>CM023534.1:48612534-48840944 GCA_013350335.1 Chimonanthus salicifolius
CCAAAAAATTGCACACAGCTATCACAAAAGCATCCCAATTTTCAGATAGTCCAGATAAAATCAAAAGAGCTCTGATTTCATCCTCAAAACTGATTTCTACGGACTCCACTGGCTTGTGATTGTATTAAACTCATCAACCACTCAGCCATATTTTCACCATCAGACATCCTATTGTTGAGCAACCTCTTCATTAGATGAATCTTATTGGAAGAAGAGGGTTTTTCGTACATCCTTGATAGGGCAGCCATCAGATCTTTTTTATTATTCTCCTTCGAGATATTGAACTCAACCAACTTTGCCAGAGAAATTCGAATCATTCCCAAGGACTTCTCAGGTTTTTTCTCTTTTCCTTCAATATGAAGATGGAGATCCTTCTGATAGAGGTAATCTTCTATTTGCATCTTCCAGAAACTGAAGTTCGAATCATCGAACCTCTTAATCCTCACATTTCCGTCTTCCGACATTGCTCCCACTCGAACCAAAGTTCTTGATACCAGTTGTTGGGAGGAAGTGTCTTTCTTACCTCACGGAAACAACAATATCAAAAATAGAAAAGAAAAATCAACAAAGAGAAGTAAACCACAATACAAAGATTTTACGCGGTTCCCTTTTGGTACGTCCACTAGGTTCAAACCGATCCACTGTGTTCAAATGCGAAGAACGAAGAAGAGGCGACTCTCGTTACAAATCTATATTGCCCTCTCTCTCACACACAAAACGAAAATATATACTACTCTAATTAGGGTTTACATAAGATGCACTGTAACATCCTCCAGTACATCTCTAATGATCAGGCTCCACAAACCCTAACAATCAAGCACCCAGTACATCGTTGTCCCAAAAGATGATTTAAGCTACATTCTCTGGGCAAGAATTAAATAATAATTTTTTTGTTACTGAGGAGGAATCATCTGCTCTTCCAAGAGATAAAAAGGCATCTAAGTTGCTGGGGGCCAGACCTTTGTGGGGAGGTGGACCTCCAGGTTGAATAAGAGAATGAGGTGGAAGAGGCATTAAATGAGGAAGACGTCGAGGAAGAGGATGGGATTGAGGTGATATAGAAAGAGGAGGGTGGAATAATCAGATCGATGTACATGACACTTACAGATGATTTGATCACATTTGGGTTTGGGTCAAGGCCTTATTTGGGCTAGCTGTGTTTATGTAAGGCCCACTAGGCTTGGTTATTTAATTTGTAATGCTCAGTGTATAAGAGCTTTTTCTCGAGTAGTGATTTTTGCACTACCATTTTCTTTCATGGTGCAGCTCTTTAAAAGAAAATTCTAATTTTACCCTTACTTCTCTCGTCACCTCTCTTTTCATCTTTCCCAAAAGCAAAGGCAAAATTTGAATTTCCTTTTAAGGGGGTGCACCATGACAGAAAATGGTGGTGCAAAAATCAACACCCTTTTTCTCTAGGATTTTTTGTGTGTTCTGTGTATTTCTCTGGGTGAGAGAGGAGAGAAAAGAAATCAAAGAGAAAATGAGAGATTGTGAAGGAGGCAGATCGAAAGGGTTGGGTAATCCTTGTAACTAGTTGTTTAGTGTTTTTCTTCATAGTGGAATCGTGTATCACACTCTGTGGATGTAGGTAGGCCTTTGCTGAACCACGTAAATCTTTGTATTCTTGTGTGTGATTGATTTGTGGTTTGTTTGATTGATTTATTGCACAACAAGTTGTATCAAGCAAGGTTTGATATGGACAACAAAATCATGGATCAGAGGTTCAGATTCGAGATACTCACAGATCTTATCTCTCTCTCAAAAAAAATTCGTTATCACTCAGATCTGATCTTTGCAGATCTGGGACGTTCAGACAGGCCTGACCCTGGCCTTAGGCGAACTAGGCCATCGCCTAGGGCCCCCAAATCAAGTTTAATTTTTAAGTTCCTGCACATTATTTTATGTTATAAATTTATTTCAATGTGTATTTTACTAGCAAGTTGATTTGTGGTGCATTGGTTGTGCGTCTGACTCTTAATGTAAAGGTTGTGTGTTTAAATCTTGTTCGGTTCACTTTCTCAAATTTTTTATATATTTAGACATAATTTATAATTTTTCTTTAAGTAAAATAACTTAACTTTATGCAATTTATTATAAATTTATACATAATTTTTCTTTAAATAAAATAACTTGGGAGTATCCATCTTGTTAAACTTTTTGCATTTTCTTACAAATTTAGACATAATTTTTCTTTAAGTAAAGTAATAGACATAATTTTTCTTTAACTAAAATAACTTGGGAAGTATTTAAAGTCAACTTGAAAAGGCTTGACAAGACTCGTTAACTCGCTTGACTCGAATTCCTATCAAGTTTAGTCAACTCAGATTGATTTGGCCTTTTTTTTTTTTCAAATTTTAAATCTATAATTCTAATAAAATGAATTAAACACCCTGATAAAAAAACATTTATCATATAGTTTTATTTTTCTTTTAAAAATTAAGAATTGAGATGATTAATTGACTCTATTACAAGACTAAAATGATTATATAAAGGTTAAATTTTAATTAATAATTATTCTTATCATTTTTTCAGAAATTTTAATAAAAGTATGACCTAAATAAGTCCCTAAATGAGGAAACTTAGTGTTCACTATTATATAGATGGTTTAGTGAAAGAAAATAGATTTAAATTTGAATGACTATTTTGTGCTTTATAGTTTATAATTGAGTATTAATTTTTAACATAATTTTATTTTATAAGTTGTTTTAAATGCATTATATACTTTAGCATGTCAACTACTCTTTTTAAATACAATAAAATAGTAATAAAAAATAAAAAAATCAAATGCATACACAAGTGGAAATTAAATTTGTCATAAGAAAGATTGAATGGATTAACTATCTTATCTATTGAAAAAGATATGTTAAAAAATCTTAAATATAATAATTTAATTAGTAATTTTGTATCTCAAAACCCAAGAAGAATAAATTTTAAATAATACTTTGTTATAAATTTGATTATGATGTTTTATTTAGATGTTTCACACTTTGAAAAAAAAATGTATGATTTTTTTTTTTGTGTATAAAAGGCCCATCTTAGAAGTTTGCCTAGGGCCCGTAAAATCTCAAGGCCAGCACTCCCTTGAGATCAGTGAAGGTCGGTGCAACGAGAAAGCATGAAAGGGTATGTCTTCACTATTCAGCTACTAATCGCAGACGTTGAATGGCTACACAACTGAGAAATGGACGGTCCCTGAAAGATCAGTCAAGAGCCGATCGAGCACACTAGATTCAGCCGATTTAGGCAGCACCGAGAATAGCATGTGGGGACCCCAGATCTCACCACTGCCGTTTACAGATAGGCAACACCTATGGAGTGCATTCAAAAGGAGTTTTCGTCCGGGCAAAGAACAGAGAATGGATTTAGCAGATCTATATTCGGTTGTTCCTATCAACTCTGGCTCATAACCGACAGAAAGAAAATGAGCACATAGCAACCTTTTCATCTTTGTAAAGTTAAATGACAACGATGCTGTATTACCTTAAAAGGTGATTATGTCAATTGATAGATGAACATTTTTTTTTTCTAGTAGTTATAACTTATATGGAGCATTTAATATATAAGTGCTAAGTATTTATTGTTAGGACTTCAAGATTATAGATTTTCAACCTAAAACAAGGTTTGTCAAATTCATATAAGTGGGTACCTCAAATTAATAAGATAATTAATTTTGGTGATGATGATTTAAATTAACCAATAAGGGATTAGGAAAGTTTTATTTGGTAAGACATAAGAAAATAAACTTAAAATGGTGTCATGGGCATGATGAATACAGAGACAAAAATTCAAGTGTGTAATAATTTTGATGACTATTAATTAAATAATGAGCATTTGCATACATAGACATAAGATATAACATTGCATGCCACCACATGGGTGTCAATTTTGTTTATAATATTAAGTTCATAAGACATTATCTTCATCATATTAATAAACTATGCTTTCAAAGACCACAAAAAAATTTAAACTAAAATAATCTTAAATGACTTAATTTACAAAATTAAAAGAAATAAATTTATTTTTATATTTATACTCTAAGTTTTTTTTTTTCAGCCACATATTTCGTTAAAAATTATCAATAAAATAAAAAGATGATAGAGATTGATAAAATACCCAGCTACGAAGACATTCAATAGTATCGTTGCCCCAATTGCAAGTCCAGCCAATTCTCCGATCTATGAAGCAAAAATAATTTTTAAAAGTATTAGACATCGATGATATTGTCTTTAAATATAGTAGTAGAATTTGAAAGGGTTTAACTCAAAAACCAGTGTTTTTATGGACACTGGACACTGACTCGTGAGATTTTTTCCTGATTTTTCAAATTTATCTTTCGACAATGATATTTTCTAGGAAAAAATGATTGGTAAATAATGATTTTGAAAGGGTAAAATTGAAAAATAGAAAAAATTCATTTTCTTGCGAGTTAGTATTTGGTGTTAATAAAAATATTGGTGTTTGAATAAAATTCATTTAAAAGGTCAAATTCAAATAAACGTAAAATTGTTGATAATGATGATGACAATGAGTCATAATATTAGGTTCAAAAGTTAAAAAATTTACAAAATTATAATAAAATGAAAATCTTCTGAATTATTAAAGAGATAAGTAACAAATTATTTATCAAGAAGCATGAGAGGGCTTACTGCTCTACTATCTGTTGCCACACCGGATACGACAAACAAGAGGAGAAAGGTTATGATTATCTCAAGAATCAGAGACTGAGCATTAGATCCTGTGGGAACTGTACCAAAGAAATGTTCTTTTTCTGATGGAAACAAGTAGTACAATGTTCCACTCCCAAGAATCGACCCCATTACTTGAGCAATAATATAAAGAGGAACCTACAAGAAGATAAAAAAAAAAGAAAAACATGGTCACATGTTAGCTATATTTTTGTATTAAGTTTAGGCCAGTCACATAGGCATTCAGATTTTCTTTCTCAATATATCTAAAAAAAAAAACACTGTCATTCGAATTCCGCATTATTCGAACGAATTTTTGAACCTTCAGTATGTGGGATGTGGAATGAGATTTTCTAACGAAATTATTTCTCGATCGATTTGTACAAACGATGTATCAAAATTTATTTACTCTAAATTTTATGAACTCCGGAACTAATTTTAAGTTAAAATAGTATAGTTTTAGGTTTCAAAAATTATACCCAATGAATTAAGGAAAAATAGTTTTCTCTCTTAATTATTTGAGTACGTTTTTTTAAGTCCAAAATTATACCTTTTTCATTTAAAATCAGTCTCGAAGTTTATAAAATTTAGAATAAATGAATTTTAATACTTTATTTGTATAAGTAGGTTGAGAAATTGTCCCTCCAACGACTATAATATGTGTTAAATTGGTGTTAAAAGAAAAAGGAAAAAAGTCTCCCGTCTCACGTCTCACGTCTCACGTCTCGCAGCCCCTGGCTGGGCATGACAAGCTGTCAATGCCATGGCAGTAGAAAAAGAGGAGGGTTAAAAGAGGCACCGAAGAAGGTGACATTTTTACAGTAGCATTCTCTCTCTTTTCAGCAGCTCTTGCATAAAATGGTAAAAATTGTAAAAGGAAATATCATATGGTGTAAGTAAGTTATTTTAATTTTTTGGTGTAAATATCATTACCTTTTTTTTTCTAACAGTAATGTAAATATCATTACCCTTTGCTATGTTGATTTACAAATATCACAATTTTGAGACACTATGAATATGATACCCACGTTTTAAACTACGTTAATTTGCTTTGAAAGGAAAAAGCCTAAGAAAATATGGCATTTGCAGAAAGGATCAAAAGAGATTACGTGGACATAAGGAAATCGCCGGAAAATGGCAAAGGTGATTGTGACAGCGGGGTTGAAATGTGCGCCGGAGATATGGCCGACCGAGTAAATCATGACCATGACGATCAAACCCCATGTAATGCAGATCCCCGGAAACGTGACCGATCCATATATCTTATTCACTGCCACCGATCCACACCCGGCAAATACCACGAAATAAGTGCCGACGGCTTCCGCGATCAACTATACAAGGAAAGATTTAACACAGATAATGAAAATCAATAGAAACCAATTTGTTAGATCGACAACAACATTTACAAATTGTCAACCACGTCTTTTGTGGGTTGATTTGGAAATTTCCGCTCACTTTAGATGCCAATAGGATCGACCCTGGACATAAGCAACCTATGATAGAAAGTGCCCACACACACTTAAACTCTTTAAATATACTAGTCACAAAGACTCCTTAAAATCTCACTCTGCCTAGGACCCCTGAGATTTTAGAGGATCTCAGAGCCGACCTTAGATGCCAAAGACAAAATTACAAGCATGGAATGAGAGGTTTTCACACTAACCTTCTGTGTTAAGTTTACAATAGCTGCTGTACAAACCGTGTGGTTCTGAGATGAATCGTAAGTAGAAGTGTATGGGCCTTTGGATGTGCCTTCTTCCACCTTGCTTATATCTTCTTCAATTTGCTTGCCCTTGTTCGACATTGTCGTTCAGTATTCTGCTCAAATCGATCAAATGGCTTCTATAGCTAGACTGGAGATTTCGGTGTATGACCGGCAACGGCAACGACAACGACAACGGCGATGATTTGGGTCAGCTCTTCAATGCTCTGTCTCTCTCTCCTCTCTAACATACTTTCAGTCAGGGCATATTTTTTAAACATATGAGGATTATTAGGTTTGAAGAAGTAAACTGCAATCCCACGAATCATGCCAACTGACTCACTGTGACCAGGGTCGCAAGTTTGGAATTTTTTTGGTTTTGTACTCGTTGATGGATGTACAGGTGAATTGTGCGTATACTAAATGTTTGGGTTCGTTGAAATTATTTGAAAGAAGTTCCTAATTTTTTATAATCTAAAAATATAAAATTTTAGTAAAAATTTAAACTTTTTTAATTTAGTTTATTATTGATAAATCATGTTTTAGGGTCCACTTGGAGGTCAATACTGATATGTGAGTAAGGTGATAAAAAGTAGTTTTTATGGATAAGTAGCATCTTAATAATCAACTAAAATAGACAATCAAAGTGTAGATTTTAATGGTGAAAAAATCAATTTGATCCAATGGTAACAGTAAACTTGAGGGCCAAAAAATGTCACTTTCTATTGTGGGAATTGGAAGGTCTGTTCCAAATGAAAATGGATAAGAAAATTGTCTCCCTAGGATACTTCACATAGTGTAACTATTTGCTATAAATATAGAACATTTAAAAAGGAAGTTGACAAATTTAATTATATTTAAGTTAATGTAATTAAGTCTACAAAAATTCAATAATTTTGATAAATTTTAATCTCATGCACGGATGCTAATAAATAGATATCCCTGTCAATGTGATTCGATCCAATTCAATTTAGTAACTTTTATTCAAAATTGACAAACATAACCCAAAATTGATCAAATTGCATAATTTAAAATAAGTGCATTGAATTATTTAATGAATAAGTTAATTTAATTTATACCTATTTTGGAAGATCGAATCCCTTACCATCTCTAGTCATGTGGACCGGCAAAATTCACTAGTTCAAATTTCAAAACTTTTATGGTGGCCTCATCAAAGATGTTGCTCAAAGCTACAATTATGTTGATTAAGTAATTTCATAGTCCATTGGGATTCTAAAATAAAGTAGAATAAATAATTTAAAAACTATAGCACAGTTCACCTGCACGAGTTTCGCATATGAGAGATTGTGCACACCTCAGACGGGTTCGAGGGTTGAGGCTAGTTATGTGAACTGTCACAAATACCATTCTGGTGATATTAATGGGATATTTTTAAATTCTCAAAATTTTAGCGAAAATTTAACAGAATTTTTTTAAATAAAATATAAATATTTAAAAAATAAAAAATTAAATATAATTTTGTTCACAACCCATGTCTTATTCAGATTTGGTGTATGACTTTTCTTGCATTGGCGTACTGATTTTTCTTTCCATCACAAATGGCTAGTTGTGAAATTGTTGAAACAACTCTTTCGGTTCTTACATCCAAGGGTGAAAATCTCGGAAATGGAAGATACAGGTCTTATCACCGATATCGTTCATATTGGATATTGGCCGATATCGTTCTCCCTCCAGTCGAATTTTTTTTTTTTTGGAAAAATTCTAGAAAATTTAGAGAAGAATCAGGAATTTATAGGGATTATGAATATGTAATTTTTCCATTAAATATGGGACATCTACATGTAAAAAAATAATTAATGAATATAATGGTCGAAAATTTAGAAAAAGTTGAAGAATAATCCGAACAAATTTGTAGAAATATCATGATAAATTTTTTAACTTAGTTATTGAACTGATAAGCACTCAAATGTATATAACGCAGCAGATTATTCAAATGGATTGTGGTAATATGAATTCTAATTCCATGTTTAATGTAATAAAAATTGTTCTTTTTACAATCAATGTAAAATTAATATGGAGGTTCTTCACACTTGTAACCATAGACGTTATAATGAAACCGCACATATGTGTCATTTGGAAATTGCTCCTCGGTCGACATGTGCTCGGATGGAGATGGTGAAGGATAGGGATATTGCTAACTTCCAACAGAACTTTGGCATGAATGCTTATCGGAAATGGACATGGACCGAATATTATTCGATAAGGAGTCCACATCTGTATTTTCATACACATAACCACCCCAATATCCTATAGGCATTTGTCTGAACAATGCAAACGCAACACCTTGTCCAGGAATGTTTGCACCGCCATGAGGAGATGTGTCTTTTGCTTCCTCCTGTCTTTGTTGGACATGACTCATGTTGGATAATATCCTGGTGGATTTGTCGGTCAGCATCATCTGCAATATTATACCTGCCCATTCCCTAATCTCTAGGACCATCTCTCCTCTGAATCCAAACAATTCCATCACCTAAACCGTTATCATCGGTAGAATCATCGGACGCGGCGGATCCATTGTCTTGACTGCTTGGTGGTTGACTACTGGCAATTATTGGTGTTCTCTCTCTCTATCCTGCTCCTCTGTGCTGAGGTGCCCTTTCCCATTTTGCGAGTAGGCGCTCACTAACAGAATGACGGCGAGGTACAATCTTGCTACTTGTTTGATTTCGGTCTTGTAGCCTAGTCGAAGGTATGACCTGAGGCACACTAACTGAATGGCGGCGACCGTCATTCCTCGTGTTTCCTTCATCATCCTCAAGTTCTCCAATCACGGTATTTTTGTCTAGAAATGTTACATCGAGATCGTGAAGTACTGGTTCTTCACGCTCTTCGATCCATTCACTTAAAGGATCATTGTACGTGAAAATATGCTTGAGATTGATGGGGGTGAAAAAGTTATCACGAGTAGTGCACGCCAACTCAGGGTACCTCTGTAGATTCTTGCCAGAATTCGTTAGCTGTAGTGGAGGTACACCAAATCATTAAGTCGTTTGATGACAACCTATTTCGCTACTTACTATGAACATATTTGAATGTTGGCCAGTTTCGATCGCAATTAGAAGCACTACTTGTCTGGCTCAACAACTTCATCGCATACTTCCTCAACACAGGTGCACTGGTCCCAAACCATGTCCACCACGTGGTAGGGGTCAGCGCGGCCATCTTTTTCAGCGTAATATCAGCCGCTTCACTCGTAAATGATTCTTGCCTCGTCTCATACAGTGAAACTATTAAAATCACAAACCCAATTAGTTCGGATAAAAAAATATAATTTTACAAATCAAAATGACATATTATAATAAAGTAAAGTAATACATTTTCGAAACAAGTCGCTCGTTCATTGGGATGCATAACGCCCATTATATCCAGTGTTTGTCTAACAGCATTACGAATTTGATCAAGATCTAAGTCTGGTCTCAATTCAGCAATTGGTGTTGAAAATGGATACAAATAATACGATACAAAGTGTAAAACGGATCGATTAGCAAATAATTATAAGTTTTTCCATCTTTAATGAAGTATAAAGTCAAATACCAAATGAAAAACTATCCTGCAATGAACTGTGGGTTCTTAACGAAGAATTGTTGAATACGTTTAATAATAATTTTCACAAAGGTTCTAAACCCGTCAATAATCCAACTTCGACTTTTGCCTTCACGATGGTTTCAAACACATATGGCAACGTCGGCTTCTTGTCACCATCGACAAATTGGATTGCTGTCACTATAGGAGCGGAGATGTTGATGACAACTGATACACTGTCCCAAAAAGTACGAGACAAAAACATATGTGTAATTGTCTCATAGTACTGCTTTTGCTCATCGTTCCTCATGTCAAACGCTTCCATGAATATTTTGCTTCGATACATCTTCATCAACCCTTCCTTGCTTCTTAAGAAGCTCTGCAAAGTGAGGAAGACTGGCAAAACGGGTCATTGCAGGATGCAGTAATTTACGACAATGTGTATACTTCCTCATTACGTCCAGCACTCTAGTGTGGTTATATATAAAAACGTTGACATCCCTACACCACACTATTAGGTTATTCCATCTACCTATACTACAAAAATATTTAAGTATGAGGTCTATACAGTGCACCACACATGGGGTCCATAAGATCTACTTGTACATGCTTTGTACCTTCTTTTGTCCTACCTTAAAGTCCAATCCATTGTCCGTTACAACTTGAACAACATTATCGGGGCCAACATCATTACATACCGATAACATCAAATTACAAAGATAGTCTCTATCATTACTGAAATGACATATATCAAACGACTTATGGTAAACCATGCCACTATGATTGTAGATTAGGAAGTTGACTATACTCCATTTTTCAGGCCCTGACCTAAAACATAGGCATGTAACGCGGATCAATTTTTTTTTTTTTTTTAATATCACAGGTGGGAAACACACGTGTGCTCACAATTCAAATTCAAAATCTATAAATAATCTTAAATTTCCATTAATATCTCAAAGGAGATATAAATTCTCAAACGTAAAGTTATCAAACTTCATAAAATTTATTACAACAAATCCTTAATGAACAAAATGATAAAAATCAACATCACCAACTCAAATCAAAGAAATTAAATAAACAATTCAATATGTGATACGTCTAAAGCAACATAATAACTAAGCTCTTCCTCGGGGTCCCTCAGACCCATTTGGTGGAACATTATCTGAAATTGTAAGGACGTGAGTACAAACAATACTCAGTGAAGAAATATGTATACTACACACTCACACATCCACATAATAATAATATATATGAAATGGAATATAAATCATGTTATACAACACTGTTCTGCTATCAATCTCATCAATTTGAACACAATGTCTATCCAAGGACACCTATATGGAATGGGCTGTCAAAACATTATGATCCCTTGAGTGACATAGGCCACGACTTATAAGTGTGAGATCTCCATACAATATAGATAATCTACCTCACTCCGCGTCCCTTTACCACTCTAGTGATTAAGTCAGCTCGAAGGTGATCAATATACGACTTACTAAGTTAGTACCGTCCTAGTAGGGCTCACGAGTATCTAATTCTGTGCTACTAAGTTAGTATCGCCCAAGTAAGGCTCGCAAGTATCTAACTCTGCATAATACTGTACACCAAGTGTACAAAATAGTACTGAGAGCGACCTACAATGCGAAGCATGTGAGGGGTTTTACTCCTCAACGACAATCACAACAGCTGTGAGAGCGACCTACAATGTGAATTATGAGAGGGACGATACTCCTCAATAGCAACCCTACAGGACCAATAAGGTTCCTTAAACAAATGATGATCATGTCACACCAATATCCTATAGTTAGTGAGAACTACTACTAGTGGGGCTCAAAGAAGAAAAATTTACATCCTCAAGTTATATATACTCTTTGGGTTTCATCCCAACACTAGTAATTTTAAATATCATCATGTCCATTAACAAAATGTCCCATACTCACATCCTAGATAACCTCCTAGGCACACATCAGTGAGTAACACCAAGGAGAAACATATTCATAATTTCATGGGCAATAAACATATCATAATCACATTATGACCACAATTTCACAATGATAGCAAGCATAACGCATTCCAATACATTTCATACATTCAACATAATTATTATATTGGGTTCAACTAGGGACATGGACTACACACAAACCCTGAGATACATACGTCGCGTTTATTTACACATATTCTTAGTCCTTACAATTTATTCAACCCGTCTCATAGTGTTTTAACATCCCAAGTCTAATCACTCCATTTTCGCCACATAAACCAATTAAATTCATCAATAAATCATCTCAGCCCTTCACAAGGGTCTCTAACAAATATCACAATTTTTTATCATTATAACAAGATAATAGGCATGCTACAAATCACATAATAAGGAATTTAACATCTCAAGTATTGCATAAGGCACATCCATCATATTTATCATACATTAAACAGATCAATAACACAATACATTCTCTAAATCAATATAATAACATACAAGCATTCATAGAATACGTGTATAGCAACACTCACCTCTAAAGTTACGATGTTTTGGTTGATCTTCAGGTCGTACCTCGACGCGTTCAGAATTTGAAGGTTCTAATCAATCAAAGAGAACATAATACATCCCTATTATTGGGTTGGCTTGGGCGAATATTACTTATTGGATTAGGGTTTAATGCAATGAATGGAATGAATGGTTGGGATCTAATGCTAACATGCATGAATGGTTCTATGAATGCATGATAACATTGAGGGTTTCCTTAGTGTGAAATTAGAATGAGATCTACTGGGATATGGGAAAATGGAGTGTCTTGATGAGATGTACCCAGATTTTATATTCCCTGTGTTGGATTATAGGGTCTTGTAGCCACTTATAGATTTTATATCTACTTTCGGATGCAAATTTTATGTGTGATGAGATAATATGCAACGTGTTGAACCACAATATGAGAACCATGGTGTAGGCCCTATTGCATTGTCCACGTGTGATTTGAGCATGTTAATGACACTGTTTGGTTGAGTCTAGAGACACTGATGACCAGTAGTTATATTTGAGGGCCCTATGGATGAAGTCCTATAGGATTTGTGAGATTTGTGGTAGAAACTAGGATCATAGAATGATTGAATTTCGGAGGCGATTTTTTTTTTAAGGGGGGTGGATTGTAATGGCCCGACCGTATATGACTGATCCACTTTCCTCCTTGACCAATATATGTGCTATTATTCAACGTGAAGAAACATGAAAATAGACTATGAATTTGGATCTTCAGTCTTCCTTTGAGAGAGTTGCATCGAGTGCTCTCGTGGCTAAAAAAATGATAGCAGAAACACCTCTCAAGTTGTGAAAAAGAAAGTTCTTGTTCACAATAAAGGACAAAGATAATTTTTTCCGTTGTGAACATTGTAGCAAAAATGGGCACATCAAGGATCGATGTTGGACTTTACATCCTCACGTCCAGTCCAATTTTGACAAAAAAAAAAGACCATGCTGCTATCGCAGACACTTCAACCACTCTGAATCAATTGAGTCAGCTTCAAAACAATCTACGTAAGTCTATGCATTCTCCTCCAAGTCAGTCTGCTTCTTCTCATACTGCAGTAAACCTACACGTTTTTCTTACTTCGCACTCTAGTGGTCATTCTTGAATTATTGATTCTAGAGTTACTAATCATATGGATAATTCTCCTTCTTCGGTGTTTGATTGTTCAAAACAATCTCATAAGCATAATATTTCTCTTGCCAATGGAACTATGGTTCCCATAGTCGGAAATGGTAAAATTAACCTTTTTTTTCTCATAGTGTCTCTTCTATTGCTCTTGTTGTTCCTTTTTTTCCAACTCAACTCTTATCCGTTGGAAAAAATACTAATTCTTTAAATTGTGATGTTATTTTATCTCCTAACTCTGTCGTCTTTTGGGATCTAATGTCAAAGAAGACGATTGGTGAAAACACCTATTCCAATGGACTATACTTGCTACATCCCCCTTAACAAGGTCTACCGTACCAAAGAATTCATAGAGGATTACATTATGCATCAGCGGCTTGGACATCATTCAAGTTGTATTTTCTCATGTCTTTTTCCATCTATTTCCATACAATCTAGTCTTTGTGATATGGTTAATTTTCTAAATAAACTCATTCACCATTTGTTTTTTCTATGTCTAAGTATGTTGAGCGTTTTGATCTAATTCATTCTAATGTATGGAGTGCTTCACTTGCTTCTTATGATGGGTTTAAATATTTTATGTTATTTATTGATGATTGCACTCGTGTTACTTAGTTATACTTACTCAAATCTAAAACTAAAGTGTTATCTGCTTTCAAAGAGTTTCACACTATGGTCACTACTCAATTTAGTGCAACAAAAAAAAAAAAACCGATCTGACAATTGCACCGAATATGTTAATGCACCTTTCACTGAATATATTCACAACCAAGGCATCGTTCATCAAACTAGTAGTGTGAAACGCTACAACAAAATAGTGTGACAGAATGGAAAAACCGTTATATCTTAGAAACAGCTCGAGCCCTTATGTTTTAGATGTATATTCCAAAGAGATATTGGTCTCATAGAGTATTGACAGCAACCTATGTGATTAATCGTCTTCTTAGTCAGATTATCGACTTTAAGTCACTAGTGGAAGTGTTAAAGAATAAAAAGTTTGACATATCTCATTTGCGTGTATTTGGTTGTGTTTCTTATGTACATCAGCAAGTTATTCATCGTGATAAATTGGATACTCGATCTATCCGATGTGTATTTTTGGATATTCTTTCACACAAAAAGGGTACATTTGTTATGAACTAACATCTCATAAGATTATTGTCTCCCATGATGTTCGCTTTGTTAAATCAAAATCTTATTTTCAAGCATAAGGTAATTTTGGGAATCGGTCCCAGGGAGAGAACTTATCTAATTTGATACATTTTTCTATTGTAACTAATGACGTCCATGCCAGTCAAAATACTGAGATTTTATCTCCAAAAGTCCACCAATATCGGCAACAAGTGGAACACCAACATCTTCTACTGAGATTCTCTCTTTAAAAAGTCAGCCAATTTCTACAACAACTGAAATACTAGCACCTCATCTTCCTCTGAGGAGATCGAGTAGAGAGACTCGTCCTCCAACAAGAATGAAAGATTTTTTCACTTACTATGTTATATCTTATCCAATTGAGGCTTTCCTGACATATGACAATGTTACTCAGTCTCATTTGACCTTCTTGAGTGTAGTGTCTAGTGAACAATTGCAGGCACTTGATAAGAATAGAACTTGAGATATTGTTAAATTGCCTCTAAGAAAGAAAACTATTGGGTGTCGTTGGATATATAAAATAAAATATAATAGTGATGGAACAATAGAACAACATAAAGCAAGACTTGTTGCTAGAGGTTTTATCCAAACTTATGGAGAAGATTATAAAGAGACATTTGTGCCAGTTGTAAAACTAATCACTTTCCGAATACTTCTCTCTTTAGCAGTAAATCAGGGTTGGGAATTATCCCAGATGGAAGTTAAAAATGCATTTTTACATGGTGAACTAGAAGAGGAGGTTTATATGAGTGTTCCACCTAGTCATCTACAAGAATCTAAAGTTGGCCTTGTGTGCAAGCCAAAAAAGGCCATATATGGGCTTAAGCAGTCTCCTCGTGCTTAGTATGCTAAGCTCAGTTTTTTTCTCGTGAGCAATGGACTTAAAAGGAGTGCAACTGATTCTTCTCTATTTGTCAAAAAAGGTGTGTCTGGCACAACTATTGTTTTAGTTTATGTTGACGATATTGTAATCATTGGTGATGATCAAAATGAAATTTCAAAGCTTAAGTCTATGTTGAACAAGAAATTTGCTATCAAAGACTTGGGCATGTTAAAATATTTTCTTCGATTAGAAATTGCTTACTAAAAAATGGCAGATTTATGAATTAACGAAAATATGTGTTGGACTTTTTACAGGATGCTGGAAAGTTGAGAGTTAAACCATCAAATACTCCAACTAATAGTGGTGGTAAACTTGGTGATGATGGTAAATTATTATATGATATTAGTCAGTTTCAAAGATTGGTTAGTAGATTGATTTATCTAACCATTACTCAACTAGATATTTCATATGCAGTCAGTTTAGTCAGTAGATTTATGCATGCATGAAGAGTTACTCGTATGAATGTCGTCATGCAGAATTTTGCAGTATTTGAAAGGTTCACCTGGGAGAGGTATATGGATGCGTAGGCATGGGCATTGTTCTATTAATGCCTACACTAATGCTTATTAGGCAGGGTGTCCAGTTGAGTGAAGATCCACTACATGTTATTGCACCTTTGTTGGAGATAACTTGGTAACATAGAGGAGTAAGAAACAGAATGTTGTTGCACGGTCAAGTGCAGAAGCAGAGTACCATGCTATGGCTTCAACCACTGGTGAGATTATTTGGCTTCGAGATTTGTTGTAGGATTTGTGCTTTGGTTCGATTCAACTAACATAAATGTTTTGTGATAATTAGGTTGCGATTTACATTGTTTCAAATCCAGTTTTTCATGAGCGAATTAAACACATTGAGGTGGATTATCACTTTGTTCGATAGAACTTACACTCATGTTATTGCACTCCATTTGTTCGCACTGATCAACAATTAACAAATATCTTCACAAAAAGTCTTCCTACTGTCAAATTCCAAGAGATATTATCCAAGTTAGGCTCCATTGATATTTTCGCACCAACTTGAAGTGGAGTGTTGAATAAGGAAAGAGAGTTTAACTAGAATTCTCCCTTCTGAGTCCTCTAATGCAAATAAGACTCTTTCCTCTTTTCTATAAATATGCTGCAGATGTATTTTGTAAATACTACACTGAATAATAAAAATCCCTCTTTCCCGTGGTTTTTCCGTTTTGGATTTTCCACGTAAATCCCGTGTTATGGTATTTTATTGTTTATGATATACGTTTCTACAGCTGTACTGTGTACCAGGCGTTCACAGGGGGGGCTTTGAGAAGAGCCCTCTCAAATGACCATTAAGCTAATGTGAACGTTCGGAGCCCATGTAATAACACCCTAAGTTCGGGTGCAACATCCAGAGTCTAATGAAAACCCAATTCATTACCGCCTCAATGCTGTTTCTGGACAGCAGAGATGAAGTTAAAAAGGCACGATGGCATTGATGGGTTTAAAGAAGTTTAAAATGAAAAATAAGTGAAATATCAAAGACAACTTCACATAAACAGAGAAGAGATAAATAACAAAGAGAGACTAGAGGGAAGGAGGGTCTCCTTTATATTTTTCTTCTCAAATTTTCAAGACACATAGAATTTAAATCTTAAATTAACAAAAATGAATTTTTAATGAAACCCTTTTTAAAAAAAATATCAATCCATGATTTAAAGGAAAACCCTGAGTAAATGGAATGAAACCATACAGCAATTATAATAAAGTAAAACATAACAATCAGCCTAATACTGAGTGGCAATAAGATTTCCATGGCCAAGTTTTAAATGGAATTTTTTTTTTCTTTGTAAACAGAGAAGTGACTGAGAAAGGAGGGCGATTTCCTTTTATAATCAGCAGAAACCTATTGAAAAATCTTAAAGACTTGCCCATGTGAAAACGAATGGAGGAGGAGAAGTTAAAGGCTTGCTGAAGACTTTGCACAATACAACGGGCTTTGCTCTGGGTGGCTTTGTGTGTACCCCCCCCCCCCCCCCCCCCCCCCCCAAAAGCTCGATTCAGAGTCATTACCATGGAAATTTGACTTTACAGATAAGATCGGGGTAGTGTAGATTGGTTATCTGTTAAATTTGGTTAATACAGAGCACATAAAGCCACTTGATTTAATTTGTTTTGATCTTTACAATTATTTTTATTTAATTACATAAATTCACTATTTTAGTCATAAATTGAACTCTCAAATTCAGTCAAATTTGAGTTCGTCGGAAAACTCTTTTCATGATCTACGTAATTGATTAACTTTAAATTCTGGATGTTCAGTAAAAATCTCCTTCTTTTGCGTGATGCTGAGTCACCTTATTACAGATGAGGTTAAAGTTGGCAATAAGTTCACTTGGGCAGGGCCTAGGCGTGCAGCCCAATTGCTTCGTAACTTTGGAACTTTTTTTTTTTTCTTGTTTTTTAGTTGTGATTTAGGCTATAAATACAGCTATGGTCGAGTAATGTAATTGCATACGAAGAAGTGAATGAAAATTTGAAGCTTAAAGCTTTGGGGAACTCTCCAAGTTTAATGAGTTTTTGAGTTTCTTTGAATTTTAATCTAAAATGTTGGTTCCTTTTTTACTGTGAATTAAATGTTCATGCCTTGCATTAATTAATCAAATGTTTGATAGAAATTTAGTTCTACAACAAAATTGGTTCTTGTAGAAGATTCGTCGATTTTCAATTTAAAGTCTAATTAAAATTCATGCATACATATGGTTTGAGAACTGCATTTAATTTGGATTAATTAATTATTTTGAATCATCTCATTCAAATTCTCAATTCCATGTCTGTATTGAATTCTTAGAATACCTAAGTTCATTAGTCAAATTGTTTGTCAATTTATCCGAGTGAAATTAGAGTCATCTCTTTCTTTCAAGAGTAGAAGTCCGGGTTGGATTATCAAGGTCTTTTTATTAAGATCCTTGATTTGGTTGATTTAGATTGCATAATTGGAGACTAAAATTTACTTACATTAAGAGTTTAGAAAAGTATGTAAGATTTATGGCCAACTTCATCAGTTAGATAGAAAATGTCTTGCACTTACGACCTTATCCATTGTCCGAATCTCATGACATAGTTAGCAATTCATCATTTAATACTTATATCATATATATATATATATATATATATATATATATATATATATATATAAAAGTGATTTTCACATACTAATCAAAGAACCATACATGTATATTTGTACATAAAAGTACTAACTGTAGTTTGCAATTCAACGTATGATTCGATTCTTTCATAAAAGTTACAATTAAAACTTCGAATGTAAAATATGGATACACCAATGATCTCGACCATCTTAAGAATAATGTAGCACATAATTCAAAAAGAAAGAACGAAGACAAAAAGAAAAAGAAGAATATAATTTGAAAAAAAAAAAAGCACGGAAACATTACGATTTACCATACTTGATGGCATTAAAGACAGAAGATAACATGGAAAACAGGAAGAGAAATTTCCAGCCGGAGAAAGGAAAGAAAGAATCAAGAAATGGCAGAGAGTTGACGGGAAGCGACGACGGACATATAAATCTCGAACAGCAACCGGCTCTCAAAATCTTCCGTCGTGTCCTTACGGATTCGGGCCTTGGGCACTCTCTTGCCACCAAAACTTGGGTCCGAGCCGGAGCGGAGGCCACCTGCCTTTCCTGCCAACCCCAGCATGGCATCCAGGTAAGCGTCCCGGAGCCGACCCAGCATCTTAATCGGCGAGGAGAGTGCAATCCTCAGCCGAGGAATCGCCCTAACCTTCCAAAACCGGCGAGTCTTTCTCCCTCCAAGTCTCACGTTCTTCTTTTTTCCCTTCCCGTCCAGCCTCTGGTACTTCCTTCGTCGCCAGTACTGAGTCAAGCTATAGTACAGCTGCTTTGGAACTAATGCATCCATGTCTCTCTCTCTCTCTCTTAAATTTGAAGGGGAGAGATCGATGGATATACACCGAAAGAGGCAGTATAGACTATACAGATTAGAGAAGGGCATCCTTTTAAAGTCTGGAGTTCAAATTCGAATGCCCTTTGATGACCGAAATGCAGACGAAAGCTTTGAGCTGCTATTTTCAGAGACTAATTTGGTCAGCAATACCGATTTATAATATTAAGAATAAAAAGAATGAAATTATAAATTTATTTATTTTATAAAATGGGTAGGCATCTTTAAACTAGCATTATTTTTAAGACTCTCATTTTGCCTCTCATCTATCTGCAGAAATCAGTTGACTTATCGATGCATTCGACAAGTGCATCGACTGGATCACTTGGAAATCGGTGCACCGTTTTCTTGAAAGTCTAAATTAGTGCACCGACTGGATCATTTTACACATAAATCGGTTTATTTTTCAGTAAATCGGTTCACTCATCGGTGTACCGAACAGTGCACCGATGAGTGAACTGATTCACTAAAAAAATTATTTGATTTCTGCAGATGGAGGAAAAGTAAAAAATCTGAAAAATTCATATATACTAAAAAAATATTCTCATATTAAGATGGCCACCTCTTATTAGCCTTGAAATCAAGCATAACTTAAAATTGTGGCTGACTAGATCAAGGAGACCTTTCAATGATATAAAAGTCGATGGTCAATCGTCATGATAACAAATATAATATTTCTACTTTATTATATTTATTATTTTGTCAATATAAGTGACTGTGGCCTTTGACCAAAGACTTTCGGTGATATTACCTCTGTGGTGATGAAAAATCGATTCTAGTTCAAGAAGGTAGGCGCCTAAAGAAGGCAGATACAATATAGAATTATCCATCTTCGCAAGTCTGGTGAAGTTACGGAAAATGATTGGCCAATGGTAGGGCCATTTAGGAGATACATGTTGACTTAATTTTTAACAACAGAGTTGTCCTTAAAAATGGTTAACTATAATAACGACAATAACTCAACAACCCACATACCTCAATTTTTTATTTTTTTTAAAAAAAAGAGTTTTAGACCTGTATAGGTGGCAAAATGATTTTAACCCAAAATCTGAGTTCGATCATCGTGTTATACCAAGAGGTTCAGTCTCACTTATCAGTTGAAACTTAGAACTTATGAGTCAATATATATATATATATATATATCTTTTTATAGATGATATGTATCGGATATCGGCAGATATATATAATATCGGCAAATATTTTATTTTTTTGATTTTCAAAAAATAAAATAAAATGAGTGTTATTTTCAAAAAAAATCACCTACATTTTTTTAAAAAAAATGAATAATAAATCAATGCACTAGTTAATGCACATTTTCCATTGGAAATTTAAGAGTGACACTCATTAATTATTGTAAAAGGCATTACTTACTGTTAATTTTCAATGAATTTTTTGCTCATTTACGATGCATTAATAGTAATTAATTGAGCTATGCATCAACTAACATACATTTTTTTTGAGGTCCGGAGGTATCCAAGCGTCACACCAGACTAGTCCTCCGGGGTGTGTGCGTCACACTAGACTAGTCCTCCGGGGTGTGTGCAGCACATACCGGGTAAGTCAATGGGACCTTAATCTATACATATTCCCATGGGAAGTGGCCCTTCATTGGGGCTCCCATGGTTTGAATCCAAGACCTCTCTCTAGAGATCTTGCTCCCAAATTAACATACATTTTCCATCGAAAATTTAAGAGTGACACTCCATTAATTTCAGTAGAAGGCATTAATTTCTGTCGTTTAACATGCATTAATAGTAATTAATTTGAGAATGCATTAATTAATGCATATTTTTCATCAAAAATTTAAGAGTGACACTCCATTTAATTTAAGTAGAAGGCATTAATTACTGTTAATTTTCAATGGAAATTTTAAGAACTATTATTGTAGAAAATTAATAGTATGCTCATTTACAATTCATTAATAGTAATTAATTTAACCATGAATGTTCATTTTCCATTGAAAATTTAAGAGTGACTCCATTAATTATTATTGAAGGCATTAATACTCCATTAATCCATTATTTTTTATAATTTTTCTTATTTTTTAAAAACATTTGAAATTCTCAAGTTCATAACTTTAAAAATTCATTTGAACATATAAATAACCGATATTTAATGCAAAAATTGCATACCCATGATCCTTATAATTTTCTTAATTTTCTGATTTTTTTTTTTAATAAAAAAGTTAATAGAAGATAGAAAAATATCGGCTGATATTATCGATATCACCGATATATCACCTGCCCGATATTTTTAGCCCTGCTTAGAACTGCCTTCAGAGTTTGGACAATAGGGTTCCGCATGGATTGGATGGTAAAAAATTACTTCAATTTAGTGATTATAATCATTTTATCAAGAACTTATGAAATACAGATGACCTATTTATTTATCTAGATTATTGGTTTTGGTTCATTGGTGTTGATTATTAAATCAAATTAGAATTCATATCTTAAGTAAATTAAATATAAGAATTTACTTTCAACCACCAATGGATACAAATGACAAAATGTGCCTGGTAAGAAAATTACTACTATGCTTAATGTGCCTGATTGGTTGTATGTCTTCTCAAAGAAGCAATTTTATGCAATAAATTGTGTTTGAGTTTCATTCATGTCACATTTAATATGTGATATAAGATCCAGCCTCATAACAAGTACTAGAAATCTGACATTTTTTTATTATTTGCATCATAGTCTATATTTTTATTGAAAATAAATAAAGCCTTGTCTTGGCTAATAAGAAAAACTTTCTCATTTGTCTCATAAAGTTTTCTTATCGCCTTTCGTATAGAAAATGGATTCCTTAAAAATAAAAATAAAAATAAAAAAAGTTTCCTTCTTTATGTTCTTAGCAAAGAGCCTTTATTCAATAGAAGAAGTAAAAAATCTTATTTTTTGTCTTCATCGTTTAGTGCTCCACTAATTGTTAGAGGATGAAACTATGAAAGATCAAATGTCCACATTGAGGTCTTTTCTAGTAGACCTAATACATTTATTGAGTGAAGCAATGAGAGCAACTAAAACCAAGCCATTGAATTGATCTAGTAAGATGGTTCTACCTCAAATTCATGTATGTATTTATTTCAAATAAAATCCATATCCCATTTTTTTGTTTGTAAAAACATCAACAACATATGATCATCAAAGTTGGTCTACCATGCTCCTTTAGTTTAAGGCCATCAAGAATTGAATTTTTAGTCTAAATAATTCAATGATACAAATATCAGCTGAGAGTATCATTATTTTAGCTAATGATGTCACGCCCTGCCTCGCAGGCCCACGTGAAAAAAAAAAATCTTTAATATTTCAGCCTCTGTACAACTCGACTTTTCCAAAATCAAATATAGCAGTTCTCGCTCAAAGGGGAACCTACAATCTCTAAGTTCCCTTCCAAGACCAAGAACATCTTACCGAAATCTCGGTAGAGTTTTGTCTAAAACTATAGTAGACATGGTTTCCATCTCTTCTTGAGAAACAAGTGTTGTATTTCTTTTCCTTCATTTTATAAACTTCATTTGTAGATATTCCACAAACTAAATTTTTTGAGGAAAGTATCAAGAGAACAATTGATTTTGGTTCATCATTCAAAAAGAAAAAAAAACAATGATTTGGTTAGACAATGCGTCTCTAGTGAATAAGAATTTTTTTTTTTTTTTTAAGCAAGGTAAAGAAGAAGCATTGTCAAGCATTGTCAAGCATTGTCAAATTGAAAGGATCAATCCAAAGATCCTTTTGATTTAGTAATGTCATCATCCTTGGATGCTACAAGGGAGGCAAAAGAAATCAAGCTTACATCACAATTTTGAGTAGGCAACATTTGATCCAGTCCTATCAATCATCGTATGAGGAGTGAGGAGAAGCAGTGCAGCCAAGGTCAAAAGGATCTTCTGAGCCACAGCAATGCCAATATTGGAAAACTCGACCTGAGTCAGCGGTGTCCATGGTCCCTCCACTGTACACGCTTTCAAATTTTCTCTTTGTTTCTCCTGAGAAGCAGGACAATAAGATATAACTCAAGCTTGATTTAGCAAGCCTATGCAAGTAAGGTGATTGTATTATGATTAGAATATTTGATTACATGTGGAAACAAATATAAAGTATCTAATAAACCTTCCATGTAATCAATCATACATATCAATGAAATTGTAAGGAGATACAGATAAATGAACATGTTTACAGGAACTTGGAAGAAATAAGACTGGCCATTCTGACAATGAGCAACCATCTAATACCAAAAAGAAATTAAAAAAAATGCACGTTGAATAGAAAATTAGCATCATATTATGCACCTTATTTTCCTCATATTTTCACTACATTTACAAACCATACAAATACTTGTCCGTGTATATTAGGTCCAAAGTCCAAACAAAAATATGATGGATATAAATACCTTTTTTTATTGAAGACAAAGTGTCCAAGCCTCTTAGAGCACCTAACTAATCCTTAGAGCATGTGTAAACTTCCCTATCCACACACACCGGATAACACTATGGGGAGTAGCCCTTTTGTGTTGAGAGTGATTTGAACCGAAGACCTCCCACATCTGAAACGGGCTCTTGACTGCCAAGCCTAAAACTCTGGTCCAGAATATGGAGAAGGCATTTGATGTGGTACAGGAAACAAAGGACATATAAAAAGTTCATGCAGGTATACTCAAGCAAACACCTTTCTTGTCAACCTCAGACCAACTGGTTAAAGTGTAAAATACAGAGAGAGAAGCCAGTGTCTCACCCCTTTGCTGCACAAATGCAGCTCCAAAATACAAACATGATTTTGATCCTCTGGATGCATCCAACCCATCCTTATTTTCATACGAAACATAGAAACCTTTGTTGCATATATTATTTAAAATGAGCAACATAACCGTATTAATCATGTCTCCGTGTTGGATTCCTGATGTAATTTCCTAGCACACCATTAACTTTTACTCTCCAAAATGACAAAACAATATGACGTAGGGTAACCCTAAATGCCTAATTTGGTTCCCTAAAAATTAAAAGGGATAAAAATAATGCACCCTAAAGCTAAAATGGGCTGAAATTAAATTCTAATTAATATTTACAATTAATTAATATAAGAATTGCCACACATAATCATGCAAATATCCTCGGAATCTAATGTGAACAATTACATGAAAATTAAATAAAAGGATGGAAAGGTTATCTGATTTTAAATGGAATAGCCTAAAGTGTTAAATGGGTTATATGGTACGTGGGTTATAAGATGGAAGAAATAAAAGGCACATGGGGTAATGAGTTATAGGGCAAAAGAAGGGAAGTAAAGAGGAGTGGTGGAAGACTTAGCAATGGCAGAAGTAGGGGAAGGGTTTTTGGGAGACGGCAACGAAGGGAAAGGGAGGAGGGAAGGTTGCGGCTGCAGTATGGGTCTAAGAAAGGGGCTTGCAAAAGGTTTAAGGGGGAGTAAGGAAGTCAAGGAAGCAGTAGAAAGGGGTTTTGGGACAGGCAGAAACCAGAGAGGGGGATTTGGGGTGGCGGAAAGGTGGACTGATAGTGGGGTTTGGTGGTGACTGGTAGAGAAGGCTTGGACAAAGACCGGGAGTGCAGGAAGGGTCTATGGATGACACGGCAGCAAGGATTATGGGTTTTAGGTGGTCACAGTAGTAAGGACAGCAAAGGTGAAGGTGAAGATGTCGGCTATGGCTAAGGAAGAAGAAAAGAAGAGAGAGAGGAAGACAAGACAAGAGAAGTATCTGAAGAAGATGTGGTGGCCTCACGCCAAGTCCTCTTGCCCAAGGGATTCGCTCCCAAATCAATCGCACGTATGTTTGCAAAAATCTCAAATCTTATTTTTATTCAATAGTATCTCTTGCCTCAAAGAGGCTACAAACTTATATAAACTTTCATCATACTAAAAAAAAAATCATTGCTAATTACTAAAATACCCTAACTAAATAAAGAGATCACATGAAAATAGAAATTGTGAAAACAGAAACTGTCTGTTGTATGCTCCACATCACATTATCATATCACATCACACATTCACATCATTTCTTCTTCGGGATCTAACTAAAACAGAAATTTGTTTGGAGCAAATTTGTGCATTGCCTTTTACTGTTGTTATTTTATTTTACGTAAATATTTATTTAACGTTATTCAAATAACATGCCAAAAGATAGTCTTGGTGTTAGCTGAATCAGATGCCTTGGACTTGTAGGTAACAGATTCAAGCACATGCCCAAATTCAAGAAACATAGGTGAAAGCCAAAGATGGAAATAACTAGCATCCTATTTTGAACATGGGACTGCAAATTTCATTTGTCAGGGGTAGCTATTCCTTTGCCTTCAACATAGTTGGTTCATCTTGCAGAGACCCTTTTTGGTGGAACAGAGTTTCATTGCATTCACAAACTCGCAAGTAACTGTCAATATGAAAGAGTTAATGAGACTCTCTTCTTCTTTTCTTTTTTCTTTTTTTTTTTGGAGAGAGAGATTCTAATTTCTTAGATGAGAAGTACACATCCAGACTCAACAAAGTTGAACAGTAAACAGTAACCACCACACTTCGTACCCTCGTAAACTGGACACCTCATACACAATGTTGCCATTAGCTAACTCGTCAGCCTCCTTGTTTATTAATCTCGGGATGTGCTCAATTGCTAGATTTTGGCTACTGATATGACTCCAAATCTCTTCCAAAACAGCAATGAATTTCTAGGCACATTTTAGTCTCACCCCTTCAATTATTTACTTTTCCTCCATGGTCTTTTATAAAATATAATACCACCCAATTTGGTTGGGCTCAGGTGTCTTATCATTTCAAAGTGTACTTAATGGAACATTTTGCTGGAAGCTGGTCATCTTTATCATAGATGTCCTATAGTTCTTTTTTTCCCTTTTTTTTGGTAATTCTTGGTTCTTTGTCACAAGATGCAAGCCCTAGGCATGCAAATCAGCTGAGATTGCCTACTTTAGTGCTAAACTTGTACACAAGGTAAAGTTTAACTAAAAAATAAAAGAGGTTCTCATGTTGCAAAGATACCCAGAAGCTTAAACATAAGCCTAGAATGCTCTGGAAGTGTCAAGAATGTAAAATGTTCTGGAATGACCAAGAAATGTCTCCAAGGTGCTACAGATTGGCAGAGCTCTCTAAAATGTTACAGAGTAGTCTAGAATAGTGTATGAGTCTTTGGAATTGTCTAATGTTTATAAAAGTCTCTAGAAATGTGTAGAGCTTAGTAGAAGAGTTCTGGAGTAGTGTGGACTAGTAAAAGAGTCCATAGTCTTGAAACATGGGAAAGCTGCAAAGATTCAAGGTAAGTTTCAGAGAATTGTGTAGAAGGTTCATGTATTGTAGGATTGTGATAAGTATTACGATCCTAGCTACTCTTGGGCTAGGAGCCCTATTATAAATATAGGTAAAGTGTAACTAAGCTTAAAAGCATGAATACTATCAAGCCAAGCACTGGAGAGATTCTTGAGCAACTGAGTGAAAGAAGTCTTCTTCATTTTACTTGAGTTTGTCCTCTCTCAAATTTTGGTCAAAAGAGTGACCAAAGTTTATCAAGCCTTATTTGGCAAAGGACGCACAACTCAGTTGCAGTTTTCAAATGGCAGAAAATTTTCAGACCTTACTAGGACAAAAGAATTTCACCAAAATTTGAATATATCAGCGATATTTTGGAAATATCAGCCAAAATTTGAAATTTTCAGATTTCAGACCATAAATAGACGGAAAATTTCGGTCAAAATTTGTAACTGAGGGCACGAGTGAGTGCTGCAAAAGCTATAATCTAAGGGTGATTCGTACCAATCTCTGTCTCCTCTCATGACACCAAATACACTTCAGCTCAAACATGCCAGGATTATTATCCATTTTTTCCTATTGTTGTTGTAGACCCCTGTGTGCTCTTTCCATGCCTTTTTTATCACAACATACCTGTCAAGTTGTTGTGCACTTGTGCCATGTCCACCTTCAAATTCAATACAACATGTCTTAGCTCCTCAGAAGCCATCTCCTCTTCTTCGTGCATGTTGAAGGAGTCGACCACACTCTAATACCTTCTTTTTTTGAAAGGGCACCACACTCTAAATAATGGGCTAACTGAATCACCTTTACATTCTAGCCCATGAAGCATTCATTGACACCTTTGCCAAATGAGTCAGCCCTGATCAATTTTCATCATTCTTTGGACAAAGGTAGTCACCTCAAAGCTGACATTTGTTGCACACATAAGAATGACAGAGAGCACACACAAGTTAAGCAATGACACTTTTCTCACTCAACTGCTCAAGAATATCTACAATGTTTGACTTTGACATTTTACATGTTTGAAGGTTCCTTTCAAGCTTGCTTACAAATGACACTCCACCCTTACTTAAAATAAAGCTCATAGCCCAAAAGTAGCTAGGATCTCAATAGTTGTCACAATCCTACAATATATAAAAGACAATTCTTAAAACTTTCCTTGAACCTCTATAATTCTACCATGTTCTACACTCCAACCAATCTACACAACTCTAGAACTCTTCTACTAAGCTCTACACCAAGGTTGTTAAAAACGAATCGTAACGTGAATCGGTCTAAGGGTCTGAACCGTAAATCGTGAATCGTAAATCGTATAATCGTAAGATTCATAACATTTTTTTCAATTTCCATAATATATAAGTAAATATGCATACATATAAATATATGACAAAATGTACCAATTCAAAATGAAATCAAAATGCATTAGAAGTGAAGTTTTTACATTCCAAAATACAAAACATCTAATATTCTAAAGAATGTCATTGTCATCAATATCATCTAAAACATCTAAGTAGGATGAAGATAAAATGTCTCTTCCATCTTCCACATCTCCCTCACTAATTTCTTCAACACTTTCCTCCTCTCCTTCAACTCTCTTTCGCTTTCTTGAATAAACCCCTGTTAATAGAAAAATCAAGTATTTTATAAATTTTGTATTCTAAAATCTAAATATAATATACCTATCTTCAAAAGTTTAAAAGGCTTACTCGTTTCTTCCTCATTAAACATCTCGTCTGCTTTCAACCAAGAATTGTCTTCTGGAAGAGCTGGATCTTCTTTTTCAGTTATCCATTCATCATCAGATTCCACATCCGATAGGCAAATAGAATCATAATCTTTCTTTGAATCTCTTAAAGTTTATCTCACTTGTAATTGTAAATTGTATTTTACAAATACAAGGGCATTCATCCTTTTTGCCTCTAACCTATTCCTCCTCTTCGTATGAATCTAAAAAACAATCAAAGTATCAAACATACAAAATTATTATCTCCACTTCTTAAACAAATTTTAAAATTTTGTATTTATTTAATTAAAGCTAGAAATAAAACATACTTGGTCAAACACACTCCAATTCCGCTCACACCCAGTTGCACTGCAAGTTAAACTCAAAATCCTTATCGCAACACGTTGCAATTCTTTATTTTCATCACCATAATCATCCCACCAAATGGCTATAAAATATGAGATAAAAAATCAAATTCCAAATTTAAATAATAAATGAGTAAATAGTAAATAACTAATTACTAAATACCAAATACCTGGTTGTTTTCTCTTCCTTGTTGCTATGGCCATCCTATCCCCGAACAATCCTTTTCCAGTTTTGAAATTATGCAATTGTTCATCAATCTTAATCCTCTCATCCATGTCTATAGCCAACTTATCAAGACATTGATACAACCCCTTTTTAATTTCAACATCTGGACTAAATGAGTCATCGTAGTGGAAAGAAGGATTCAAATAATAAGCAGCTGCATGCAAAGGATGGTGGAGTTGTTGATTCCAACGAGCATCTATCAAAGCCCAGTATGGCTCATATTTCTTTTCATCATTGTTCAATCTCTTTGCAATCTTCTCCTTGGCTCGATCCATGCCCTCATATATATATATATATATATATATATATATATATATATATATATATATATATATCCCATTGCCGGTTTTTCATCTCCATCAACTAATCGAAGCAATTTTACAAGAGGTATTCCAACCTTCGTACGAAATTTAACATGATTCCAAAACTTACTATCAAAAATCAAATCATTCACCTTTTTTCCCCCTTCAGTCTTGGACAAAGGCATTAAATCCCATTTATCCGAGCTAAACATTTTTCGTAGGCCAGATTTGCATTTTAGTATGCTCTTCAATGTAAGATAGCTTGTTGCAAATCTTGTTACTGCTGGCCTAACTAACTCACGATTCTTCGTGAAATACCTCATTAAATTTAGTACCAAACCATGACCATAAATGAATTTTGCAATTGATTTTGCATCAGAAATAGTAGAAGACTCTAACTTCCGCTTCCCTATATCTTCTAGCATAAGATCAATGCAATGTGTTGCACATCGAGCCCAAAATAATTGTTTCCTTCTGTCCATCAAAATTTCACCGGCCCTTACATATGGTGCTACATTATCGGTGACAAGTTGCACAACATTTTCCTCACCTACCTCTTCTATGACTGAATCTATGAGGTTGGACAAGTTCTCTACATTCTTGGAAATTGAAGAGGTGTCAACACTTCTCAAAAATATGCTCCCCATTGGACTATTGACAAGGAAATTAGTAATAGACCGATTCTTCCCATCAGTCCAACCATCCGTCATAATTGTACACCCTTTTTTGCCCATTCCTTTCTATGATTTTCCAACATTTTCTCTACATTTTCAACTTCGATTTTGAGATAAGTATTTCTTATCTCATGATATGTTGGGGGTTTCAAACCCTTTTCAAAGCTCCCAATTGATTCACACATGGGTTCAAAAAATGGACTCTTTACCAAATTGAAGGGAAGGGCATTTGCATAGAAGAACCGACAAATATTAAGACAAGCATTTGTTCTATCTTCTTTTTTCCAAACCCTATTAAGAGTTGTTTGCTTCTTGTCATCCTCCAAATTCACAAAGTTTTCCATCGGTCCTTTCCCTTTTGTTGTGTCCTTATCATCAAAGTAAAATTCAGATCTTCCAGCCTTCATTTGAGCCTCTCTTTTTCTCCTTTTTGTATCCACATTCTGCCCCATCAATTCAAGACATTTTTGAGTCACCGATTCTGAACATTTGTCACATACCGATACGTCCTTCTTTGTTTTTCCTAAATGATTTTTCATCTGATAAATACCACCATACATTTTTTTTTTTTTACAAAAATTGCATTGCACATGCAAATGATTGCCCGATTCCACCCTAGTACAAAACTGTCATGTTTCATCCTATCCGTTATACCCACTGCCACTTCGTTGACCTCGGACCATTTTAAATTTTTAACAGTTTTTACTCTTTACAAATTTGTAAAGCCGCATCCAAAACAATATCATCCAAAAAAAGGCATAAAAATATGTTAATATGATATTAAAATATATTTACAATATTATGTAAATACTAAATAATAACACAGTGATATAAAACAGCAATCTCCTACAGATTAGAAGAAGAAGAAGGGAAAAAAAAAAAAACAGAAGAAGAAGCAGAAGCAGCAGAAGAAGCTAAAGAAGAAGAAGAAGAAGCAGCAGCAGCAGTAGAAGAAGCAGAAGAAGCCGAAAAAGAAGAAAAACAGAAGCAAAAGCAGCAGCAGAAATCATGCAGCAGCAGCAGCAGCAGAAGAAAAGAAGAAGAAGAAGCAGTAGAAGAAGAAAAGAAGCAAAAAAGAAGCAGAAGCAGTAGAAGCAGAAAAGAAGCAGCAGCAGCAGAAGAAGAAAAAAAGCAGAAGCAGTAGAAGAAGAAACAGCAGAAGAAGAAGACGAAGAAGAAGAAGCAGAAGAACGAAAAACAGAGGAAGAAGAAGAAGAGAAGAAAGAAGAAAAGAGGAAGAGAAAAAGATGAAGAAGAGAAGATGAAGAGAAACAAAAACAGAGGAAGAAGAAGAAGACGAAGAGAAGATGAAGAGAAAAACGAAAATTAGAGAAAGAAGAAGAAAGAAAAAGAATAGAAAAACGAAAAAAGGAGGAAGAAGAAGAAGAAGAAGAGAAGAAAGGAACATACCTTGCACCTGCGAATGGGTTGTGAAGAAGGTGAAGCAGCAATGATCAAGCAGCAACGAGAAACAGCAGCAATGAGAAGCAAAAGCAGCAGCAGCAGCAGCAAGGAGAAGAAGGAGAACCAGCAGCAGCAAGGAGAAGAAGAAGAACCAGCAGCAACATGCATAGTCGTAGACAGAGAGGAGAGCTGAATAGTTTGGTTTTGTGTAGCTCAAGAGATGGCAAGAGGGGGGTAGGTAGATGTCATTTCTTTCATTCGGTTCAAATGTCGAGAGAGAGAGGATTTTAAATTTTTTTTTAAAAAAAAAAAAACCAACGGCATTTCCTTCATTTCGCGAATCGTGCGATTCTGCGATTCGCACGACGCGAATCGCACGATTCGCGATTTATCAAAAAAACGTATTTTTTTAATTTAATTCTGATTTTATACCGATTTGAACCGTAACACCACCCGATTCGATACGAATCGTGCGATTCGACTCGTGAATCGCATGATTTCGACAACCTTACTCTACACTTTTCTAGAGACTTCCATAAACAATTACACAACCACAAAGATTCCCTACATAATTTGGAAATACTTTGTAACATTCTAGAGAACCCTATCGATCTCTAGTACCTTGACGTCTGCATTCTTCTTGACTCTTCTAGAGTGTTCCAATATTATATTGAAGATACAAGAATCTATAAAGCGTAAGAACCTCTTTTCCTTGAGTTATTTACTGCGTGCACAGCTTTAGTATCAAAGTGCATATCCTAGACTCTTGTCCTATGCCATCTTACTAACTTGGCCCAATACCTTATTGGGCAAGTTTAGGCTTTTGTACTTTAAAGGAATGAATTTCAGTTATCTAAAGCATAAGAACATATTTTCTTTGATTTAATGTTACCTTGTGTACAGCTTTAGTACCAAAGTAGGCAATCTTAGCTAATTTGAAGGTCCTACACTCTTGTCCTATGACATCTTGCTGACTTGGCCCAACACCTTATTTGGCAAGTTTAGGCTTTTGTACTTTAAAGGAATGAATTTCAGTTATCTTTCACAACCAAAATAAATAAATAAATAAATGCCAACCTAGATGGAGCCAAAGTAACTTTAGAACGACCATCCCTATCCAATGTGAATCACATACTTCTCAAGTTGGTGCACTTGAAATGTAGCATGAAAACCACAGTTCACTGATTCAAGTTGCCCAATATCACAAGCTAAGACACCATAAAACTCTTTCAATTATAAACCTCTATTAGAATAAACAGATTCGAGTTTGCTTGAAGAGATCATTTTCTCTAATTTAGAAGGGATATAAAGGAAAGAATGGATTCTTGCACATATGAAACTTCCAATAAAAAAAGGAGCCTGATCTAGATCCATTTAAATGCCTACTTCTCCATACAAAAGGAAAAGTCATTCCTTTAAAAAATTGTACTGTTCCTCTCTCCAAAACACCCCAAAGGATAACATGCAATATCATTTAGTGTAAATTTTGTCCTTGCCTCTTAAAGTACTGAAGCCACATCCATCCAAAATGAAATGAAAAGAAGTAGGCATAACCTATATTATAGTAATCTTCATCATCATCAAAAGCATTAACCCCATCCATTTGAGGTTAACTTAAATAATTCTACTTTTCCATTCAACGCTATAAACAATCATTTTTCCATTGCTCAAAAATCTACAATGTCATGTCTTCCCACATCAATCCACTCTATATTTGCTTCCCTGGGGCTATTTCTAGTATTCTATATATGCCCAAACCATCTTAAACAACATTCTCTCATCTTCTTTTCTATAAGAGCAATATTTGGGCTTCCTTTAATACAACACTCATGAGTGGACATAATGGTATGAGCCTATTCTACTATTCTCTCTCTCTCTCTCTCTCTCTCTCTCTCTCTCTCTCTCTCTCCTTTTTTTTTTTTTTGAATTGCTAAACAAATAAACGGCACAAGAAGTGCACTGAAAGGATACAACAACCCCAAAGTAAACACAACAGAAAGATAAGAAAACAGGGAAAACTTCTTAGAACACAATGAAAGCAAGAGATAAAGGAAAACATTAAAAAATCAAACAAGACGATAGCTAACCAACATCGACACTCTCTTCCAAGTAAAAAATAGATCCAACTTCAAAGTGCCTTGAAATTCCTTGAAGATAAGATGACCAAAACATGCAATTTGCTTGCATTGGGACAGGGATGGACAATAAGATTTCAGCCTTGTTCCTAAAGATGTACGTGTTCCTTTCCCTCAAAGAATCCATATAATGGCAAAGAAAGCAAGCTTCCATAAATGGCAAACTGGGAAGATCCTCAAAAGAACATCCAAGAGTATGATAGAGCTGTTAATGATTCAAGCATCACCCATTTCATATAAAAAGTCAAATGGTGGAACCCTATAACTTGAAGAAAAAGTGCACTGGAGGAGCAAGTGGTTCACATCCTCAACAATATTGAGGCAGAGAGGACGAGCAATGACCATGAGATGCCATCTCTTTTGAATGTTATCAAAAGAATTTTACTGTGGAAATCTAGCTGAAAGTAAGAACATGAACTGGAGCTTTAGAGGACCAAATAGCAGGATTCACTCGAGGACTATTTGGTGAGCGAGTGATCCACTAATAAAAGGATTTAATAGAGAAGATGCCAGTAGTGAAAGGCATCTAGATTCTTGAATCGTCTTCATGGACACCTATAGGGGTCCAAATAATAAGAGAGAAAGAGGTTGGAGAATTCACCTGATTCACCATCAAAAAATTCTCTCCAAAAATGAAGATTTCAAACAGATTCTACTGTTACCATGTTCTTACTTCTCATTAGGTAAAAGGCATTGTTCAATGCATTGGAGATTCCATTCAAGGGAAAGCAAAAGGCAATCTTTTATTTTGACCATTTATTTTATGATATTGATGATATAGAGGACATAGAAAAAGATAAAAGTAATTCTTATACTACTGAAATGTCAAAACCGAACACCATTGGGAATTTTCGTTCATTCACTACTCCAGAAATGGAAAAATGAAATTGGCGCATCTTTACTAGCCATCCATTTATGGTCATCTATCAAGACAAGAAATTTCAGAAAAACAAAACATAGGCATTTCTCGTCCATAAATTTCTCTTTCATTTGTTATGGTCTTGTGGGGTACCAAAGCCCAAAGACATCCACATGTCATATTTTCCAAATGCCACAGAAAACCTTGAGGTCATCTCTCATTTATGGCAACTTCTTGATTTTCTCACTCCTACGTTCCTTTGCTGCACCCTCTCCTCATTCCCCACCTTCAAACTTGCCCGATGACTTTAATGGCCATAAATTATGCCTCCTCTCCTAATTCCCCACCCTGGACTTGCCTAATAACTTTAATGGCCATAAACCCTTCATCAGGCCACTCCATGAAGCACCAATACTGTAGGAGGTAAGGGCAAGCTCGACATTTTATTGAAAAAAAGCACTTCTTCCCAAATATGGCTGAAAATCATTGTGCCTCACGAGTTCATTGAAAAAAGGGGTTACTTATTCCTATTTTCTGAAAAAAGAAAAAAGTTAAGGGCAATTTTTATAAGGAGTTTCAACTTAAAGTTCTAAAAAAAAACATATAAAGTTCATAGGTATCTAGAATTTATTGGTAACTTCTTAAGCCCCAAAACCTCCAAGGTCAGAAAATTCATGTCTCTTCCAAAACTAGAAATAAAAGATCTTTGCTAACATGATATTCAAAGCATCCAACCCAAATTAAAAAGGCTTGGATTCTGACCTATATAAATTAGGTTTATACAATTGAAATCTGAATTTTATATTCTCTGCAAATGCTGAACTCTTGATCTGGACTTGCATCTGAACTGTTTAACTCCCTAGTCCTTGGTTTCTTACAGGATTGTTCCATCCACAGAATTCTTTAAGGTAAAACATCTCCAATGTGTGCAAATAAGTCAAATCAACTGATTTGAGGATATGAGAGTATAATATCCACAGATGAGTGTTCACTATTTGAAAAGAAGGCATGCACTATGTAAAATAGCATTAAAAGAAATCAAGTCAGTATATGTTGTCACTTCGATGCATGGATTTTAAAATTTCGAGAAATTATAATTTTAATGATTTTGGAATTTGGATGAACCTGGAACCTAGATTGTTGAACTTCACAATTTCCCGGAATGTGCAAACCAACTTCCCCTCTCGTTAATCCAACAAAAAAAATTACTTTCTTAGAAAATGGATCTCGATTAGCCAAGCAGCATAATATGTGGTTTATGGAATGTGTTTCCAGGAAAATCTAAATTCCCCTTGTGTTAAATTTCCTAAACTGTGAATCCAAATGATCATAGACAAAGGAAGCATAGAAAAGAAGGAAACCTCCAAAATGGGCAGTGTGGAAACGGCAGGCCCGAGGGTGATTGAGGGAAGGATCGAACTGGGTTTTGCAGTTCTTGCATGTTCTTAAAATCTTCGTTCTGTTTTCTCCATCGACGCATCGGACGGCGAATCTCCTGAAACACGGGAGATGGATTTGGACATTGGTTGGCGATTTGGATTTGGAGAAGCAAAGGAGACTCAGCGGTGAGACAGCGAGGAATGAAATTGCTGTTGAATTCATTTTTATTTTAATTCGTCGACCCCAGGAAGCCGAAGGAGATAAATGGGTTCCATAATCCATACGGATGGACGGGTGAAAATAAGTTATTTTAAATTTTTATTGGGAACAATTTGTGATTATATTTTAAGTGGTAAAATAACAACTAATTTGAGAAAGAGGAGTAGTACATATAATTGAATTGTTTAGATTTTAAACTAATGATAAATTAATAAAAAATCAAATATCCGATGGAGTTGATTTTTTACAATAAGAAGGTTATACTGCTGTGTGTATGCACATACATAAAGGAATGTTGGGTCTTATCTAGCATATCCCCTTTATTATTTTAATTTTAATAATCACAATAAAAACTAATCATGTAGATTGAAAATATAATTGATGATATAAATGTGGGTAAAATTTTAGTTTTAAAATTAATTTTTAGTCACTTGATTTAAATAGTTAAAATCACCACACATATTAAAAAAATTATTAATTTGACTGTTAAGGTCAAGTGACTGAAACTTGAGTTTAAGACTAAAATTTGGTCCACTTATAATTTACTAACTCTATTTTAATTGAATGGTTGTAATGACCCATTACTTTCACACGAACTTTTACACAAGCACTCTCCGTTGGTGCTGGTCCGAGAGTTGAATCGGGATTTGATACAATTTATAATAGCCGTCCCACTAACAAAATATTGTCCTCTTTGGGGCTATACACTCTCACGACTTTGCATCGGACGCAAGTGTTGTTGTGCAAATTTTAAATTTATAACTCGCAAGCGCACGAATCGAATTGGAGTATAGAGATATACAAGTGCGAGGTTGAACCCACAGGGACTTGATTTAGAATGAACAGGAAAACAAATTAAAAAGCCTAATATTTTAACCTTAACCTAGTTAACAATTTTTCAGGAGAATGATTGAATTGAAATTGCAAAATTAATTAAAACAACAAAAAATGGAGATTAAATCAAGTGAGAAAAATTACTAAGGTATCGGATTCCACCACCATTAAATCCATAATATTCCAATTGTTTATTTATTAATTCCCAATTTTAAGAGATTTAAACATTTAAGTTTATTAATATGGTGTTTCAAAATTTAGATTATTCTTTTGTTTTTAAAGATATAACTCCTAATCATCTAATGTATCCAATCTAAATTTAAAAACAATGGATCAAAGTAAATAATCTAAGCATCCAATGTATCTAATTAAATTGAAAAACATTAAATCAAAGAAATCTTTCTTTTAAATTAAAATGTCAAGCTCTTGATGAATCAAATATTAATATTAACTACCACAAATACATGATATTAGTGGTGAAAATAATTAACATCTAATTAATTTAATGAAGCACAAATCATAAATAATTGAACACACATAATTGGAATTAAATAAATAATTAAAAGAACATTATTTCATTAATGGGGTTTCATCCTCAACCTCAGTATAGAAATTTAGCCAGACATTATGAAAGAATTAAAACAAAAAAGATAGAAAAATAAAATCCAAGCCATGTCGGAGATCCCGACTCCTTTAGCCCAATCTCTCTCCTTCAGCCGAGCCTTCTTGTCACTCTCCAGTTCAAGTCGGAATGTTAGAGAGAGAGAGGAGTTCAATTTATAAAAGAGTGGTGAGGGAAAATTAGAAAGCACCGTTGGTCCCACTTCAACCGATTGTTTATATTTCCCCACGGCAACTTCTATTTTCTTTTACTTCCATTCTCAGTTCAGCCGCATGTCCTTCTATTATTTTTAGTCAAATCAGCCTTCTTCTTCGTCTTTCCTTCCCACCTTCCTTTTCTAATCTTCTTTCTTTATCTTTCCACTCTAACAAATCTGACATCGGTGGAATAAATCAGCCACCTTCCTCCTTATTTTATTTCTTTCTATCCCATCTTGCTTTATCTCTTGTATTCGGCTGAGAGACCTTCTTTCTCTCTCTTTATGATAGTTGTTATGTTGGCTGGTTGCTGATGGTTTCTTCCTCTTATTGCAACAATAAAATCCTATCATCCATTAACTCGAGCATGTGTCAGAGTTAAAAAAATAATTCAACCTAAAAATATACAAAACACATCAATTAAATAAAATAAAATACTAACAAATATAATTTTTAAATATATAATATATTACAATAATAATACAAAATAAACAAGATTTAAAAACTAACTAATCAAATATTAAAGGGTAAAATTATCAATTTTCAGTGTTCATCAAGTGTCACGCTTAAGCTCAAAACACAAGAGAGGAGAAGTTAGATTTATATACTCTTCTCCACTTCTTGTCCTAGGTAATGTGGGACTTTGTGCGCACTCTCTCTAGTGCAAAATCTCTCGTGGCCGAACTTTCACACAAACACGCTCCTCTTGTGTGGGCCATTACAATGGTATAATTAGATTTCTTTAAATATCATTTAATCCATTTCTTGAGTTTTGCTCACATTTTTCACTTGGTTTATACCTTCTTATACCATTTTTTATGCTTATATTCTTCTTGGGTGATTCATGTATTTCTTTTTTCTCTATTTAATTTTTATCATAATTTTTTTTTATTTAGGTGAGAAGATCGAGATTGATAAAAAATATTGCTTCAATTTGACGTTTCAAATAATAACTTTTTATATCTTGCATTTTATAGAGAAAGTAAGATTTTGTATAAGTTATTTGTCGATTTTATGTGGAAAAATTGTATAAATTTTGAATTTTGGAAAAAAAATAATAACAAATGTCTAAATATGCAGTCTAAATGCAATTCATATAACAATACTATATATTATAATCCTCTCTCATCATCAGTTAATTAAGAAACCTTCATGCAAAGTTTGAGATGTACGCCCACAAAATCCAATAGATACTTACATGAGGGTTGCGTTTGGATGAGGGTAAGAGGGGATAACCTCCCGTTACCCCTTTTTACCTTGGGAATGAGAATAAAAATTCAAATTTTTACCTCTCTCATCACCATTTTGAATACCCTCATGGGGCTTGGGGTATTCACTCTTGAATACTCCTCCTTACCCTCCGTTTTGCTGTTTCATGATATTTTTTTTTTTTTACATTTGATTTATTTATTTATTTTGGTGAGTACTTGGCTTTTTTTTTTTTTTTTTTATAAAAAAGCACTCTATTATTTTTATTTGATAAATTTTATATCACCAAACAACAAATTATATTTTTTTTATGAAGAGATATGTAACAACCCGTCCCTTTAGCACAATATTATCCGCTTTGGACTCCACATGGGGGTGGCCCGCGTGGCTTTGCATTGGGCCTGACCCACAAGACCAAGTCTAAAAAGCCTTGTGTTAAGGAGAAGGGAGTACCCTCTTATAACCATAGTCACAAATACCATTCTCGGGACATTAACGGCAACTGTTAATAACGGGATATTTTCAAATTCTCGGATTTTTAACGGGAATTTAATGGGAAAATCTCGTGGAAAATATAAATATTTAAAATAATAATAAAAATTAATATAATAAAAGGATTTTTTCTGAAGTTTGCATTATGAGATAATTTAAATCAAATAAAGGGATTTTCAAATTTACAACCTGAAATAAATTTAATTATTTAAATAATAAAATTTATTTTAAAACTTTAAAGTTATTTTTTTAGCAGTGTGTACTTTGAAAAATTCTCAAATTAAATATCCGGGCTAATTACGATAATCTGATAAAAATACTTTAAGACTTCAAGGTCTTTTGACACTCTTAAATATTTAAAACACAGCATTTTACAAATAAAGGTATCTGTAGGGTGTGCCGAAAACACATTTAGGAGTGTCAAAAGACCTTGAAGTCTTAAAGTATTTTTATCACATTATCGTAATTAGTCCGGATATTCAATTTGAGAAATTTTGGAAATACACAGTGCTTAAAAAATTAATGTGCATAGTGTATTAAATAATAAAATCTCTTTTAAAATTTTAAAGTTATTTTTTAGGCACTGTGTATTTCCAAAATTTCTCAAATTGAATATCCGGGCTAATTACGATAATTTGATAAAAATACTTTAAGACTTTAAGGTCTTTTAATACTCCTAAATGTGTTTTTGGCACACTCTAGAGATACCCTTATTTGTAAAATACTGTGTTTTAAATATTTAGGAATGTCAAAAGACCTTGAAGTCTAAAAATATTTTTATCAGGTTATCGTAATTAGTCCGGATATTTAATTTGAGAAATTTTCAAAGTACACACTGCTTAAAAAATAACTTTAAAGTTTTAAAATAAATTTTATTATTTAAATAATTAAATTTTATCCATGTTTGCTCGTGTCGTGTCCAGCGGCGTGTGTGTACGTGAATGGGATAGCGCCCGTGAAGCACTGTGGCGTGTGTCTGTGAATATGGGATAGCCGTGTAAGTAGGAAAAAATTTAAACGGTAAAAACGCTAACGTTATTTTCCCGATATTTTCGCGGTAAAAACGAAAATACCGGCGGTATTTGTTACACTGCTTATAACCCCACACGCCATCCACCTCATGGGCGATGTGGGACTTTTTCCTACACCCCCATATGGGTGGGGTGTTACAATCCACCCCCCTTAAGATCAGAGCCGTCCCCAGCTCTGTCGTGTCACACTGGCAAAGGGTCTATACAAGCAACACAACACAGAAGGGTAGAGGGCCCACACAGTCCGAGTGTTGAACCGTGCTTTGATACCAAATGTAACAACTCGTCCCTTTAGCACAATATTGTCCGCTTTGGGCCCCACGTGGGGTGACCCGTATTGCTTTGCATTGGGCCTGGCTCACAAGACCAGGCCCAAAAGGCCTGGCTCACAAGACCAGGCCCAAAAGGCCTTGTGTTAAGGAGAGGGGAGTACCCTCTTATAATCCCACACCCATCCACCTCATGGGCGATGTGGGACTTTTTCCCACACCTCCATGTGGGTGGGGTGTTATAAGATATGTAGAATTTTTTTATTCATTTATAATATTGAAAAATTAATATATTTCAAATAATTAGCAATTTATTTTTTATATTATATAGATTTTCAAGATGATGCATTTGGATGAGGGGTAAATTTTTACAGGAGTTACCCCAGGTTACCCTTGAGTAAGGGTAATTGTAAGTAGGGGTAACCTGACATATTAAAAATTTTAGAATAATTAATAGTTTTATTTAGTCCATATAATATAAAAAAAAAAATTTGAAACGTATTTGTCAAAATGTCCTATTTTTAAGGGGTGATTTTGTCGAAATTTCGATAGGGTCTCAAAACTCTGAAAGAGTTTGGGGTTCATAATAATCTCTTTCAGGGTAATTAAAAATTTATTCTGTTAGAAGTTTATTCTAAAAATGTGTCAACATTTTCAACGTGTTGCATTTAGGTGAGGGGTAAATTTTTACAGGGGTTACCCTTGAGTAGGGGTAATTGTAAGTAGGGGTAAACTGACATATTAACAATTTTATGAGAATTAATAATTTTATTAAATCTATATAATATAAAAATAAAAACAAAATTTTCTGAAACATATTTGTCAAAATATTCTATTTTTAAGGGGTGATTCTGTCGAAATTTCGATAGAGTCTCAAATTTTCGAAAGAGTTTGAGGTTCATAGTAATCTCTTTCAGGGTAATTAACAATTTATTCTGTTAGAAGTTTATTTTAAAAATGTGTCAACATTTTCAACATGATGCATTTTGATGAGGGGTAAATTTTTAAAGGAGTTACCCTTAAATAGGGGTAACTGTAAGCAGGGGTAACCTGACTTATTAATAATTTTATGAGAATTAATAATTTTTATTAAATATATAATATAAAAATAAAAATAAAATTTTATTAAACATATTTGTCAAAATGTCCTATTTTTAAGGAGTTTAGCCCGTGACAATTTTTAATATTAATTTTATATTTGTTGTGATTTATTAAACTATTGTAATAGTTTATTATATTATATATTTCATGTTACCAATAAACAAATTATATTTTTTTTATGAAGCGATATGTTGATATTTTTTTATTCATTTATTGGGATTTAAAATAATAATACCTATTTTTTTCTTTATTTATTTATTTACTGTTAGAATACAAGCGTTCATTTTAAATTATAGTCATAAAAAGAATCTATAAAAATTAGATAATATTAGATTTACTTAATGAATATTATTTAATAATTATATTTTATAAAATTTCTCATAAAATTGTTAATATATCAGGTTACCCCTGATAATAGGTACCAAACAAGATTTTTTACCCTTAGGGTAAGTTCTTACTTTACCGCTGCAATTACCAAACAAGATAAGAGTAACCCCTTTTCAAAGGGTGACCTCTACTCAAGAGTGACCTCCACGTGCAGAAACACGGATTGAGTCCATCAAATATTATGTGGTCTCCACGTGCAGAAACACGGATATATGAGGAATGATCCTATGCTATCATCCTACCGACAAAGATGAGTTCAAATGATATTATTTGAAACATGTGAGGTCCACTTTTTAAAATTTAAATTGATTTTTAATTTTTAAATTGAAAATTGAATACATATATCTTTTTAGATTTTGTGAATCTCATGGATTCACAATTAGATGAATCAAATGAAAAGTACTTTACCAGAAAATTCATAAAGTTATTACTCTTCTCATTTTGATCCAACAGGCTCAATATTTTCACAAAATCTATATATATATATATATATATATATATATATATATATATATATATATATAAATCAATGAACGATTTAGACTTGTAAGAGTGAACTTCATATATCTTAAATAATGCATTTTGAAGTTATCCTTACCATTAGGATCGTCACACAGAATCATTCTATTGTCAATGTGATGATAAAGATGAGTAGAAATAGTCTAGTTTGAGACAGTATAATATGAACAGTTCATTAATTTTTAAATGCAAAGATATATATATATATATATATATATATATATATATATATATATATATATATATATATATATATGGCCGCCCATTCTAATACGGGTGTTTTTTGTCACACGAGATAAAGTGAAATTCCCACTTTACCCCTGCCCTTCCGTATGCAAATCTTAAGTAGAGCACAACGGTGCACCTATAATTATGAGCAGTGCACCAATCATTTCGAAATTAACTATAACTTTGGCATGCAAAACCCATCCACAGCGGTGCACCTATAATTATTAGCGGTGTACCTATAATTCTGAAAGGTGTTACTATAATTTCGAAATCAATTATAACTTTGGCGTGTAAAATTCATCCATAGCGGTGCACCTATAATTATGAGCAGTGTACGTATGAATATTATACCTATAATTCTGAGCGGTGCACCTATAATTTTGTTTTTTAAAATATTAGGAACGGTGAAAGGTAAAGTGGAATTTTTACATAATTTTTTTACAACCCGTGTCTCTTAACAAAAACAACCGTGTTAGGATAGACAACTTACATATATATTCTTTTAGATTTTATGAAATTATTGAACCTACTATTAAATAGGGAGTGAGATAAACTTTAAAAAACTTCTAATCAAGTATTTGTTATTTAATCCATCCAAAATGAATTTAATAGTTTTACAAAATAAAATAAAAAATATATGTATGCATTTAAAAATTAATTAATAATTAAAATTTTAAAAAGGTGAACCATATAATCCCAAATAAGACCATTTCTAATTATCCTTACCTTCAAAATGATTCCTCTTGCTGGTAATTCCCAAATTGTTTTGTATGAAAGGTGAACTAGTCAAGATACCATGTTGAATATTACCAAGAGGAGGTCTCAGAAACACACAAATGGGATACTTTGACCATTAGAAGTTAGAAAGTGGGACCCATCTAGTTATTAGAAATCTCGGCTTCAAAGTTGCAGTACTTTGACAATAGATCACAAAGGCTCAGACCCACCCAATGATAAGAAAGTTAGATGATTGAATTGTTCATTACAAGTTCATTACAAGAATTCAATATATCAAAAATGGTATTCATTAAATCATTCTAATCATTAAATTTTTAAAATTAAAATAAAATTATTAGCTATATTCTTATACTAATGATGTTCAACTACTATGAGGATATATAAAATGAACTCAATCTAAATTGAATTTAAATATAAAAGAGAAACTAGTATTTTAATATTTAAATCCATCATGGATATGAACCCACATCAGCCCCTACACTCACGTGCACAAAATACCTGAGTTTTTCTTAAAGGTGATTTGGGTCTTTGGATTTTAATGAAATTCAGGGAAATGGTTCTTTATTTTCTCAAAATTGGAAAAGAAAGTGGCTGGATAGACACAAGTGAGTCAGAAATTACAATTTGTCGTTCTTTAGCTGGTGGCTGGTATTTCTCTTAAATGTATTTTTTCTACGGTAAGAAATTCAATTCCAACACTTTGAGTCAACTTCATCTGATATTGGTAATTATAATTGTAATGCCCCGCCCTTTTTTACTCGCTTTGCTTTCTGAAAATCAGAGTATATCTTTTTTTTTTTATAAACGAAGAGTGATAGAGAGCGGGACGTCACGACGCGAGGTAAGTCCGAACTTCTAAAGTCCGACCCTTAACTGGCCAACCCTATGTGTGCATGGGCTAAGTCCATGAAAACGGTTCACACATAGCAATATACACATGCGGAATAAAATCATAACTGCAGAATTATAATAGAACCTAGTTCTATTCCATTTTAAATAGCAAAGTACGTCAAGTCCTTAATCATAATTAACATAACGTAATTATCAAAATAAACATCCAACCATAGCAAATCATTTAAATTATTATATGTCCGAAGTCTAGTTACTCAAATTATAAGTCCATAAGTAACTTAATCAAAACATAAACTAAAAGCATCCAAGCTCCTATGCTTGACCCTTTTCGCATTCAGCGTTCCCCTCGTTTCCTTTATCATCCACTAGGATAGAAGTAGGGCGTTAGAACAACGCGCCCAGTAGGTATTCCAATTAGGGCTAACACATGGTTAGTACAAAACATATATAATAATATCATAATGTCAAAAACCATATAAACCATGCCATGTGATGCTGATAATATGCAATGAGTCCCACCCATCACAAGTACATATAGTACTCCCACATAGGTCTTTCGGACACCCCGACGGAATGTGGCCCATCCGGTTTCTTCTTAATGGAAAAACACATCAAGGTATCCCACATAGGTTTTTCGGACGCCCCGACGGAGTGTGGTCCCTCCGGTTTCTTCTTGATGGAAAAAGACATCAAGGTATCCCACATAGGTTTTTAGGACGCCCCGACGGAGTGTGGCCCCTCCGGTTACATATCCTTCACCCCATGTCATGCAGGAGATGCTTATGATTCACATGCTATTTTATCATATAAACATAACATTAAAACTCACATTTTGAAACAATATCTTTCACAACATAATTCATCAAAATAAGATAAAAACATTGTACATAAAATTCATGGTTTCAAAGAGGTGGAATCCTACCAAAGACCACTAACTTGTTCTTGCGCTTTTGTCAGGTAACCGCTCACGATCGTACACACCTTGTGAGGTCCCGTTACCTTATAATATATCAATCAATTAAAACCATGTCCCATTTGATTTACAATAGTGTTTAAGTCCATAAACCATTCCTCATTGGGTTCGACCATACACCATGGCCGAACCCATGATCTTTCATTTTTACTTATATTTACAACAATGACATTCATACCATTTTTTATTCATTAATCTAATGATAAACAAATTAATCATCTAAGATACATCAAACCTTAAGTTCAACAAACATTCCCCATGGGGTTCGGCCATGGTACATCCTTGCCATTATTCTATCCATGGCTATTTACCTTGCTTATTTTCATAAGGGTTATGTTCTAAAAATGATCCATACATAGTTCTTTAATCCAAACACATAATCCATCAAATAGCTCATGGGGTTCGGCCATACACCATGGCCGAATCCTATGTCCATCATTTTCACCTATTTACAACATTGCCATTACCTTCATCAACTTATGTTTGGGTTCCAAAACATAGGTCCATTCATTTATTTACTACCCCAAGTCTAAGAGTGATCCATACATAATTCATTCACCATTTACATGACTTATAATCTTAGGTCCATAAATTTAGACATTACATACATGGATCCTCCAATGATCCACAACCATAGAACCATAAACAAAACCCTCCATAAACGATCCATTGAATAGATTCATGGGGTTCGGCCACACACCATGGCCGAACCCTATGATGTATTACTTTCCAATTATATCAATTCCCATTCTTGAATCCATAAATCAAGGTTCTTTCCTTTTTGATCAAAAAATCCATAATTAGAAACTTTCTAATTTAATAACCATCTTCCATGGGGTTCAGCCATACACCATGGCCGAACTCTATGGTTCAAAATCTTCTCTTTAAAAATCATTCATCCTTGATCTTCCATGATCTAAATACATGTAACCAATTCTATATTTCTCCATGTAAAACCTTTTAAAAATATGAATACTTTTCCATGGAGTTCATCCTTCAAAAACCCATAATCATTACCAACACACCTCTATGGGGTTCAGCCATGAAACATGGCCGAACCCTATAGTTCTTTAATTTCTTACATTCATCCTAACCTTGTAAAACCTTTTAAAACCATAAGCATAACTCTATGATTTTCATCCTCCAAACTTCCATTAAAAATCACCAACGTCCTTCCATGGGGTTCGGCCATACAACATGGCCGAACCCTATGGTTCATCCCTTTTCATTAAACCTCAACATTCATCCATTAATTTTTTTCTTCCATTAAAATTATCATAATCATTCCCTAATTTTCTTCCATGGGGTTCGGTCATACACCATGGCCGAACCCTATGATCCCTTTCTTTAAACAAAAACATCAAAATACTAACCGGTTCCAATCTTCTCCTTCTTTAACCTCCTTCTTCTTGATCTTTAACACAGTCGAGACTGATCTTGATGTTGTGTGTGCCGTGTGCCCTTGCTGCCCTTCTTTTATAAAAATTCCACACGGTACTATCCTATTTTAGAAGGTGCCTTGCGCCCCTTGCTTCTCACTTTGGAGAGTCCTTTAATTTAGCAATTTCCCTAGTATTGTTCCTAACAAGGAAACGACTTCTTTTAAAGATACACTCCAACGCATCCTTCTGGATGTGCTTCTCTCCTACACACGGCCAAAGCAATGTCCCATCTCATCCATGCGTGTTGTCCATCTTAGGCAATCCTTGTTCAACTAAAACTCCTAAAATCTAGTCATCCATATCTTCCAAGTTCCCTTTATGCGCATAATCATGAATATGCAAATCTTCATACACGGCCATAGCAATCTATCTTTATTTGGATTAGATAACTTCTTCATTTGGATTAGACAATCGGATGCCATTGCCTAATCCAACTTATCCCAACGTGTGGCCCATTTTAGGATCATCCTAAAATCTTTCCATTCCAAGTCTCTTTATGCGCATGCCAATTAATCCAAAACCCTTATATATATATATATATATATATATATATATATATATATATATATATATATATATATATATATATATATATATATATATATATAGCATTATTATTTTAATTCAGCCACATTTTATTTAAATTGAACTCACTTGGTGGTCAACCAAGTTAAACATGACCCATTGGGTCCTAATTGGGCATTTTGACCCAAATAGCAACAATGATCCAATTAAATGCACCTTAACCATTTATTTCTATTGAAACCATTTCCACAATCCGTTGGGTCTTAATTGGGCAATGACCCAACACTTTACCCATCTAGGGTCCATATCTAATAATTCACAAATTAAATGGGTAATTTTCATATATATTAATAACTTGAAAATCTGGAGTGTTACAGTAATTTCTACGGTAAGAAATCTCTGAATAGGTCTGCAAGATTTTTTCTATCTTGTGAGTCAATATTTCTTATATTTTCAAATTTATCACGTTTTTATTAACAAAATACCAATCTCCATTAATATCTCGAGATTTATCGACACTACGGTAAATTCTCAATAAATTCTCGATAAAATTGTGATAAATGATAATATCTCAATAAATTTCTGATGAATTCTCAATAAAATATCGATAAATTCATTATAAATATTTTATTTCTTATATTTTTATTATTTTTTAAATATTATATTTTCTGTAAGATCTTTCCGTTAATTTTCTAATTAAAATTCAAGAATTTAAAAATATCTCGATATTACCAATCGTTGTTAATATCCTAACCACATTTGTGACAATGTTGTGAGTATATGAGTAAATGTAAGTGAGTATATGAAAAAACCATGTTAGTTATTGTTGACTTGATGAGTGTGAATGACACACGTGGATAATAAGCCTTAAATGGCTTGGATCTATGGTCCTAATGTCATAAGTGTGATAAATACACTTGTAGATCTAGGCCCAATTATGACTTGAAAAGTAAATTCTGTCAATTAAGCCAGATAATTGATGAATAAACAATTCATGAATCTACTCAAAATTGAGTCGAGATTATTGAGTATGCTCATTTAATCGACGGATCCACTTACAAATCCATGCCTGGAATTTTTTTGGACAAATCCAAGGGATGGGGTTCAGCCCATAATTTAGATCACCTATGATGGGAGACCAATATGCTAGATTGAGAAATTCAATTAAAAAAATCCGAGCCAATTGTGTAGACAAGGACAGTGCGGCACCTAAAAGATTAGTTTTGTTGAGTTAATACTTCAAGAATACCCTCATTATCTAAAAAAAAAATCAGTCATATACATGACAGGTTATATACTATGATATATAAAGAGATTGAATCTCTAGTTAATATAGTGCATATCTAGAATAGAAATAAGAAAATTTGAGCTTTTGCTTTTAACGAGTTTGATATACTCTTAGGACCTAATGAATGGGTGTCATGGAGGCATTCTTAGAGCCTATAAATAGGTGACTGTCAGTGGTTTTTGGATTTTCAAAACATTTTCATTCTATTTTCGTCACTATTTTTTTTATACTCTCTCTGTCGGACAATTTAATTGTGTGATATACATTTTAAGACTGTTCAAAAATAATTGTTTCATATGCCATTTTGATTCTCTCTATCTATCTACTTTGACTATCTATCTCTTTTTTATTAAAAAGAAGTGCATAAGCCATTTTAGAACCCTTTCTTAAAAAATTCAAAATTTTAAATAAGACAATTAAAATGGGACAAAAGGAGTAAATTTTTTTGGATGATAATTCGAAGGCATTAGGACTTTATTTTGGTACTTTAAAGTGTCATGTAGCAATGGACGAAGTCCGTGGTTGATGAATCCTGAAGGTAAATTTGCTGGGGGCTTTATGCAGACACCAATTGTGGATGGGGTGTGGGAAAACACATTCAAAGGCATTTGGGACTTACATTTCACCCTCAGAGCAAGCATATTTTGGTTAAAAACTGACCATTTTGATAGAGCAATAAACTCTTAAAGCGAAAATTCCATTACAGAATAAAGTACGCATAAAAAATAAAAAATATCCAAAAATTCTAAAAGATGAAAATCTAAATATTAGCAAACACTTGAAATGATATATATATATACATATATACACATATACACATATACACATATACACATATACATATATATACATATATATATATATACATATATATACATATATATATATATATATATATACATATATATATATATATATATATATATATATATATATATATTTTCTAGGATCTCAAAATAACTTTTGCCTTCTATTACAATTCATAGATTTTTTATATAAAAAGACAATCACACACACACATTCTATAAACTATATGCTTATTCCTTGCTACGGCATACATGAGTCACATCCTTGATCATCTGAATACAGTAAAACAGTTCTCAAAACTCAATGGTCATGTTTGATTTAAGGATTAAGTGAAGATGGAATGAAATGGGCTGAATATATTTAGACTTGGGCCAGGTCCAAATTCATACTCTATTCCATTCCCACTTGTTCCTTAAAACCAAATATGGCCAATAGAAAGTACCTGCCAATCATTAAATCACTCCTTCAGTCCCACCTAGGTCTGCCCCTTCCCCTTTATATCCAAACAATTAATTCCTTGGTGAAATCAATCAATTGACAAGTTGCTATTGCACAAATCTCACCTCCAGTCATGTCCTAATCACTAGGTCAGTCCAAGTCGACAGAAATCTCAGATGAACTTCTCAACTCAATAGGATTTTGAATCGAGTCTGAGCTTCAAGCTTTCGAACACTGGTCTTAATGCAAGAGTTGAGTAAGACCACACGGAATCAGTCTCTCTAAAATTTCTGAGAGCCATGTATGCACCCTTGAACAAATGGTGCATTCCAACCTGAGAACCTCCTTGGAAACAGGTGCCAATTGATGCCATCATTCTGGGATGAGAGTTTTTAATCAAATACTCAATAGTATCCACCATGTTAAACATCAATCATATACTCAATAGTAAGGCGGCAGTCTTCAGAGTGGAGATCTTATTGGGAATAGTAAGGCTATATCAAGTTCAACAAATTTTGAATCTTTCTCCTCACAGTTCCCAAACCCACTATTGCAGTTGACAACCCCATAAAATGGGAAACCTCTCATTTCCATTCATACATTCAAAATACAACAAAAATGACAATTCCAGTGAATGCTCCACAATTGGCTGATTACTTTGTTTTTGTGCATTTGGATGGAGAGAGTTCTTCCCAAGTCACTTTGTTGGTAATAGGCTAGCCCAAAATATTAGTTGCCTACAATTGTAAGAGAAATCGTAGTTTCCACCACCAGTTATTCCAAAAAAAAAAACACCACCACCAACCAAACAAGATTGGGAAGTGGAGAATCACCTACCAAGAGGAAAAGGAGAGACTTTAAAACAAGTGGGGTCCAAGATTTACAACTTTGGTGTCATGCCCTACAAAAGTAATTGTGCACATGTATACACGTTTGAACTTGAAATTCGGTAAAGGAGTGTTCAGCAACGATTTATCATGTAATAATCATGTAATAAGCAACAATAAATGAAAACCAGTTTCTCAAATGTATGTCTGCTCCTTAAAATCAAAGGAGTGTTCAGCAACGATTTATCATGTAATAAGCAACAATAAATGAAAACCAGTTTCTCAAATGTATGTCTGCTCCTTAAAATCATACACGGACAATGCTCTTGCAAACAAATGACCAGGTGACATTCCCATACAACATCCTTCTGTCCGTCTGAATTTCATCCAGGAAACTATGGTAGGAACCACCCTCATTCCATATAATGTCTTTGGATGTACTCCAAATCTTAAAATCTTTACTGCTCAAAAAAAAGTACATGATACACACAAGCCAAGTTTAAAGATAGATTACTTCTTGAAAGGAAGCTACACACGCGCACACAAAAACTCAAAAGCCATAAGTTTAAGGATAGATTACCTTTTGAAAGGTAGCTAGAACTTTTGGATGACGACTGAATTACTGAGACCAGCTTGCTCTATTGTCTGGGTTTTGTCAGAAAGTTGCTTTGGTGGGAAGCCCACCGTCTGTAACTGATAAGTTCTTGTCCCTCCTGGTCTTGAGGCATCAATGAATGCACGGATATCACCAACTGTATGGTGGTAATTAAAACGTGCAACCATCCGTGTCCCATCAGCCAATCTCAGCTGAATTGATGTTGATGGCAATGAATCATCCACAGACAGGCCTAAAAGTGGGGATGGGGCACTAGTTGGCTCAATGGAAGTGACTGTTGGCTCAGTGGCAGCTATAGATCCACTTCCTAAAGTTCTTCCTACTCCTTGAAAGGCGACATGGCTCTTCTCTGGTTCCTGTAAAACATTTAAAAAGATATGGGGAATAAAAAAAGAGGAATTAAGTAGAGGCACAGCACAAGCTGGGAACAATGAGGCAAAAGGACATAGGCTCCAGGAAACAAAGACATACAGGGCGATTTTCATTCCTCCTAACGAGATTGACATGAACTGATGACCTCCTATCAGCTGGCTCAAGCTCTTTTGGACACTCAGATTTTCTGATGCTCTGCAACATCAAAAGAGAAAAAAAACCTCAGTACCATAGTAGTCAAGATGCAAGGTGCAGTTAAGGCACAATGGGGGGCGTAGCAACTAGGCACAGTCTGGCACCTAAGTGCGCACCTTTGACTACATTGTTCAGTACACACAAACAGATGAATAGTATTAAGATACTGATGTCACCAATCGTAAGCATTCTATAGAATGAGCTCCAAGTAGCGGTTCCAAGTACACCCAAATGCATAATAAAGTGTAGAAAAGGTTGAGAAGACTGTCGAAAAGACTCTCAGGGAATGTCTCATGATCATCTGCAACATTTATCAATGTTCAAGTTTTGCTTGGCTAAATCCTAAGTAGTTCAAAGAATCTTGCCAAACAGTCATTTTGACACACATGATGGAAACAACAAAAAGGGGAAATGGAACGCAATCACAAGATCCCTTAAAGACAGTCTTTTCTTAATAAAAGGCCAATTCACTCAAACCCACAACCAACCCACAGTGGGCACTTTCCAACTATACTACCAGCTCCTAACAATCAGTCAGATCATCAGTGAATAATGGTCCACATAGATTGCAGCTCATACATGAGCTCTAGATCAAAATCTTCTGGACATTCAACAGTGACATCATAAACACTTAAAAATGATTACACTAAATAGGGCTGTCCATGGAGCTTGGATTACCCATGCGACCTGACCTAGAAAAAGATTTGTGAGTTGTAACCCATTTACTAATCAAATAAGATTTGGTCAGCCCCCGAGATCCAGACCAAATTCCTGTACTCCCTAATACACAAAGAAATATGCATATTTATATTTCTGAGTCTACTATCAAGCTTTTATATATTATATAATTTTCATTTGGGCCATTACACTCATGGCTCTTGCATGCCCACGAGAAGATGGCCATTGGACAAGGATTTCCCACTGCTCTTTCATCAAAAAGGTATAGATGGATTCTCATGCTTTAGCTAATAAGTCTGTGAACCTTTCTTTACATAAGGGCAAATTCACTTCATTAAATGGCCAAGTTCTTTCCATGATGTTTTGTAGATTTCTTCCTTTCACCTCATAGGATTAGGCGAAAACCTATGGTCCTTCAAGAGGCTTTTAAAATAGGCCTCTACAACTCACCTACAGTGCTCGAGTCCAATTACATGGGAAGTCTCAAACTTCTAGAGCATATTTTTATATGGAAAAACTTCATCAAAAATGTAAAAAATAATCTTAAATAGGATTCAATTAGAACTGTAGTTTTTAAATTTATGAAAGTAATGTGGTTTTATGTAATAAAGCTTTAACAAAATTTGGTAACAAGAAACAACAGTAAAAATCAGCATACTCAAAAAACACTCCAATGACGACTCCTACTTCATATGACAACTGAAACCGAAATAAAAGACACTGCAATAAATGCTCTGCTAGATCACCTCCAAGAAGGATGCATTCTCAGGATCATCCAACCTCCTCAATGGACCATCATTTACTGTGAACCCATTACTCCAGAACACAATATTATGAACAACTGCCTCAGGCTGCTGAGGAGCAGATGGTACTGTTTCTCCAGACAGTAATCTCCCTGTTCCAGTGAAGCTTCTGGAGCTTGAAGGACCTAGATGGTCCACTGGTCCCTCCATGGCTCCCAATTGCCTAGCTTGCTCAAATATTGCATCCACATCTTGATGATCTTTAGTTGGATCTTGGACAAGCATTCCACTGCAAAATTGAAGGTTGTATTTAAGAAAGAAATAAGGTTCATGAAAGTAAATAAGATGGCCTTAGCTTCACAATCGGTCAAAAACAATGAAAAGGAACAAGAAACAGATTGACAGTGTACGTCATAAAGAATAACAGTGTCACAAAATGTTTGTTTTTGAGCCATTATGGGTGAGTGCACTGAGTGCTAAACTTTTCTTGTTATTATATGCTTCAACACTTGAAATAAGAACTGTAACATGTCACTCAAAACTGAGGGTAGGAAGTTGTTCCTAGAAGAAGTAAAAAAAAAAATTCAGAACTTCGTTTGGTTAATACGTTCCACAATGGATGAAAGTAGTCATTAAGAGTGCAAATAGTAGACTAAAAATGGGGAAAAAACCCAATATGGTAAAAAACCATTTCCTCAATACCAACATGGCCACAATGAGTGCAATGCATCAAGAAAAAATTGAATTGAACAAAGGGAAATATGGGATAGGATGCCAAACATAGTTGAATAGTAATGCCTAAAAGGTAAGACTTGTTAGTTAGAAGTAACATTTGTTTATTAAGATTGATTTGTACAAGACATCATTTGTTGATAAAGACAGATCTGTAGTTTGTGTCCATAAACTTTTAACTGTCGTTGAACCTAAACCTCTCTCTCTCTCTCTATCTATACATGTATATACGCACACAAACACACACCTAGGATCTCCAGGCATTAGTACACAAGTTTTAACTTGGGCATAGGTGGGCCCACAAAAGTGGCCATGTGTTGGGGGTGGTGGCGGTGGTGGTGGTGGTTGGCTGTTATATGGGGTATGGGGTGTGATGTGCCAAGGTGGGATACACACACGAAGACAAATGCACACCACTTACATGTGTACAAACACACGTGCACATGGACACGCACACAGAGAAACACATGTACCTAATGCATGCTATCATTATGACCTCTGCAACATACAAAGCCACATAAATGGAAAAATATAAAAAATTACACTATAGCCAAGAATGAGAGTGAAATTTAAAAGGCTACTACTATAATGCTATTATATTGTTGGAAAGGTGTTTTGCTTGTCACCGATGGACTAACCAAGAAAGATCTTACTTATGGAAATGGGTAGATTGGATGGAAAAGATCTAGGATTCATCAGCATCTTGGGATTTCAGTTTCCACTACATTACTTGCTCAGCTAATTCAGCAATGATCTAGCAAAGGGTGACTTGCACTAGCCATACATCGCCTTTTGTACAGGCACATCTTTTCTAGATTTTCTGATCATGAGCTTTCCTTTTTCCATTATTTGTAAAATCATACTGTTTCCCCAAAAACAAAAACAAAAAAAAGAAGGAAATGTCAAATGAAGATGACCACCAAGTTGATAGAGCACAAAAAGTGAAGAACTACAAAGTTCTTGAGAATATAACAATGCTGGGGAACAAAAGTAGTACAAGGTCAGAATAGGAACCGATTAAAATGTTCAACGCCAGGATTTGGCACCACTATCCCACCACTTTGTTTACCTTGCCTATACTTGATTGAACACACCTTTTAAAAGGAGCAATATACTTAATCTAATTGAGCACAAATGAGAACCACAACAGCTACCAAGGTTTCCAACCAACGATGCTAAAGCAATTTCAATCATTTCTACAATTAGTAAGCAAAAGAAAGATTTGATTTAACATGTTCTAGTCATCTGTCATTGTCATTACTACCACTCCATTACAGTCTCCCACCTCAATGAGATTCAGAAATTCTTACACCAAACCATTCCCATGCCAAAGTACCCAAAGAGCCCAGGTTAGTTGTGATCATCGTATTTACCAAGGACTATAGACAAAGGGAGTGAATTAGTAACCATCATCATTACTTTTCCAACAACCAAAAGGAAATCCAAATCCTTTTAATTAGGTCAATAACAAACTCCAATTATACCACAAGTGATCCTAGCCAGAAAAGAAGAAAGCCTACTACAGTCATATATTCCTTATGTACACCTGAAACAATATACTCCCACTACAGGTGCACAAGACTAGAGAAAAATGCATTTTTTAGCACACAACTTCAAAGGTTACCTAAATAAAAACAAATCCACACAAAGGAATCTGCATGTCTAATAACATGCATTATGAGCCCCCGCCTTAAATACACACATTCATACAAACACAAACATGCACAGTTGCACACACACACCCAACCACCCACCCTCTACCATCGCCAAAAAAGAATGTGTTTGAATATGTACATGGATGAACCCAAGAAAGTTTAACCAATAACAGATGATGAAACAACAATGAACACATGCATGAGTGCATACACACACATTCCCTTTAGTCCCTCTCCTTCCATGACCATTCTGAAGGAGAAGATTGCATCCAAGAAACCCGAACAATGAAATACAAGTCAGAATGTATAGGAGATGAAGGAATGACCAACACAGGCACACTTATATATACAAATACTGATGCAAGACAGAAGTATAGTATGCCCTAAAATAGGATTAAAGAACCCTAAAACCCTACATCTAAGCATGCAATGATGGAAAATCAGGAACCAGAACAATAACTACTGCTATAAAGCATAATTAAAATATTGACTTCAGAAGCTTAAAAGTCTGCAATAAGTGACTATCATAGATCTATGCAAATGGCATCACAAACACAGGAGATCTAAAGAGTACTACAGCATTAGAGCACATTAATCCCTAGAGATCATGACAAGCAGAGCTCAAGCCCTCCAAATCTCTTGATCTGGTCATCATTAGGGACTCAGTAGAGGATGAAATTGTGTCAATTGCAGAGGACTACTACGACCAGTTCTACGATGGCGAGGGCAAGGGGAAAGTGGCTAATGAGAGCTACTGGATGATGGGTTTATTACATATGGACCCCACAAATGATGTTGGGGCCCACATTGGTGAACCAAGGGATCCACCATGCATTGCACATGCCCAAAACCCTAGAAGCAATCCACATTGGTGAGGACTCCTCCACCCATGGCCGACTTGGAGAGGAAAGACGTGTGAGAGACTTGAGAAGCTAGGAATGGACTCCCATTCCATGTTGGACTCTCCTCCTTGGGCGCATGAAGATTTGAATTTTATTTGTTTTTTTTCCATTATTTTAATGGTACAGTGTAAATAAGTTTAAGTGAATGTACCTTGAGTCCTAGTTTCCACGCCATTTAGGAGTGGTTTAGGCATGGTTATGGTTAAGGTAAAGTTAGGATTTAACAGTCTTAGAAGTCTATAAATACCTTGTATCATTGGCTGAATTTTGGCATGCATTATATGGAGAATTGTAAAGTTATACTTCAAGTTTGAAGTTTAAAAAGCGTAGTGAAGCTTTGTTCTCCTCTTGTGTTCAAGTAAGTTCCTTTTCTTCGGCTAGTGTTGGTTTGATTGATTTGATTGAATCAAGTGCAAGTTTGTTGTGGTTTCATTAGCTCTAAGGCAAGTGCATTGCTAAGATCGATTGGCCAACCTTTTAGTGTGTGTTTCGGCTGATTTCTAAGGGTATTTTTCTTTTTAGCAGTAACGAGAATTTTATTAGAGAGAAAATTCAGTACAAGAGAAAGGGAGGGTCTAAAAGCTATAGAATCCACCAAAACAAGAAAATACAAGTAAAAAGAGAGGAGAGGAGCAAAAAATATTAAATCTGATAGTAAAAGTAAAGCAAAAACTCCAAGAAGACATAGGGTCTGTCCAAAGCAGTCGAATGTTCCCTAGACGTCTCAAATGTGGAAGACACCAAAGATGGAACCTTCCACACCGTCCTTGGCAAAGAAATCTGCCACCCCATTTGCTGAATGACTGATGTGATCGAAGGAGACCTCAAGCCCCCGGATGAGTGCCTTGATCTCCCTAACCATGGTAACCAATCTCCAGGAGGCTGATTTCTAAGGGTCTAATTCACCCCAACTCAGCGCACAACATTACTGAGTTTGGGCCAGCACAAGGACCGAATTTTAACTGCAGATTGGAACTACATAACAGTCAATGTTACAACCAGCAAGGGCTGGGTTTCTAGCAGTCCAACTCCGATCATTTAAAGGCTAGTTTGCATTCAGCTTTTGGGCCAGCAAGTGGGCCGTGTGTATCAACAATTTGGGCTGTGTAAAGCACCAAAGTTGGGCTATTAAAGGACTGGTCTTTTTAGGCATCTAAACAGCAGCCAACAGTTCTTTAATTGTCATTCATTCAGCCGACGATTGTGGGGTTTGGTTTGGTTAAGATATTGTGTGATTCAATCAGCCGATCTAGTCTGAATTGGACTTATTTCACCAAAGAGTTACGTGTTAGCTTCCTATTTGTCTTTAGCCGATCCTGGGTGTCACGGGATTGGTTTGATTATTTCATAGTGGTCTAAGGTTGGGTCCCCCACCCACCGTAGTCTACATCACTTGGTATCAGAACGGTTAAGGCTATCATAGCTTATTCTCGATCATACCTCTGTTCGGTATACACTATCTATTCCATTATGCATTTCACGTGTATGTTTGGAGACGGAGACAGTTGTCTACTTCAGTTAGCCAGATCGTTCATCTTGTTCGGAAGCACCTATGGCAAGAAGATACAACTTACACAACCGACAAGTAGGAAATGGTGATGGTTCCCAGCAAGCCTAGTTCATCATGTTAGAAGTGCACTAGAGGATGGTCAAGCAGAATCCATGAGAGATGAACTTCAAGGAGTGCATAGGAGAATGGACCAAGTTGCAGAGATGATTGCCAATCTGTCTAGAGAGGTGGAGGCTTTGCAGACTCGTACATCCCCAGGAAGCCAACATCCTCCTAGTTCGCCATCAGTAAGGTCCAGACATTCCAGAAATCCATCTTCAGGAGACGACAGTCCAAATGAAGCCTGCCATCATCATAGGCATAGATCCAGACATGCAGAGAGACGGTCTGAGAGGAGGCAGCGGGCAGACTTGATTCTTTTGACATCCAAGTTGACATTACAGACTACTCAGGAGGTATGGGTAAAGATGAGTTTGTAGACTGGATTGTATCTATTGAAATGGTATGCAAGGATGTCCCAGAGGACATGCGTGTTAAATTGGTTTCGTGCAAATTAAAAGGAAAGGCCTTGACTTAGATAAGAAAGTTAAAGCTGAAAGGCAAGTCCAAGGTAAACCAAAATTTCAATCATGGGATAAGCTAAAGAAGCTTCTGTTTTAAGACCTTCCTTTCGACCAATTACATGCAGGAGTTGTTTCAGAGACTGCAATACTTGAAACAAGGTAATCGATCAGTGGCCGAATACATTGAGAAGTTCAATCTTCTCATAGCTAGAAATAATTTGCATGAGTCAAGAGGAACAGACTGTTCAGAGATATATTGGTGGATTCCAACCATCTCTAGCTGATGCCATGCATCCTTTTGATTTCTTTGAGTTATCTGACACTTCTAAAAAGCAATACAATTTGAGAAAATTGAGAACAGGTGGGGTAGATCCTATGGACTTCTACCAGCAAACCTGTGAGCAACAAGACCACTCTAGTAAAGGGTACTTCATCCAGCGCACTGGCTAAACCCTCTAGCCAGCCTAGCACTTCCAATTCCAGGGGCAAGAGTAAAGTCAAGTGTTTCAAGTGCAGAGGCTTAGGACATGTGGCTTCAGAGTGTCCTAATAGAGTTGTACATCTAGCCCATTAGGAAGACCCAGCTACAGAAGCAGAGTCAGTTGAGTCAGAATCTTTCAGTGAGGGAGAGGTGAACTAAGGTGATTTTGGAGATAACCTCATGATACAACATTCCTTCACAGTGTCTAAGGAAGAGTTGCAGGATCGCGATCTTTTTCTTAGGGATAGAATAAGGGATTATTTGGGGACACGAGGAATATTTGATTCCAAATTTAAGAAACTTCCGAATTCTGGAATGGATGAGTGGAAAAACTGGTTAAGAGGTCATTATCAAGGAAGAGTTGCAGGAGGACTGAATCCAGACGAGCATCTTCCACTCACGATGCACCATAGGAAGCAAGGTATGTCACCCTATTATTGATAATGGGAGTTGCAGTAATGTAGTCACATATGAGGTTGTGGATAAATTGAACTTGAAACCCCAAAAGCAGCCTAAACCTACCAAATGTCTTTGTTAAAAAAGGGTAGTGAAGTAACAATTGACAAGAGATGCCTTATCTCGTTTTCTATTGGGGTCAAGTACTAAGATGACGTTTGGTGCGAAGTAGTACCGATGGATGCCTGTCATTTGCTATTGGGTAGGCCCTGGCAGTATGATACAAACACCCGACATCACGGCAAGAAGAACATTTACTTTATTCAAAGATGGAAGAAAACATGTTTTGGGTCCTTTAAGAGATTTGGACAAGGTCAAACCAAAGAAGATCAAGATCAGTTTGGTTACCTTTTCAGAGATAGAGAAGACAGTTCAGGAAGACAAGGGAGAGTTGTTTGCTTTGATAGCAAAGGAGGGAGAAATTGTTGAATCCTCCATACCTTCCCAGTTGCAATCTGTTATGCAAGAGTACACGGATGTGTGCAAGAGTACATGGTTCCCAGAGGAGATCCCTGCAGGACCCCCTCCCATAAGGGACATTTAGCATTGTATTGATCTTATTCCAGGATCTTCTTTGCCCAACAGAGCAGGCTATAGAATGAGTCCTCCAGAAAATGCAGAGATGAATAGACAGGCAGAGGAGTTGATAGACAAGGGTTCATTCATGAGAGCATGAGTCTGTGTTATGTGCCTGCACTTTTGACTCCCAAAAAAGACAACAGTTGACAAATGTGCATGGACAATAGAGCCATCAACAAGATCACATGTTAGCAGGATCGAAAATCTTCTCCAAGATTGATATACGCAGTGGTACCATCAGATTAGGATCTGTCCTGGAGATGAATGGAAAACTACTTTTAAGACTCATGAAGGGTTGTATGAGTGGTTTGTTATGCCATTCGGACTCTCCAATGCCCCAAGCACCTTCATGCGAGTCATGAATCAAGTACTCAAGTCGTACATTGGAAAGTTTGTGGTCGTCTATTTTGACGATATTCTTATCTACCGCCAGAATGAACAGCTGCATACCGATCATCTTTGCCAGATATTTGATAGCCTAAGACGGGAAAAATTATATGCTAATCCTAAAAAGTGCACATTTATAACTAATGAGAATGTTTTTAGGATATGTGGTGAGTGCAGGTGGTTTCAAGGTCGACAAGACCAAGATCGAGGCTATAAGTAGTTGGTCATTACCAAAGAACGTACACGAGGCTCAAGGCTTACATGAGTTAGCTTCTTTCCATCACCAGTTCATTTGGAACTTCAGTACTATCATGGCTCCTTTTACAGACTGCCTGAAGAAAGGAGAGTTCCAAAGGACGTATGCAGCAGAGGAAAGCTTCAATGTCGTTAAGCAGAGATTATCAGAAGCCCCATTGTTAGACCTACCAGATATTGGATAGCAGTTCGTGGTTGATTGTGACGCTTCACACGTGGGAGTGGGAGCAGTTCTCAGCTAGGAGTAGCGGCTAGTGGCATTCTACAGTGAAAAGTTGAGCGGATCTCTATTGAGGTATTCTACTTATGACATAGAGTTCTATGCTATTGTGTACAAGCTGAAATTTTGGCGACATTATCTTCTTCATCAACCTTTTGTGCTCAACTCCGATAATCACGCACTAAGGTGTATTGACGGGCAGCAAAAGCTCAATGCCTAGCATGCCAAATGGGTTTCCTTGCAAGAATTCAAGTTCGTGGTCCAGCACAAGTCTGGTATGCAGAATAGGGTAGTTGATGCCCGAAGTTGATGGTCAATGCTATTAAATAATATGTGAGTTCACGTGTTACGATTTGACACCTTTTATGAACTATATCAGCATGATCCAGATTTTGGGCAGACATGGCGCATTTTTTTTTTTTTTTTTGAATAGAAGGTTAGTATTCACTCGAAAAAAGGGGGCAAGAGCCCCAGAAAAAAACAAAAAAAAAAAAGACCAAAGCCAGGGTCAGGCAGCTATAGGCCATAAAGGCCTAGACCAGAAAACAACCAAAAAATATGGGCAACCAAAGCCCACAACTCGGGCCCAGCAAAACAAAAAACAATCAAGAGCAATCAGCCCAAAACCAGGACAAAAACCACCCAGACCAGGCAAGTAAGCCCTGGTTGAGAGGAACAGAGCTAGCGAGAACGCCCGTAGCGCATATACTACCACTCAGAGTGGAAGAGCCAAAGAAAAGAGGCCTAAGCTTTTATTAGACAAGCAGCAGAGGGCAGACAAATGGCAATGCAGGCGGCTAATCAAATGGCAGTTGATGCGTATTGAGTACAAAGATGCTAATCAGCAGGGGGCTTCTTTAAGGACTTGATAACCTCAGGGCTGTTGCATAGAATCTTGCTGAAAGGGAGGCTTCTGCTGATAAGACGAAGAAGAATTGCTAGATGCAAATAAGCATCGCAGCAAAATCAGTGTGGCTTTGGAGAGGAAGCTTTCTCATGCCAGTAACCTTCTCTGACCATCCAAATAGATAGTAACAATCACATCAGTTTGGATGATAAGAAGCAAACAATTACAAAGATCCAAGGAGAGATTGTCGTTGGTTGAAATAGCTGTAGTAGTGGACTGCTGATTAGGAGCAGGAAGGTCCCATAAAGCAGAGAAATCGCCCGGGGTATTCAGAAGGTCCGCATTAGACATAAGAAAGAACATCCTAGAGCGAATGTCCCTACAAATGAAGGAATAGACTCTGATAGCATTGCTTGACTGTGCTCGAACACCCTCAAATTTCTTTCCTTTCAAGAGTGCCAAATCAGGGCGGAACAGAGAGCCTAGCAGCCAAACGTGGTAGGCGATGGGTAGAGGTAGCCAGATGAGTAACTTGCTCAAGAATGTTTATTCTGCTAGAAAAAAGCCCAAATTTCGACATGAGGATGAGCCAAACTTCATGGACATAGCTGCAAGATAAAGATGCATTTTATCTTCCTGATCAGTCAGACATAAGGGGCAAAGAGTGCCACATCTGATGCCCAAGCCATTGAGGAAGGCCTTAGTTTGTAAGCCAGCATTTAAGTAAAACCAGCTCATGGTGGATTGTCTATTTATGTTCCCACTAAACCAAATAAGAGTGACCCAGGCAGGAGTGCTAGTTTGAACAAAGGGAGCAATAGTGGAAGAAACACTAAAGTTGCCAAAGGAAGCAATAACCCATTTGACTTGATCAGCAGTATCATAACAAGGAAGACATATAGCAGTAACCATATCCCAAATTTCAATCAAAACAGCAAATGGTTGAGGAGGTAAAGCCCATTGCCCATTGGAGATGAAGCAGCTGACCGGGACGTGCCTACCCAAACTAAGATCATAGATAGCATGTCCCCATAAAGTTCAGCAAGAATTAATCCCAGACTGATCCAAGGGTCGAGCCAAAATCTAGTAGTAGAGGAGCCATTACCAATAGCATGAACAATGAATTTCTTGGCCTTGTCACGGGTATTGAGGATGGATCGACAGCACCATGAGGCAGAACGATTGAAATTAACATCCCACAGGCTGTCTCTTGATTTACTTAGCGTGAATCCACCTAAGCCATAAGCTATTCTTACCTGTCACAATGAACCAAATTTGGCGCATGAGGCAAGCATCATTGAGTTTGTGAAGGCTTCTCAGACCCAATCCACCATCTTTCTTAGGGGAGCAAACCTTGTTCCAACTCACCATATGTATCTTCCTATGGGAATCAACCGATCCCCAAAGAAAAGCACGCATCAGTTTCTCAATGCGATCCAAGCAGGTCTTAGGAAGGAGAAATGAGTTATTCCAAAAGAGGTGAAGACTGCTAGCTTTTAGGAGCTCCAATCTACCCGTGTAAGAAAGACAACTAGAAGTCCAGCCATTGATGTGATTGTTTATCTTTTCCAACAGAGCATCACAATCCTTGACAAATATACGACATGAGAGCAGAGGCATGCCCAGATAGGAAATGGGAAGAGAGGCCTCTTCCATGCCAAAAGTAGAGAGAATATAGTGCTTGCTCCGACATGATTTGGAGAAGATGATCTTACTCTTGGTAGGATTAGCTTCCAGACCAGAGAAGGAGAAGAACTTATTCAGAAGATTCTTCAGAGACGTGGCCGTGTTGTGATCAGCAGAACAAAACACCATTAAATCATCGGCAAAGAGAAGGTGGGAGATGCTTAGACTTCCAACCGAGAAAGGGCAGCCAATCTCCCCAGATTGAACAGCTCTGTTAAGAGCACATGAGAAAGATTCCATAATCATGGAGAAGAGGAAGGGTGAAATGGGGTCGCCTTGTCGACCAGTCAGGATTTCACCATTGGCGGCTTGCTGAGCACAGATCTGGCCTCGGTTGCCCTGATTCTAGTTTGTATTAGGGTTTCTGGGTCATTTAGGTTCTGAAAAATCCAAGAAAATGGTAGGAAGAGAAAAAGAAAAAAAAAAGAGAGGAGAGAAAAGGATAGAGATCACCAAGGATTTCCTTGGAGATGCACCAAGGGTTGATGGAGTCCCACCATTACTTTCAAGAGGAGGAAATGCAGAAACTATTTCAACTCCATTCAATGTCAAAATAATTGGTTCATACAAGTATTGATAAGAAAGCCCTAAAGAAACTCTGTAGACTCCACACATGTGCACCACATGCAATAAAAACCATTCAAAATGATTTATTACATCCAAAAAATATCTGATACTCAAATAAAATAAAATAAACTTCCTAAATCATCTACTAGACCCAAGTAATGATAATGAATGGCTAAGATTACCTGAACCCAACTAAACGGCTCAGATCAAGCCAATCATGATCTAAAGAACAAACCACTCCAAAACCCAAACCAATAAAACTGGATAGTCAAATCAAGCCTCCAAACAAAAGTAATGCAGGTCTATGCACAATCCTAAGCACATATCAAAATGATCAGGAACAGCTAGATCTGATGGTCATCCTCCAACCATAACAATCAAGGGGTTGTGTGATGTCGTTTCCTAGATTTCTGATAAACATAGTGATGAGGACATCAAAAGCTTCCTATCGCAAATCATGAAGACTCCTTAGAAGATGGTGGTGCCTATCTGAATTTATTTGTTGTATTTTTGCTTCAATTGCACTAAAGAACTGATGAAAGAGAGGACCACGTGAGCTTTCCAATGCATCAAGAATCATATCAATCGGAGTTCGAATGAGAAAGATATCAACCAAACAATATTGCATGGTGATTCGTGGTCCTCTCCAATGCATCAAGAATCATATCAATCGAGTTCGAATGAGAAAGATATCAACCAAACAATATTGCATGGTGATTTAGACTTCCAAATGACACCAATTGGGACCATTGCTTGTGGGCTAGCCACCATGGACGAAAATCCACCTCATTGCACACATGGCAGCCACGTGGAAGATGAATGGCAAGGATCTCACTGAAAAAGCAATTGCTTGGGCACATGGAACCAAATTGGGCATGACTGGATTTAGACGCTTGGAATTTAATGAGGAATCAATGGTAGAATTTGTGGTCCGACTTTGCAGATAGATTAGAGGTATCAAACGACATCGGATTTTGATGAAATTAGGTCTTTTGGAAAACTTATTCAATGACCTTTCCAACAAAACAGTTTGCAAAATCTCGATTAACATAGCCCGAGTTATGACCGATTTTGTAAACAAATGTCAAGAGGTATTGTGAGAATGGAAAGTCAGCCATACATATTTTGGGAAGCTTTGAACGAATGGCTAGGATTTGTTTGTCACTTAAGTGGATGGCATCAATGGTGATGATGAGTGGTACTCTTGTACATAATTTTTTTGCACTTTTGTGTATAAATAGAACACACAAGCTTGAGAATTCAATAAGAATTTCTAGCCTTGGGTGAATTTCTCCTCTCACACTCTCTAGTTTGAGTGTTTTGTGTCTTCTAGTTTCTTATTAGTTTTGAAGTTCTTAGTTCAAAGAAGAGTCTAGGTCAATTTTTGTCCCACCTTGGGCAAATTGTGTCCTTCGATCTCTAATTGAATTCCAAGAATTCAATTCTAGAATTCTAGAATTCATTAGTTTCATAGGCGATTTTGCATGGTGCCAATTTCTCCTAAGGAAGAAATCGACCTTATCTCCTTAGTCTGGTGAGAATTTGGAGGTTTTGGTTAGCTTCCAAGGTCGCCCCGTGTGTTGTAGATCTGGATGGGTGATCAAGGAGCTCTCCTATGTTCTGACGTCGAAGTTGGTCTGATGATCTCCCTAGACGATCGATTCTTCAAATCCAGATTCTCTCGGGGTTTGCTGAATTTCTGAGCTAGCTTTTTGAAGAATTTCTTCTCTCTTAAGGTGGAGGCATATGTAGGCATTACAACTGACCCTACCCTTCATCACAATTGGTGATCTGAGCTTGAATATGAATCTGTGGACGGACGCACTTCACTTCCGGATACGTGAATTTTGAGTTTCTAAATTTAGCAATTGCTATTCTCGATACCTTCTACTTTGGAATTGTTATCTTGGTGGTCGTTTTTCGCAACCGTCAAATTTTTTGAGACACCTTCTATTTTTCGAAATTTTTTATTTTTGGAAAGTTTCTATTTTTGGAAACTTGGTATATTTAGAAGTCGGTATTTTCAAAAACCATCTAATTATTCGGTGACCCCTAAATTGGAAGATTATTTTTGGAAAGTTGCTATTTTTAAAACCTGCTATTTTCACAAACTTCTATTCTAGGAAAGTGGTGTTCTCTCCTCTCTTTTGCAAGCCTTCTCTACCCTTTGGCAAGCTTCCTAGTACACTTCCTCATACGTCAATGGCGAAAGGAAATACCAGACATACCATCAAGGATGGAGCTGAGCTTAGAAGATGGAATGAATTAAAAGAGGAAAGCAATAAAATTGAGAGAAGTTAGATAAGCAGATGGAAGACTTTAAACAATGATGTATACAATTATTGCAACAAATAAAAGAGTGGAAGAAAGTGGTTTGGGTACTTAGATTTCTTACTCCTCTTGTTTCTTTGAGAGATGTGCAACATGGTTCTACTGTTGATTGTTCAGTTTCACCTATATTCAATGAAGAATCTAATTTTAGTGGTAAAGATGACAAATTGATATCTCCAGCACGTGAGGAACTTCAGACACCCGTATCTCATGATTATCAAGGCACAAATGACTTTATTAATGACTTTGACTTAATAGAACAATTGGGTGAAATTTTAGTTGATGGACAGTTGGAAGTTGTACAGATAGAAGAGGCTACAGTTATGGTTGACACTTTGCCAAAAGATATATAGCTTTGTGCAATTCAAAATTCGAGGCCGAATTTTCTCCATGAGGGAGAGAGTGATGGAGAAGGTCTAATTGCATCTAAGACATTAGATCTAGAAGAAACTAGTGCATATGCTGCAGAAACGGCTGTGGGAAAGATAGTTCCAGATTTAGAAGCGACCGTGCATGAAGAAAGGCTAGTGGAAACCATAGATCCATCTGACTACCATGCTAAGGACATTGAACATTTATTCATAGCATATGCAGACCCCGTATGGGCGGAATTCGTACAAAAAAAGTGTGATAGTCAAATTGTTTTGACTGACATTATGTTTGACAGGAACCAACAGGATTCTACGACGAAGAGATGTGATTTTAGGAGTGGTTATTGCTTTCATAAACCATCTCTACCACATGCATCAAAGCAGCAAAGAAACTGGTGGCCAAGAGTGCGACATGATATCTCCCTCACAAACCAATTAAACTCGAGGGCGAGTTTCTTCCAACCAAGAGGGAATGATGAGGCCATTAGAAGCTTCAATAGACCTATTACAAATCATGAAGAGTCCTTAGAAGATGGTGGAGCCAATCTGAATTTATTTATTGTATTTTTGCTTTGATTGCACCAAAGAATTGATGGAGGTAAGAGAGGACCTCATGAGCTTTTCGACGCATCAAGAATCACATCAACTGGAGTCCGAATGAGAAAGACATCAACCAAACAGGCACCAATTGGGACCCATTGCTTGCATGACAGCCACATGGCCGAAAATCCACCTCATTGCACACATGGAAGCCACATGGACGATGACATGACAAGGATCTCAACAAAAAAGATATTGCTTAGGCGCATGGAACCAAATTGGGCATCAATGGATCTAGAAGCTTGGAATTTAGCAAGAAATCATTGGCAGAATTCGTGATTTGACTTTGCAGACATAGTTAAGGTATCAAAAGACATCGGATTTTGATGTAATTAGGTTTTTTGGAAAGCTTATTCAATGACCTTTTCAAAAAAACAAAGTTTGCAAAATTCCGATTTTTTTTTTATTACCAAAGGTGTCTAGGCGTCTCACTGGGCTAGTCTTTCGGGGCATGTGAAAAACTCCCTATCCGCACACACCGGGTAAGTCTACTGGGAGTGGCCCTTCATTGGAGTTGAGTGTGAATTGAACCCAAGATCTCGCTTCATGAGGCGAGCACTTTGACCATCAAGCCAACCCCTTGGGGTTAAAAAAAAATCCGATTATGTAGCCCAAATAATGACCAATTTTGTAAACAAGTGTCAAGAGGTAGCGTGAGAATCGAAAGTCAGCCATACATATTTTGGGAAGCTTCAAACGAATGGCTAGGATTTGTTTGTAATTTAAGTGAACGGAATCAATGGTGAGTGGCACTCTTGTAAATATTTGTTTGCACTTTTGTGTATAAATAGGACCCTTGGGGTTCATTGTAGAACACACAAGTTTGAGAATTCAATAAGAATTTCTAGTCCTTGGGCGAATTTCTCCTCTCTCTCTCTCTAGTTTGAGTTTGAGTGTTTTATGTCTTCTAGTTTCTTCTTAGTTTTGAAGGTCTTAGTTCAAGGAATAGTCTAGGCCAATTTTTGTCCCACCTTGGGCGAATTTTGTCCTTCAATCTCTAATTGAATTCCAAGAATTCAATTCTAGAATTCTAGAATTCATTAGTTTCTTATGTGATTTTGCATGGTGCCAATCTCTTCTAAGGAAGAAATCGACTTTATCTCCTTAGTCCGGTGAGAATTTGGACTTTTGGTTAGCTTCCCAAGTCGCCCCGTGTCTTGTAGATCTAGATGCGTGATCAAGAAGCACTGCTACACTCCTACGTCGAAGTTGGTCCGAGGATCTCCCTAGGCGATTGATTCTTTAGATCTGGACTCTCTCAGGGTTCTGCCAAATTTCCGAGCTGGCTCTTCAAAGAATTTCTTCTCTCATAAGGTGAAGGCATAGGTAGGCTTTACAACCAACCCCACCCTTCATCACCTAGCAACCATCATGGATGTCCACGCCAAACACACACAAATAACTACCTCTCCTCCTTTCGTAAGCATTTGAAAGCAAAAATATTGCAGCCAAGAACCCAAACAAAGGCTGATGTGTAAGTGATCAAGGACCACATGATAAATGTGGCACTACATACAAGGAAAACAGACCAATAAATTCTTACATGGACCAAAAGATAAAACATTTTTTTTGTAAAATTAGAAATTTATGATGACCTAGCTGGTTGTGATGATTTAAAAATGGGGAATAAAAAAAGACGATCAAAGGGGAAAGAATACCAGCCCAGGCTTTCCAGCAGCTTTGTGTTTCCACGGGATTATTCTCACCTCCACGTGGGGTGGGGATACCAATTTTATTCAAAAAACAAAAGGGCCATGTGAAGGGTTGCCTAAATCAACATCTCCAAAATGGAAAAATAAAAGGGTTGTGTAAATAGTCGTAGAAACTATAGGAATGAAATTTTAAATTTCAATTAGATCTTGTATAAGCTTCCAACAGCCATTAAAAAGCCAGCATCTCTCTCTAAATAGAAATTTTAAGAACACTGGGGGCCTCCAAACATTTCATCATCATCACCATCAGCCATTTTCCCATTTATCTTGCAAGTCCTAAAATCTAATATTGTGAACTAATCATCTTTAGCATAAATTGAAGCATCATTAGCCTTAGATATAGGAAAGTGTTTTTTTTTAACAAAAAAAAAAAAAGATAATATAGGAGAGAGTTTATAGAAAAAAATTGGCTCAAAATCGATTCACCGAGAGCCATTTGCCACTCTAAAACTGGAAATCCATTCATCCAAAAATAGTAATAACAATAATAGTAACAATAATAATACAAGGACCACTTGCATAAACTTATTCCACCCAAATTGTCAAATTTATCAAATTTGGACAAAACCTTCCCATTTTTTAAATTTAAAACAAATCCTTTTCAAGAAAAGTCATCTCCATCAAAAGTCCATAAGGGCTTCAAGTGGTGAAAAAATTTAAATGTAACTAAATAACTCCATTTAGGGAAAAGATACAAGAAAAATGTCACTCGATGAAAGGAGAGAGATGCAACAATAAAGATAAAAAACGAGGGGGAAAAAACTCAGATGCCAACTACAAGTAAAAAACAAAATCTAATCCAAGAAAATAAAATATGGCTCATCTTCCTTACTTAAAAAAATACTTATCATTGATTCAATTAACTTAACCACCTATAAGTTAAAAGTTCAACTTAAAGAAGCAAAAAACCTCAATCCTCTTCTTCTTCTTCTTCTTTTGTTTGGTTGGTGGGTTGGGGAAAGAAGGGGAGGAAAGAGAGACAGACAGATGATATCTCTCGCTCTCTCTCTCCCTCCCTCCCTGCATAAACTAGCAAGACTCATATAGACATAGTTAAAGAGACTTACATGAGCCAACAAGACTCATTTCTCTCTCTCTCTCTCTCTCTCTCTCTCTCTCTCTCTCTCTCTCTCTCTCTCACACACACACACACACACATAGTTAAAGAGACTTTCATGAGCCAGTAAGACTCTTCCCTCTCTCTCTCTCTCTCACCCCTGTGGGCCCTTTTGGGCCCAAAGGCAATTGTCGCTCATGGGTGACAACACCCAAGGTTAAGTGAATCATCAAGATCTTTTTTGAGATGTTTGGTAGAAATGAGTGATAGAAAGAGTTTTGGTAGAATGGGTGGGTTTGATAGACATTTTTTTCAGATGATTTTCTCATAAAGACCAGGTCCATTGAATTTGAAAACCATGATTTTCAAAGGTCCAAAAATAACAGTGCAATGGGGTTAGTTTTGGAAAAAAAATTTAATCCAAAGGTGAAGGCAAGATTTAAATTACCAAAGAATAAAATTCACAGGAGGTAGATGGGAATGAGAGAGAGGGTGTCAATTTGGACACCAATGGGCCCCACAAGCAACCTTGGGCTGACTGTCGCTCATGGGCAACAGTTATCCAGGTGAAGTTTTTGCCATTTTTTCTCAAGATCCCACAATAGCACTACACATTATTTCTAGACTTGTTGTCATTTGTCGATATCTTATTGGAAATGAAACTATAAACACTATTAAAATAAAGACACCTTCATGAGCCAACAAGGCTCTCTCTCTCTCTCAGCAGATCTTCACTCATAATCCCACAGAAGATCAACACCATATTATTTTTAATTGTAGGAAATCAAACTTTTGGATCTTTAAAAAAAGAAGGGTAGAATTGCACGGATTATGTACCTACACATAGGGATCATGTTTCAATGGCGTGATAACATTTGGACTGTTAGATCAAGATTAGGATTAGTTGTGATAAGACATGATTAGTAGTGGATCCATATAGAATGGCTAACAATTGTATAGTAGTGGACTCCACTTAGTATTATGACTTTGAGTGCTTCGGTAATGGACCCGCGATGACTTCTATCAATATGAGGCTTGACATGGATTATCAAATGTGTAAGGATAAAGAAAAACAAATATTTAAAATAAAAAAAAGATCAAATACATATATTTTAGTTGTACAATTCCCAATATGGTCCAACAACTTTATGGATCAACAACATGGCAGGTTTTAGGCAATGATTCAAGGACCAATCAAATAGAGATAAAAAACCATTTTATGAATGTCTTGTCCCAGCCATTTAATCCAAAAAAAAATGGATTGTTCATTGAGTAGAATCACTACCAAATGGGCTTATGTGATTTCAATGGCTTGAAAACATGATTTAGTTATGAATTTGAGGCCTCAAAAATTAATGGTGAAAAGGTAGGAAAAATATGAATACTAAGATTGGAGCAACTTCAATGATAAGCGATGCATGTGTGGTCGACTCTTTTCCTACTTTATTTTGTCCTTATTCATTTGTGCGTGTGTTTTGTTTTTAGCAGTAACAATGGTAATTCATTGAATAAAAAAGTATAAGTACAACAAAAGAAAATAGGTCTATCAGCAATAGACCTAAAAGAGAACGAAAAACAAGAAAAGAAAAAAAAAAAATACAATTGTAAGGTACAAATAAGAAACTACAATCAAATATCCCCTCCGTCCAAAATGCAATCCAATGGTCATCCTCAAAATGTTAAAGGAAGAAGACTCCTAAGAAGCCGTTATCAGCTCCCAGCTTAACAAAGTAGTCTGCCACGCCATTAAATAAACGGCTAACATGAATGAAGAAACGTGATGCAAAGCAGCCCAGCTGGGCCTGGGCCCAGTCTCGAGCCAGGCACAGCCAAGCCTAGCCCAGCTAGCACAACTTAAGTTTGTTTTAAAAGGGGTCTTAACCCCAAGGCAAAGGGGGAGTCGATATTACGAAGGAAAAGAAAGAACGAAGGAAAGAGAGGAAAGGAGAGAAGGAAGCACAGAAGCCGCCGATTCGGTGAGAAGCCATGGCAAGAAGAAGGGTGAGAAGCCTCCCTTTACAGGTATTCTACTTCCACTTCATCCTCCCTCTTCTCTTTCTCTCTTCTCTTCTCTTTTCCTTTTCTTTTTTTCTCTCCTTTCGCTGCCGCGAACTCCTCCCTCCCCTATTCTTACCTCCCGCTCCTTCCTACCCAAGCCCTTCCCAAGCCACCTAACAACCATCGTCCCCCCTCCAAAACCCCATTCCAGGTTGCCGCCCATCTCTAGACTCCACTCCATTGCTTTCGCCTCCTTCCCTAGGCCTCTACATGCACTTCCACCCCTTCCTTACCTCCGTCCCTCTCCAATACCCTCTTCTAGCCATCATCCTTACCCCAGCTACCTCCCATTTCAATGTTGTCCCTTAGCCCATACAACCTTGCTGCAACCCATGCTCCCATCTACCGTGGTCGCCAAACCCTCCCAAACCTCTGTTTGTGTTTGCAATACACCCTGTTATGGATGCAACCTTTCCTAAGCCTATCAGTTGTGTTACCAGTCCCTAAATTCACCTTTTCCCTTTACTGTAAGCCCCAAATCTTGCCCTTATCTTGGTGATAGGCCTATGATGTTTTAGAGCCCGACAAACCCGACATTGTGCAAGGTCCCATTGCGAATTTAACTTGGTTGAGACTATCATATACTTGCTTATATTGGGTTCCGCAAACTGCTTGGGTATATGCAACCAGATTTTACTGAGTAATTGCTTAGTTAATCTTAATTTCAGCCTCATGATAAAATAGTTAACATCTATTTTCTTGCATTGCAATTGCATTAGTCATTTAGAGTTATCTTAATCCCGTGTCCTACGTCAAATTGGTATCAGAGCGTAGATTTGGGTTGTTTCCTTAAACACTCACGGTCTTAGGTTGCATTCTAATTTTCAAAAAAAAAAATTGCATTTCGTGTTTAAAAAAAGAAATTATATTCTCATTACATCATTGCATTCATAGCATATAGACTTAGGACATAGCATCTAGTACGAGTCTTTTTTCTTTGTAGTTGCGAGTCCATAGGAGTTCTAGTGTGTGTTTCATGTATGACCACTAGAAGCGGGGTTAGTTACCAAGTAGAATCTAAGCCATCTAGGGATATGTCAGAAGAAGAACACCCAACTTGGGCTACTCAACTAATTGCCAAAGTAGAGAGAATCAGGCGTGCTCTGGCCGACGTTAAGAATTATTTAGCCAACGTGAAAACAAGGGTAGAAATCCAAGAAATCCATGAGAACCAAGTCGATGGAAATAATGGGAATCTTAGGAATAGAGGCCGTGGAGGCCGCTGATTTGGTTGCAACGAGAACCTATTGAGGACAATGAACGTGCCCTAAACAATGTTCACGTAGAAGCCCCTAGCTTTGACGGGCGTCTAGATCCTAAGGTTTTCTTGGATTGGTTGTCAGACATGGACCACTACTTTGGGTGGCATGACATGTCGGAAGTCCGTAAGATCCGTTTTGCCAAAATGAAGTTAGTGGGCCAAGCTATACTCTTCTGGACCACTGCGGAACATAAGATTAGGAGGTTAGGAGATGACGCCCTAGATTTGTCGTGGGACGAGATGAAAGAAGTGTTGAAGGAAAAATATGTCCCCCACAAATATCGGGAAAGACTCCTTGATCAGTGGAATTCCTTGCGTCAGGGTAGGCACACTGTTCGCGAGTATATCGCTAAGTTTGACGAATTCTCCATGCGATGTGAGATCGATGAGGATCCCAATCAGACTCTCACTAGGTTCAGACTAGGACTTCGTCCGAGTTTAGGTGTGAGCTCATTTTGCGTGGTATTTACACCTTGGAGGGAACATAACAATTTGTACAAGAACTTGAGGATTACCAGAAATCGCAACTTTCAAGGCAGTTAGACTCCTGTGGAGCTAGTTTCAAGCCCACTCTCCAAGGAGCTCGGCAAAATGTCGAGAGTCAACCCAAACAAGGCACCAGTGCTACACCTATGAATAGGAATGCAAGCACTAAGGGAGCTCCTGGTGCAAGCTCTTCCAGAGGTGGTCCGCAGTGCTATCACTATCAGGGTTTTGGACACTTCGCTCGGGAATGTCCAACCAACACTAGGAACCGTGAAAGCGCTCTCTTGATGGGTGAGCCAGTCCCTATTGAGTCGGATCACGAGGACGGAAATGAAGAAACTTATGAAGGAGTAGATCCCCCGAGTGATGAAGAACCTGAGGAGCGTGAAGCAACCTCCCTTGCTGCGCTTAGATGTGCATTCGCCCAATCCAAACCATCTGAAGATTGGCGGCGCACTAGCATTTTCGACACTTACATCAAATGCGGTGACAAATCCTGCAAGTTGACCGTACATAGCGGGAGTTGCGCGAATGTTGTCTCTACCAGCATGACTCGATTGGGTTTAAAACCCGAGCCACATCCTCATCTACATCGAGTCGCGAGGGTAAATGACACATCTCTTTCGATCACGTAGTGGTGTCCTGTGCCCATCCAAATCCTATCCCATCAGGACACAGTGTGGTGTGGTGTGATCCCCATGGCAGTTGGACACATCATATTGGGTCGTCCTTGGTTATTTGACCATGACGTGACACTGTTCGGTCTCTCGAACACATGCTGTTTTGAGCACAAGGGCAAAAAGATAAAACTCAACTCTGTGCAGCCCAAGGATACCCCACCCAAGAAGGAAGTTGCGAAGAGCAACAAATCAAGTGCTTCCACACAGCCCCAATCTAAGTCACTACACCTCATCACTGCCAAAGAATTTGAGAAAGAGACAAATGATGCCTCGATTGTGTTTTCCCTCGTGTCAAGAGAGGCCTCCCCTGAAGTTGGTACCAAGTTGCCAGAGGATGTTGTTCCGGTCTTTCGGGAATTCTAGGACATTTTCCCATCTGATTTGCCGGATGAACTACCTCCCATGAGGGACATCCAACATGTTATTGACCTTGTCCCCGGAGCACGAGGAATTAAAGTAGCAAGTGGATGAGCTCCTTAAGAAACGATTCATTAGGGAGAATCTCAGTCCTTATGTTGTGCCCGTCCTCATGACGCCCAAGAAAGATCCCCAGGCAATTAACAATATCACTATCAAGTATAGACTCAATTCCACGTCTTGACGATATGCTTGACATGATGGCCCGTGCTACCATCTTCTCTAAGATTGATCTCAAGAGCGGGTATCACCACATCCGCATACGACTAGGAGATGAATGGAAGACAGCCTTCAAGACGAAGGATGGTCTATATGAGTGGATGGTTATGCGTTTTGGTTTTACCAATGCTCCCACTACTTTTATGCGGGCGATGACCCAAATGCTAAGGCCCTTTATGGGTAAGTTCTTGGTGGTGTATTTCGATGACATTCTTATCTATAGTACCTCCGAGGAACAACACCTTCAACACTTGAGATTAGTCTGTGGGGTCCTTCGGAGTGAGAAGCTTTACGCAAACCTTAAGAAATGCACATTCATCGCTGACAAAGTCATCTTCTTAGGGTTTTTAGTCTCATCTGAAGGGATATCAGCGGACCTCGAGAAAATCAAGGCCATAGTAAGCTGGCCTGAGCTGCAGAACATTCATAAAGTGTAAAGCTTTCATGACTTAGCCACCTTCTACAGGCAGTTCATTCGAGGATTTAGTTCTATCATGGCTCCCATCACCGATTGCATTAAGAAAGGGGAGTTCACGTTGACTAAAGCAGCCTCGAAAACTTTCAAGGAGATTAAGACCTGAATGGTCGAAGCTCTTGTCATGCAACCACTGGACTTTTCCAAGGTCTTTGATGTCGCGTGTGACGCGTCTGGTGTGGGAATAGGTGGAGTCCTTAGTCATGAAGGACATCCAATTGCGTACTTTAGCGAAAAGCTAAACGACACAAAAGAACAATATTCCACCTATGACAAAGAATTCTATGCGGTTGTGCAAGCACTTCGCCATTGGAGGCACTATCTCCTACCGCAAGAGTTCGTGCTGTTCTCGGATCATAAGGCCTTGAGGTACCTCTAACTCCTAGAAGAAACTAAACCCAGGACATGCTAAATGGGTTGAGTTTCTTCAGGAGTACACTTTTGTGCTCACGCACAAGGCCGAAGTCGAGAACAAGCCAGTCGATGCCTTGAGTCGTAGGATCGCAATGATACACTCCATGAGTGTAGAAGTGATCGGGTTTGAGCAATTGAAGGATGAATATCCTACAAGCCCAGGCTTTGGGGAATTGCATACTTCACTCTTGAGCAACCAAGAGAGAAGTAACAGAGAATTTACAGTGGTTGAATATTTGTTTTTCAAGGGAAATAAACTATGTATTTCCCGGACTTCCTTACTAGAGTTCTTGATTTGGGAGCTATATGCTGGAGGTATGGTTGGTCATTTTGGGCGAGACAAGACAATTGCCCTAGTGGAAGACAGGTTTTTTTGGCCTAGTCTGAAAAGAGACGTGACCAAGATCATTGAGCAATGCCGGACTTGTCAACTGGCAAAGCAGAAGAAGAAAAACACTGGGTTATACACACCTTTGCTGGTCCCCCATGCTCCTTGGCAGGATCACAACATCGATTTCATACTTGGGCTCCCGAAGACAAGTAAAAGGTACGATTTCATCCTGGTAGTAGTGGACCGCTTTTCTAAGATGGCCCATTTCCAACCCTGTTTCATAACCTCTGGATGCCTCCAACATCGCAAATTTTTTTGTCGGAGAGATAGTGAGGCTCCACGGGTTGCCGAATACTATCGTGTCAGATAGGGATATTAAGTTCATGAGCTACTTTTGGAAAACCCTATGGCACATGATGGGAACTAGGCTACAATTTTCGTCTTTCGTCCGCGTATCATCCTCAAACTGATGGTCAGACTGAGCTGATCAATAGAAGCCTAGGAAATCTTTTACGTTCTCTAATCGATGAGCACATGCGGACATATGATGTTATCCAGCTCGGTCAATAGGTCGATAGGCACTAGTCCATTTGAGGTCGTGCAAGGTTACAAACCTAGGAAGCCTATAGACCTCGTCCCCATGTTATTATCACATAGGTCATCTGAGTCTGCACAGTCATCTGAACAACACATACATCAATTGCATGCTAAAATTAAGAGAAAGATTAATCTAAGCAATGATAAAAATTAATTAGTTGTAGATGCTCATCGCAGGCTCAAAGAGGTTGATGTGGGTGATTATGTAATGGTCAGAACTAGGCCCGAATGGTTCCCACAAGGGACTGTAAAGAAGTTGCATGCTCATAGTGTAGGACTTTTCAAAGTTTTGAGGCGGGTTGGGCCCAATGCATATAGCATAGACCTTCCACCTGATATGGGTATTTGTTCTACTTTCAATGTGGAGGACCTAGTTTCTTTTTAAAGCCCAACAGCTACACCATCCAGCCCAACCTCACATCATCACCTTGACCCTTCAACTGGCCTACCTGACCTACTCCATGACCCATGGCCTACACCTGCACAACCCTCTCAGTCTTTGCCGTCCTTACCACCCAAGAGAGAAGAGATTGAGTCCATCTTGGACGAGAGTGGTTCCCACCCATCCCGGGGGACACCAGAAGTATCTTGTAAAGTGGAGGAGTAGGCTCATCACAGATGCTACATGGTTGACCGAGAGTGAGCTACAATGACTTAACCCGGACCTTCTAGAGAGATATCGGAGTTCTATCTCGCCGGAGGTGTATTTCACTCATTCGGGAAGAGTTGACAGAGGCGACAGAGCAGGTTTCAGCGTATATCAGTGACGACGAAGGAGAGCCACTACTGCACTTTCATTGTGGCTCGATGACAACCCGACCAGATGACATCTGTCAGCCTCACGTGTGCACAGATATCATTCGAAGACCCCACACTGGGAAGGCACACGTATGATTTAGTTTGTTTCCTTCTCATCTGAGAACAAGTCGAGTTTTTCTTAGATGGGGGGATTGATACAGAGCAGCCCAACTGGACCTGGGCTCAATCTCGAGCCAGACACAACCAAGCCCAGCCCAATCAGCACAACTTAAGTTTGTTTAAAAAGGGGTCTTAACTCTAAGGCAAAGGGGGAGTCAATATTACAAAGGAAAAGAAAGAACGAAGGAAAGAGAAGAAATGAGCGAAGGAAGCACAGAAACCGCCGATTCAGTGAGAAGCCACGGCAAGGAGAAGGGTGAGAAGCCTCCCTTGACAGGTATTCTACTTCCACTTCCTCCTCCCTCTTCTCTTTCTCTCTTCTCTTCTCTTTTCCTTTTCTTTTTTCTCTTCTTTCGCTGCCGCAAACTCCTCCCTCCTTTGTTCTTACCTTCCGCCCCTTCCTACCCAAGCCACCTAACAGCCACCGTCCCCCCTCCAAAACCCCATCCCAGGCTGCTGCCCATCTAGACTCCCCTCCATTGTTTTCGCCCCCTTCTCTAGGCCTCTACACTCAGTTCCACCCCTTCCTTACCTCCTCCCTTACCTCCGTCCCTCTCCTAGCCATCGTCCTTACCCCAGCTACCTCCCATCTCACTGCTGTCCCTTTCCTTAGCCCATACAACCTTGCCACAGCCCATGCTCCCATCTACAGTGGTCACTAAACCTCCCCAACCTCTGTCATGTTCGCAATGCACCCTCCCTTACACCTTGTTACAGCTGCAACCTTTCCTAACCCCATCAGTTGTGTCACCAATCCCTAAATTCACCTTTTCCCTTTACTATAAGCCCCAAATCCTGCCCTTATCTTGGTGATAGGCCTATGATGTTTTAGAGCCTGACAAACCCGACATTTTGCAAGGTCCCATTGCGAATTTAAATTGGTCTAGACTATCATATACTTGCTTATATTGGGTTCCGCGAACTGCTTGGGTACATGCAACCAAATTTTACTAAGTAATTGCTTAGTTAATCAATCTTAATTTTAGCCACATGTTAGGATAGTTAAAATCTATTTTGTTGCATTATAATTGCATTAGTCATTTAGGGTTATCTTAATCTCGTGTCCTGCATCAAAACGTCAGCCCTATCACCGAAGCTCTAATCTCCCTAATCAATTTTCAAGGGGGCACGCCTTTGCCCCTTAACTCATTTGTTTGCATTTGTCGAATCCCCTTCAATCACAAGTTTACCTTGCCCATGGACTTTCCAAATGGCCAAAGCTCTCTCCTTATAGTAAGGACTTCCACTTCATTTGAATCTTTAATACCAATCGATTCATTGAACATGATCGTTATTCGGCCCTCGTGATTCATTAACACACCTCTTGTTCCCGCCAAACTTGGTTGCATTTGTGTGTGTTTGTGGCATTGATTTAAGGTCTATCTTAGATCAACATCATCATGGCACTAGGTATGTGATATTATTATCTATCATTTACATACAATCATCAAAGATTCAACCATTGCATGTATTGGATATAGATGGTATTAAATATCTCTATATATTAATAATTCATACCCTGTTCATTATTTTTCTACAAAATTGGTCCCAACCAACCATTTCAAAGAAAAAAGTTCCAACCATGAAGAATGACCAAAATAAAACAAACCGCTAATTCCTTGAGATTAGTAAACAAATATAAATGAGACCAAACTTTTACATTCATCCCTGTCAAAATACATATCCTCACTCGCTCAACAATTCACGAGATCATTTCTTAACAAATCAATCCAAATATTCAATACCCTCCTCTTCTTTTAGTACCTGGAACACCATAAATCCTCAATTAGGCAAACCCCCCTGCCCCCTCCCCCCCCCCGCCCCCCCCCACCCACCAATTCACACCCTCCCTAAGCAATTCCTTTCTCGTTACTTGCAAATGAATCTCAATTTATAGATGAAATTCTATCCAGATTCTACAGATACAAACTGACATCCGACAAAATGGACTCCAATTGCAGCGAAGATGAGATTTTACAATTGAAATATGAAACGCTCAGGGCTACAAAAAGGAGGAAGAAGAAGAAAAAGAGTAGTGGATACCTCTTCTCGCCGCCAGTGTAGTACTCCTGGGGACCGTCGGAGTCGCTGTCAGAGCCAGGGGCGGAAGAAGGGCGGTTGAGATCGGAGAGGGTGCGGATACCGCCGGAGGGCTTGGAAGGCTTCTTGTCTCCGGAAGAAGCCATGAGATCCGTGGGATCGGCAATGGACAATGGAGGTGGACTCGGAATGGAGCAGCAGTAAATGTACCAGTTTCGTGTCGTGGAAAGAAATGACACAGAGGCAGCTAATTAACGTATATAAAGAAAAAAATCCGCACTTAATTAAATTGGGTGGTGATTTCTTAAGCGCCATTTTATACGAGGGTGTACCTCTGCCCTTATTTTCCTTTAATTCTCTCTTTTTATCTTTTTCAATAGAAAAGGTAAAATTAAAATTTTCTTTTAAGAATACACCATAATGATACAAAAATACAATTGTCACTATGTAGATAAGAAGATTTGCACATATCTTAAGAATTAGTGAGGTACTCTAAGAGGTCTGAATATCTTCAGTTTCAAAAAAGAAAAATCACTACCAATATGGATTTTTTTTCAAAATTATATCAAAAACTACAATTTTATATTAAAGTATCTTTAAAAAAAATTATTCACTTAGAGTGTCTTTGTAACGACCCGACCCGAAAACAGGGCTTAGGTCTTGACTCAGTGTGATATTGGCTGCTCTGAACCTCGCACACAAGTTAGCCCACACAGTTTTGCATTCGGGCCCAGGCCCACATGGCCAAGGCCCAAAAGGCCTCACACATGAGTTACACATGGGGTGGCCTCTTATATACTCCTATCCCTTTCGCTACCAAACCGATGTGGGACTCTCCCACATCAATTTTGTACATCACCCCCCCCTAAAGCCTCGAGCCGTCCTCGGCTTAATTCCGCTCCAACTCAACAACTCCAAGGAAGGATATTAGGCCCACACAGTCCGAGTGTTGAACTCGGCTCTGATACCAAATTTGTAACGACCCGACCAGAAAACAGAGCTTAGGGCTTGACTTAGTGTGATATTATCTGCTCTAGATCTCGCACACAAACCAGCCCGCGCGGTTTTGCATTTGGGCCCATGCCCACATGGCCAAGGCCCAAAAGGCCTCACACATGAGTTACACATGGGGTGGCCTCTTATATACCCCTATCCCTTTTGCTACCAAACCGATGTGGGACTCTCCCACGTCAATTTGGTACACAGGGTATCATAGTCTTATACGTCGAGTTCAACTCTTTTAGACAAAAAATTTCCCCTAACACTTAACACACATTGAAACTTCTTTATTTATTAGCCATGGAGATGCATACAGTGACCTTGTAGAAAAGATTGGTAGACTACGAAGTGGAGGAGAGATGAAATTTCATTACACATTAGATACTTGCACTATACCGGTCGAACATTTATATTGAACGATATTGAAGATCAACAGAATTTTGAGATGATGTTAAAAGTATTGAGAGGTGTTATCTCTTGTGTTATGTAGATAGACAATATATTATTACCCTCATCAAATATACGAAAACATAGTCCAAGAGTGGTCCCAAGAAATACAAGTGTGACAAGAAGCTCGAATTACGCAAGTTGTCCAAGTCATCAAATTTTAGAGTTGACTTGAAAAAGTCTTTTGTAATAAAGCATATTAGTTATAAAACAATAAATGAAAATGTTAATGATCATATCTATTTCTAATAGACATTTCTCTTCATTGTAGGGACATACGTATGACGGAGGACTTTTGTGCCCAACAAGTATAACATAGGATTTTTAGATGAATTAACTGTCAACCAGACATAGCATACGATAATGAGACAGTCGATGCCTTGTCCTTTCAACCTTGGTCAAGACGATAACATGAACGTCCCATTCAACTCATCAGAAATGTTGCAAAAAGGGGCACTCATAATGGTTGAAAGTTAGCACCGTCCGTTGTATGATGAGCCCGAAACATCAAAGGATGAAGTTGTTGAGCAGAGTAATAAACCATTTGCAGACGACTTTGTTCTCATTGCATGTTGTCTCGAGGAAATGAATCTTGACGTTGATCCTCGAGACATGTTGAAAGGAAGAATGTTTCCAAATCAAGATCTTTTCAGAAAAGCTTTGTGGAAATTTGTAATCTATAGGAATATCAAATTCAAGCCTATGAAAACAAGTTCCTCTGCTATAACTGCTCAATGTCGTGAATCAAATTGTCCATGGCGCATACACACTTCATTGGAAGGTACTAGAGGGAGGTTTTCAATGAAAATGGTAAAAAATCGACCCCTAATTAGAAAAATGACAAAATTTTAGAACCGTTAACTCTGCTTTGTGACCGGTTAACATGATAGAGTGCAGATAGAGCCTCTCAAAAAGATCAAATATGACTCAATCGAAGCTCGTTTTCTTAGTGATCCACCTCGAGAAAGTTCGGATGGCATTTTAAAAATTACATAATGTCTTTTGTTTTACTTGAAAACTATGAATAGTGTCTTTAAATCTATCAGAGGGTATGAGACTGTTGAGAAATGAAACATGACTATTGTACCCCTAATTTTTTCACTAATTAGCTCTAAATTTTGTATATATTAGGTGCATTTAATATACTTTGAGTTTTGTAGATAAAAATGGAAAGTACAAGAAATTAGTTTAAATCCAGAAGAAATTGCAAGGATTTGTGCTTAAAATGGAAAACTCAGAATTTTTATAATTAATTTCTGACCACTTTTAGGGATATTACTATAAATTGAATAATCTGGATCCAATTATGAGAGTCTAGATTAATTCAATATTTTAGATTTTAAGTGGTGAGTTAATAATATTAATTCTTGAAAGAAAAGTTGCAATTTCAAAGGCCAGAGTTTAAATTTCAAATCTATAGGACAGAAATCCACTCCAATTGGGCCAAGCTATGCTCCAAATGCTAGACGTTGAGCCAGGCTCAAGTATCCATGCACATTTCATTAAGTGGGCCAGACCAATGTGCAATCCAAAGTCCAATAGGCTTATGTTCAGGAGCTCAAGTCCAAGATATTCATTGGAGGCCCAAGTGCTCTAAACCCTGAAATCCAAAAGCCCATAGTCGAATTTCATTAGATAAACCCTAAGTGCACATGCCCCTATCCTTGTCATCTCCATATCACATCCACCATCCATTTAGTCATCCATTAATCAAAGCCATTCATTTCATGCATAAACATAGGTAAACCCTAGAGTCACATTTCCTTATCCATTGCATACATTCACCATCTTAGATTTAGGTCATCAATTTCATCCTCCATCTAGACTAACCTTAGAATCACAACCCTCCATGCATCAACTGACCCATCTTAACCACTCGTCACTAAGACCATTAGATCTAACCATTTTTTATCTTACCCATTCATTCATAGAACCTTAGGATTAGAACAACTTGGAACCCAAGCAAGCCTTCACCTATCCACACGATTTTTACACCTCATCACCAATCTTTACAACCCATCACACGATTTCTCTCAATCTTCTAGATCCATTCGAATTTCATACACCTAATACATAGCCACATCATCTTTTATCCATCCGACCATTTATACTAACTTTAGATCTCATCCATACATTGCATTGCATTCATAAAACCCTAATCCTATGTGTAAAATTCGCCCATGCCTAGTCAATCCCTATCTTTTCTCATTCTTTGCTTAGCCACCAAGCCAACTTCATCTCCAAGCTACAAAACTCGTGTAACCCTACGTAAACCCTAATCTTTTCATCTTTAAATCCCATCCATCCTTATTCAATGAGATCCAATCCTAGCCCTCCACCTATCACTCAAACCAAGATTAAATCTCAACCATCCATTCTAACTTAAACCCTATAAATAGAACACTAGGGTCTCCACTGAGATTCAAATTTGGACTTTGGATTTTCAAGGGTTGGCGTGGATGAGAAGAGATCAAGAATATCTTTGGTAAACTTCAAATTTCATCGGTTAGTTTAATTTTAATTTCTTTGTAATTCTTTTCTTTAATGTTATGTATATATTTTTCTTTAATAAATTCGAATTTTACTATAGTATTTCTTGTCTCTAATTCTTGCTCCAATGTATTGAAATTCTTATTCCATATTTTAATTATTGAAAGAAGGTGAGTGTTAGAAATTTTGGTTTTCCAATTACTTTGTTCATGTGTAATGGAGATTTTGAATTTATATTGATGCTTCTCATGGGATTATGTTAAAATTTTTATTAAGGAATTCAAGGAAAGTGAGACTGATTTAAGATTGGTAAGAACTTGGATTTTTCAATCTAAGGCTCTTTTTAAAGAGTGAGACTGTTTTAGATTGAAACTTCAAGTGGAAACTCTACATAAGCCTAAGGCCGGAACTAAATTTTCTTAGCTTAATGGATTGCATAATTTTTATATTAAGAGTTTTAATGGATAAGAGATCTAAATGCATGTTAAGTAATTTATAAGAGCTCCATATTATAGGCCGTTATTTTGTTATTAAAATATTAAAAATTATGCCACCTTGAATCTCTGAACCAGTTCCAATGTAAATATGTAAATAGTCTATTTTATTTATTCTTTATTATTTATTCTTTATTTTTTGTTTATAAATCCGATTCAAATGAGGGAACTAGATTGGAATTAAATTTAAGTATTCTAATTAGATTTAGGTTAGATTGGGTTTTTTTTAGATTTCTTAATTAATTCCACCATTAAAAGTGCTAAACAATTTTATTCCAAATATTATGATTAGTTTCTATTTTGTAAATATTTTTGGATATATTTTCAGCAATTCCCATGGATTCAACCTCGCACTCATTCGCTATATTAATCAATGGTCCGTGCGCTTGCGAGTAATAAATATAAACTTTGCATCACAACAAATATTTGGCGTCGTTGCCGGGGAATTAAAAAATCTTGAAAAATATTTACTATGAGTAGTTTTAGGATATTTTTTATTAAAATTTGTACATTCAATGCTAATTTCTTTTTAAAAAAAACTCACAATTTCAAGTTTTATTCCAAGATATTTAAAATACATAAAAAAATTCAGTTGACTGGGTCCTAAACTCTTGATTTTTGACTTTCTTGGAATTCCATTTGAAATTGGAAAAGTTTTGGTGGAGATTAATTAGGAAACCTTAGAATGACTTTCATTTAACTTAGATCACTTAATTAGGGTTTTTAAGTTTTGATTCCTCCTCTAGTTATAAATTTTAGAAAAGTTGCATTTAGATTACATTTCATGCATTATTTTTGAATTAGAATCTTTACCTAGGTTTGTGTGTGTTATTTTGGAGATATTTTTAATTGCGTGCTTAAAATTTCTGGAAAATACTCATCAAAGGCCAAGAAAAGTGCCTACTCACTTTCTTTTAGTTTTAATTTTCTCATGCACGCATATAGAACTTTTATTTAGGGTGCTCTTTAGTTTTTTTTTTTGCTGGCATTATTAAATTGCTCATGCATTTAGGGTGTTAGTATGTGCATTTAGTATAGATTGTGTGATTAATTGCATTCATAATTGATTTCATGATGCATTGGTAATTTAAGACTGTATTTTCACAATATCTAGAAAAATAAGATAATCAAATTGGTTCATGCATCTCCTTTAACTAAAATCAATTGAGGAACCATTAAGATTAGTTTTTAGGGTTTCTTGCTCATTAAGAACATTTTCAATCTAAATCAATTTTTGTAACCAATGAATAGTTTTCCTTCAAGAATGGTGTCAAGGCTAATTCTGTCACCAAGGCGTGAGGTCGACCACGTCTAAGGATAAACTGGGACGAGATGTCGTTCGTGCTCCCCCACTTAAATTATTTGGAGAGAAAATTAGGAGCAAGGTCTAGCTTTTAAGGTCTCTGTAGTCAACCAATAAATTTGTTTCTCTAGAGAAATTCAAATCTTAGACTTAGGCATGAATTGTGTGATTTTTGTTTGAGCGTGTGTGATCGTGTCTATAACACCCCGCCCTTCTCGCATCAAAATTAACGTCTGTTTTTTTTTAAAACAATATCAGAGTGTGAGCAAGAGCATAATGTCACGACGCGAGCTAAGTCTGAACTTCCAAAGTCCGACCCTTAACTGGCCAACCCTATGTATGTATGGACCAAGTCCAAGAAAACAGTTCACACATAGCAATGCGATACACATGCGGAATAAAAATCATAACATGCGGAATATAATAAAACCAAGTTCTATTCCATTGATAGCAAAATACTTAGTCAATAAATCACATTAATCATTATCCAAATAAAACATCCAACCATAGCAATTCATCTATTGTTCCATAAATAAACCTCATGGGGTTCGGCCATACACCATGGCCGAACCCTATGTCCAATATTTCTCCATATTTACAAGATTGCCATTCATGGCCAAGCTTCCTTCTTAGCATGTATTCATAACTTTGCCCTTGGTTTAAACACTTCAAACCTTCCACTTCTTAACACATAAACACAATGGACCCATAACTGATTCATAATCATAGATTCATGATTCATAATAAGACTCTAATCCTTCCCTTCATTTTTATCATATTAGGTCCATATAAATTCCATAAACCATGATATACAAACCATAACATTTGGTTCATGGGGTTCGGCCATGATGTCTAACTCCCATTTTCATCAACTTGTATTGTTAGCAAATTCCATATTTAACAAGTCCAAAATTAGAAGGTTCATATTTAGAAAGTCCCTAGAATGGAAACTTTCTAAATTTATCATTTCCTATTATTGGATCCATAATTTCAAGTTCTTTCCATAAACAATTAGTTTCCAAAACAAGCATGCATCCTTCCATAAATAAATAGTTTCCAAGATTAGCATTAATCCTTCCATACTTAGAAGGTTTCTAAATTTAAACTCCACCTTCCAAAAATAATTATCATACATTAAAATTACCAAAACAACTCCATGGGGTTCGGCCATACACCATGTCCGAACCCTATGGTTTTCATCATTCTTAACTTCATAATAGATTCACCAAAGTCGTTCCATGGTTTCCAACCATAAACATATAATCAACAACCTTCCATTAAAACCATACAATAACCATGATCCTTCCCAATTTTCTTCCATAAAATAACCAACAATCTTTCATGGGGTTCGGCCCTTCACCATGGCCAAACCCTATGGTTTATCAACCTCTTCTTAAACCATTTTAAATCCCTTTTAAAATATGCATAATCAGTCCATGATTTTCATCATTAAAATTCCATAATTAAACCATGTTTTTCCATCGGGTTCGGCCATACACATGGCCGAACCACATGGTCCATTCTTTCCATTAAAATCATCATATTCATCCCTCAATCTCCCTCCATGGGGTTCGGTCATACACCATGGCCGAACCCTATGGTTCCTTATTTCATTAAAACAAATTAATCACAAACCATAAAATCACTTACCGGTTCCGCGACTCCTTCGATTTTCCGTCGGTGGATCTTGTTCTTCTAATCCTTCTCCTTTCCTTAGCCTTTTTTCCTCTTAAATCTTCCCCTCTTGCTGGCTGATTTTCCTTCTCTTTGATGTAGTCGAGAATAAGAACTTGTGAGAGAGAGAGAGAGAGAAATCGGCCTAAGGGGTTATCTCCTTATATAAGCTCCAATTAATCCAAATGGTGAAGGTGCCATGCGCCCCTCCCTTGCCTTAGATGGCAATGCCGACCTCCCTTGCTTAGATTAGCAATTGCCGACCTTCCTTGCTTAATCTAGTAACCTCCCAATCGGCCAATGCTAAAAATAAATATAGTAATGCCGTAAGCCCTTGTGTTCCCCATTTTTTACACATATACCATATTATAGCTCAGTTTTGACCTTGTTAACTTCCAAATCAGGAAAAAGTGGTAAATTATAAAGTTGTAGCCCTTGAAGTCTTATTTCTAACGCATAAAGAATCAAAGCAATCGGATATTGGAGTGAAACTTTATAACCAAAATACTGAACATATGTCAAACCTTCCTTATTTTTCTCCCTTTCTTATTTTTTTTTCTTTTTCCTTAATCCCTATTTAGAATGTGCTATGCGCCCTTGCTCCCTTCTTTAATCAAACTTAGACAATTCCGTGAGTCCTTATGGTTGCCTCTCTTGTATCTAATTTCCAATTAGTCCAATTCTATACTTAGATAGTGACATGCACCACTTATCTCTTTCCTTTATAATTCCTCCAATTAATCCTTATTTAGAAGGTGGAATGCGCCCCTTCTCTTTCTTTTATTAAACCTCTCTTGAATCCCAACTTAGACAAAGCAATGCCGTGTACACCTTATCCTCATACCTCACATTCGGCCATGTATCCTTTCAAATTATTCTTAAATATTTTCTCAAGGTATTCTAGCATATTACATAGATATGCATATCACTCATGCGCATAAACATAGATTTGGTATCTATATTTCGGCCATGTAAAATTATCCCATTCTTAATCCCTTTATGCGCATGCAATCTTCCAAATCCCTTATCTATTACTAATTAAATCTAACCCCATTTAATTTATTTGAAACCATTTACCAATACCGTTGGGTCTTAATTGGGCCAAAACCCAACATTTTACCCATCTAAGATCCATATCTAAAAATTCACCAATTAAATGGTTAATTATAATAACTTGAAAGTCCGGGGTATTACAGTGTCTGTGTATGCATTATTGGTCTCGTGACTCCACCAATCGCTTGGTTCAAGTTACATCGCCCATCAATTCACCGATTGTTACGTCCGGAGCCCAGTTAGGCTCAGTCATAGACTCAGACAGTCCACTTGTATCGCCACCCACATCACCATCCACACCATCACCCAGAATGGTTGAAGGACCTGAAAAAGAGAAAACTCTCAGAGATTATTTTTCATTGGTCATAGCTCATACACCCTCCAGTATAGTTATCCCAGCAACCAATGACCCCTATGAGCTAAAACCAACCCTCTTACATCTCCTTCCTGCGTTCCATGGCCTTGATCATGAGGATCCATACTTACACGTTAAGGAATTCTTAAAGATTTACGCCACCATCAAAATTCAAAATGTCGCTGAAAAATTTGTTAAACTTTGCCTCTTTCCTTTTTTCTCTCAAAGAAAAAGCAAACTCATAGCTAAACTCCCATCCTGCAAATTCCATCAGAACATGGGATCAATTGATAATAAAAATTATTGAATAAATTTTTCCCAATATCTAAAACAAACACCCTCAAGAAAGAAATTTCAAATTTTACTCAGAAAGAGGGTGAACAATTATCTAAAAACTCCGATTTAACAATTTTACTCAGCGGTATTTCTGGATTTTCCTGACGTTTATGAGAAATATGATTTTTAGACGAGAATTATCTAAAAACCCCGATTTAACAAATATCTGTATTCCAAAAATTTGCAAACTTGAATTACAGTCAATTTTGTTTTAAACAAACATTTGACATTTTTAGAATATTGAGTTGATATTTTAGAACACCAGAAAATAGATTTCAAAATTTGGAGAACTTAGATCGTCTATTTTGATGAAACGTGAATATTGCAAAATTAGAGGATTCTTTGTTATTTAAATGAAAATCTAATTTACCACTTTAGCTAAAACTCTCGTTCTCAACGCGATGGTGGTATCGGATTTTGTCAAATTTCTCTCTAAACATGTCCAACTTAAAAATCTAATCTAGAAGTTTGGATAAGCTTGAATGTAGATATTTATGAGATATTTTGGATTTAGATTCTTAGAAAATAAGAAAAAGGGAAGAAAATTTTGAATTGAGTTGTGACTCGCCCTCATTGAGTGGATGGAATTCACCCATTTGATATTTTGAAACACTATAAATATGGGTGCTTGGCCTTAGAAAAATCATAACTTTCCATCTTTGTTCTTCTCATTCGCTCTTAGTTTCCATTCCCTTTTATAGCAACACTTTTGGATCGATTCTTCAGAGTATTTCGGTATGGTTTCTTCTCAAGTTATTATTTTTCATTAGTAGATGAAAGTTCCTGGAGGTGCTTGAACACAATGCAAGATTGACCCTAGAGGGGATGAATAGGGCAATCACCGCTTTTATGGTGTTCACAAATTTCTTGATTAATTAAAATGATTTGCAGTGGATTCAACAAATTAATGAAGATAAGTGTGTTGTGTGATACAAGAGTGTGCCAATATGAAAAAGCAATCACACAAACAAAGACCAACACCCACAATACTAGATGTATAGTGGTTCAGAGTAAATCCTCTTACATCCACTGGTGGACTCACCCAACCTTGGGTTATCCCAATTCACTATGTGGGGAATTACACCATCACAAATAGAGTAGGAATTCCACCTATCTCGATTGATTGAAAATTTCACCAAATTCCTAAGATTTTGAAAGGTTCGACCTACCCCGGTCTACGCCCTTCTCCATTTATTTTTTATAGTGGTTCCAGAGTACACCTTCTATAATCCACTATACAAGATTGATTTATAGAAACAAAATCAAACACTAAGGATATGCAAGTTGAATCCTAGATGTGGTTTTCTTTCTCTCTTAATCTCAATCAAAGGATTGGATCTCAAATGGTTTACCAATATTTAGTGTATAGAGAGAGGTTGGGATCCTCTGGGAATACCTTTATGAATTTTCTATTCAAGGCTCTAAGGTGTCCAACAAATACAACAAGGTTTGGAGTATATATAGGCAAGCATAAAAATCCCAACTCTGGGTCACCAATTGGTCAATTTGGTCCACAGGTCGGTACTGGCATAGTGCCGTTGTAATATGACCGTTAGGCTTACAACGGATATAAAATGGTCACTACCAATGGGTCGACATGTCGATCTTGTTGATGGGTCTGTCCAGATTGTCAGAGAGCAACATAAAAGTACAGAACCTGCTTATCCAGAAGCTTGAAAATACTGACTGACATGTTTGTCCATCGATGGGTCGGTCCTGGTACTCTCGATGGGTCGATGACCTCAATGTGTCTGTCTGAGAGTACCCTAGATTTTTAAGTCTAGAACTCAACTCGACCCTATTAGGGCCTCGGTTTGACCGAGTCTATGTATTGTCAATTCCGTGACCGAGTGTGACCATGTGTTTTGGACCTTGCTTTGGAAGAATGCGAAGATGTCAGAAGATCTAATGTGCATTAAAGAATGCACACCGAACATGTGATTCGTACACAGGTAATTGAACCTTAGTGGACCTTAGGTTAAGCCTAAAATACCTTAGAAGTCAATGGTTATAAAATTGGAAAACTGAAAACTGTTTGACTCTCAGCCTCCAGGCCTCAAGCATTTTGTTGAAGCCTCTCTATATCTGAGTGAAAATTATGACAACTAGATTTCAGTGTGAAATCTCAAGTCCCTTTGTACTTTGACCAAAAATCTCACAAGATATGGTAAGAAAAATCTGGAAAAGGGAAATGCTCTTTTTGATTTCAAAAAATCCTAAGTCTTATCTTGATTGGGATTTTTATGGAAATATGGAGAATCTACAAAGGTCTTCTTAGACTTTGTAAAATCTGTTTGCCATCTCTTAAATCATGAACAAAACTAAAATCGTGGATGGCTATATCATACGTATTTGGAAAGACTCCTCTTAAGATTATTGAAGATCTTTTTGACCATCTCATAATTCGAATTTATGAGATAATGATTGACAAGTGGCAAAATTTTTGTGCTGGCCTTTGACCAATTATATTTGAAAGATACTTTGAAAGGCTCCTCATGACCATAGAAAATCTTGGAAGATCATTTAGGTAATCTCATGATTTGATCTATTATTCTGATTGACAATCAAGAAGAGATATCAATTTAGTGAGTTCATCATTGACTCAATATGATTAGAAGAATGGTTTGAAATCTGACAAATTCAGTAAGTTGTATTACCATATACAACTTGGAGGTCTCGAAGAAATCCTGGAGGCCTCGAGACTTAATTACTCCAAAACAGTCCTTCTATCTCCTTTGTTAATGATCTTACAAGAGTTGTCTTCAAAGTGAACAAAATATCCATGCTCCACAAGTTGTCCAACACTCAAAAAATTTTGCTCCAAGTTCGGAACTAACAATACATCTCGGATATACTTTGACCCCTTCTTTATCTCAATAGCAATAGTACCGTTTCCCTTCGCTTGGACCAAGGCACCATTTCCCATTCTCACTTGGGAACTTGAGCAAGTATCAATTTCTACAAAAATATTTTTATCCCTCGTCATGTGATTACTACAACCACTATCAATGAACCACACATTGTTTCTTTGCTCCAATGCCGCTTGACACGCATAGAACGTATTTCCATCACCTTCTTGCTTTTCAAAGAAATTGACTTGTTGATTGTTCTTGAATCGACAATCTTTTTTAACATGCCCAAATTTCTTGCAATTGTGATATTGAGGTTTTCCGCAAAACCAACAATCTTTATCAACATGACTACTTCTTTTACATATATTGCATTTTTGTTGAGTGGTCTCTACATTTCCTCTTCTTTCAAAAACATTTTTACCTCTTCGTCTTCCATATCTTCCACCTCTTGAAGATTCACTTTTGGATTGATCAAAATTTGATGATTCCTTTGTTTGATTTTTTGAACTAACATTGAGCTTAGATTGAAAAGCTCTTTCAATTGGATTTTCAGAGTGCCTACTCAACCTTTGCTCAAATGTTTTAATGGAACCCATCAATTCTTCAACACCCAATGAGAAGTATCTTTAGTCTCCTCAATAATGCCAACAATGGAGTCATATTTCTCCGGCAAACTAATGACTATTTTCTCAACTATTCTTTGATTGGTAATTTTCTCTCCATAAATCTTCATTTGATTCACCATCTCCACAACTCTAGAAAAGAAATCTTGCAAAGTTTCACTTTCTTTCATTTTAATATTTACAAAATCCCTTCTAAGAGTTTGAAGTTTAATGGCTCTTACCTTCAAAGCACCCCTATACTCCTTTTGTAGAATGTCCCAAGCTTCATTAGCTTTTGTAGCATTGATGATTCTTGGGAAGATTTTGTCGGAAACTCCTTGTTGAATCAAATAGAGGGTTTTTGCATCCTTCTTCCGTTTATTCTTTAGTTGTTGCTTTTAGGCATTTGTCAAGTCCTCCATTTGTTGGGATTCTTCATACTCATCTTCAACCAAATCCCATAAATCATAAGAAACAAAAAGAGTATTCATCTTCACATTCCAATAATCATAGCTTTCTCCATAAAAAATTGGGAATGAAGGGTTTTGAGAATCACTATTGCTTGAACTTGCCATTGCTTCTTCTTCTTAGGCTTTTGTTTCTCCTTGGCAAATCAACAAACACTTGGTGTGCAATTTTTTTTTTTCTCTTCTTCTTCCTTTTCCAAGTGTTGAAATCCAATGGTGTCTTCTCTTATTAGATACAAGAACCTCTTCAAATTTGATTGAAGAAAATGGCTTCGGATTTGTGAGACTCTTTGAAGAACCGGGACAAAATTCACTTCACCATCTTCAAATGGGTTAAAAGAAAGCCACAAAAGCTCACTAGCAAGCTCTGATACTAGATGTTGGCTGTAGTTTCAGCCCTTTGTTTATCTAAGAAGAAGACAATGTAAAATGGATATGTAGAATGGAGAAGAAGAAATTGGTAAAGGTTAGAAGCAAAAGAAGAGAGACTTTTTTCCTCATTCTCATTCCATAAACTTAAAGGCTTTCTTTTCTAGACACCATCATACCATACACGTGGCAAATATTTAGCATTTACAACATATCAATAAAAAGACCAAAATAGGCATAAACTAAAAATATAATAACAAATTTTAACACTAGAAGCTTTCTAACTCTTTGGAAGGAAAAAAAAAAAAAAAACACGGGTTGTTTGTCTTTCCTCCTTCTCTTCCCTTCCATGCCATCTTCATGCCATCTCCATGCAATAGTAACATATGTCATTAGTATAACCACTAGTCCACCATTTCCACTATTATTTTTCACTTTCTTTGTGGAAAAAGACTAATAGAAGTTTTTTAACTTCCTCTTGATCTTTTCTGGACCATATCTACAATCTTGCACCACATCGACATCACTTCACAAACATGCCTCTCCATGCATTAGGCAAGGATTTTGTTTATTTCTTTTTCTTTTTTCTTTAATATAGGTTGTGTTGGATATGGATCGTATTCAATGTGGGGCCAGGCTCAATTGCCAAACTCTATCTGACACAAGTGGCAATTGAATGTCTCATGCAACCATCATTGGATGGGATAGGACGTGAGTTATGTGGTAGGACTCCAAATAATCAAATCAAGGCACTGATATTTGGTTTCCTAACATAGCTAGGAATGTGGTTGGTGAGAGGTGTTTGGATTTGGCAAGTCTCTGACTGCCCACTTGTCAAATCCATGCACGGCATACAGAGAGTCAAAATAAGAATAGGAGTGGACTCCTAATACAGATAAGTATTTCTGCATCATTATTCCTAATACATTGTAATTTTCTTCAAGTGTTTCGTCCGTTCATAAATACTAGTCAAGAGCCTAAAAGTTCATGAACAAAGGCCATTTTAAAAAATAAAATTGTGCAGAGATTAGAGGCCAAGGTCCTTTCATTAAGGTAAGACTAGCTTCATTTACCTATATATTTAGTTTTTTTTCTACATAGTAAGCACATGGAAGCCTCGTGATTCTCCTAGATGCTTATTCTTAGAACCTCCTTCAGTTTAACCTTTAAATCTGCCATTTGACATGTTTCTCACCAAGGTTCTTAGCTAAGTTTTGTGCCTCATGTTGGTAGAAATCAAAATTCTTCTCCAATTCTCCAAAGTCTCAAACTCTCCAAAATCTCAAAGCTCCAAGTTCAATTTTCTCAATGGGAGAGAATTTATTTATAGATGAAAGGAAGTGGAGTGAATGGCTTGGATTTAAAAATTTAAATAAAGCAAGAGATACTTGGAGGGTTGATATGGTTTGTGCTAAACATGGAATGACCACTAAAATAGTGCAACGTGTGAACACAAAGGAAGTGGGTGCAAAATCCCATTTTTTACACATGTACCACTTTACAGCTCAATTTTAACTTAGTTAATGTTTGAATCACGAAATGTCATAAACTAAAAAGTTGTAGCCCTTGAAGTATTATTTCTAACCAAAAAAGAATCAAAGCAATCGGATATCGGAGTGGAACGTTATGACCAAAATACTTAATCTATGTCAAAATATTCCTTCTAAGTTCCTCCAATTTATGAAATTTAATAATTTATCTCACCATTTGAAAATAAAAAAAATCTAAAAAATTACTGAATTAATTCAAACTCTCGTAATTGGATTTGAATTAATTAGTTTACAATGAAACCCTAAATTGTGGTGAAATAAATATTAAAAATCCGTTCATTCCAAGAATATCTCTTTCCAAAAATATATTTCTTTTCAATTTCTCAATTTTTCTTCCATTTAATCCTTATATCGTGAATTTTCCAAACATACCTGCAAAATTGCAAAATTCCATTAATGATATTAAAAACACTGAAAACAATGGCTAACTTATCCAATATTCAGAGGTAAAATAGTTAATTTCTAGTGTTCATCACTAGCGATTACTTTGACAGAGTACCATCTCAATGACTAAGAGAAAGGGGGACAACCGTTTTGGAATGAGTAAGAGAAAGCTAAAAAAATTGATCTTTTAGAACCATTTTTCCCTGCTACTAGGGGTGAAATTTGGATGGAGTTTTAATTTGTCTCGCATTATTCATTCCGAGAGATTAAATGGGTTGGGTTTTACATTTTTAAAATTAGAGTCGGGTTGGATTGAAGGAAAAAAAACATAAATTAAATTCGAATGGGGTTGGGTCAAGCTTTTTACAATTAAATCGGTCCGACCCAAATTGACCCGACTCGATCCACTCAAAAAAAATTAATATAGCACTTGGGTTGAGATGGGTCAGCACTCGGGTTGAGTTGGGGTTAGCAATTCGAGTTAGGTTGGGTGTAGTAGGGTCGGTCGGGTTCAATAATTATTGATATGGATTGGATTGAGTTTATTAAAATCTGGCCTGACCCACTCGAGTTTCAGCCCTACCTGTTACAAATGTTTTTTCTAGTTCTAAATACCCCATCTCAAATCTATTTTTTGAAGAATTTTGTGAGCTCAGGCGATATCTATATGAATATTTAGGGATTGACAATAATGTCCTTGACCCAATAGTGGATAAGATGATTGACAAATTTGAGAAGTATTGAGATATTTGAAGCTACCTTTAACTACTGTCCATTTCTTGGATCCTTGAATAAGATGAAATTGATGGGGTTCTATTATTCAAAGTCCATTTCTTGGATCCTTGAATGAGATGAAATTGATGGGGTTTTATTATTCAAAATTTTATGATACTAATGGCGTTAAATATCAAAGGTGAGAATGTTCTAATTGATATTCAATATCTTTATAAAGCTTATGAGGCCCAATCTCGAGGAACAATAAAAAGGACCTTCCATTGGTAAGGTGGAATTTCTTTGTCAACATCACATTAAACAAACAGGTGAAAAGGTCTAAGAAGTTTCTTAATGAAAACTTAAGTTCTGTTTAGAAATCAATTCTTGATTTATGTTTGGAGGAATTCATGTTTCCTCAAAAGGAGGGATTTGGTGGCTATTGTGGTGAAACCTTTACATGGCAATACACAACAGGTCTTTACATAACCTTTGGAGAATCAAGGAAGAGAGAGAAAAGAGAGGAAGAGGAAGGAGACATGAAAAGATGAAGGGCAACAGCCAGACTTGCATTGTGGAATTGTCTAATGTTCCCTGATATGAGTTTGTGTTTTAAACATTGTTATCAAAATCGGACTGAACCGCGGTCGAACCGGACGTTCAGCTGCGACCGCAGGATCTGCAGTTCGGTCCAGGTAAAAAACCCGCCTTGGGTCAAAACCGCATAAAACTGGTCAGACCCTCGGTTTTATGCGGTTTTGACACAAAAACCGTGAACCTCGAACCTCGGTTCAGAAATTTGAAATTTTTTTAATTTTTTTTAATTTTCCCCTTAAAAAATGTGTATATTTGAAATATAAATGTTTATTACTATTTCTCTCCCATATATTTCACTGTTTTGGTATATTACTCAGAGTTTGAATGTTATTTTTAATATTTATATTAATGTTGTTGGTAAAATATGTCTTACTTAATATTATATATAATATTTATATTATTTTAATACTTGACTGGCTTTGACCGGCTTTTACCTGCTTTGACCGTGGTCGAACTCAGTAGAACCCTGACCTCCTCAAAGACGGTTCGTTAGACGGTCCGGTTCTGATAACATTAGTTTTAAATGATTGATTCTCTCTTGTATTTATTTCTTATCTGAATAAAAATACACATTGTGATGTAAGCAGTGTTTGTCGAACCACGTAAACCCCTGTATTCTATGGTGTGTTTTATTTAATTATTGTGCTGTGAATTGTTCCGTTGTTTTATTGCACATATTTATTCCTAACAATAAAGTTGCATGTGAAAAACAGATAAATTGCATGAATGATGCTTCCATGACCACTTCATTGAGGTTACTGGTTTTAGTTTTTTTTTTTTATTGTAAACTTCTCTCCCTTCTTTTAACACCAAAGTATAACGCCTTTTAGAACACCTAATTAATCTTTAGAGCATGTGTAAATCTCTCTATCTACACACCGGTTAAAACTACGGCAAGTGACCCTTATTGTAAACTTCTCTCTACTTTTTCTATTTATTTACACTCCATTTTCTCCATCCTCTTGTGTCTTTGCTTCAATATATTTGTTTATATTTCACTTCTATATATTTATCAGTTATATTGTTTTTTATACCATGAATGAGTAGCAACACTAAACTTTGAAAACTAATATGAGATCAAAAAGTAAATGACTTTAAAAATGAAGCTAATCAAGTCAGAAGGCACACAAAACTTTTTAGTTTTTGTGATATAGATATTTTACCTTATATTCATTTTTGTTGGTCTGTATAAGGCTAGTAAACCCAATTTAAAATTTTATATTTTTTGGCCTAGTTTAGATTGTTTCCCCTTTTAGTTTTATGTTGGATTGTTTTCTCCTTTTATCTATACATTATGTTTTTATGTTGGTTTGTATTAGGTTAAATATTGAATTTTTAAGTAAAAATGCTCAATATTGATTTTTAAAAGGTGTTATGGGCAAATCTTTATAGGTTCTAAGTAAATTTTGGTTAAAAGTCGATATTGGGCTTGGTAGCATAAAAAGGCTTTATTGTGTGGTCAATTTGAAAATATTTAAGAGAATGTAAGTAATTTTTTGTCGAAAACTCGATATGAGGCCTAGTAGCACAATAATTTGACTCTTGATGGGCTTTTGGACAATCCGATTAACGATTTGGACGATTTGGATCCGAATATAAACAAACCTTGGTTTGATTTGGACGGGTCAGATCCAGATCCATTTGAACTCCTAGGATGGCATCTCTAGTCTACAAGCACCTCCTACAAAACGAAGCAAACTGATCTGATAGTTAATTAGTTGTTTTTTTCATCTTGTCAAAGTTGGAAGTAATATCATTTTTTTTCGAAGAGGGTAGCTTAGCCACTGCCTTTCTCAACATGGCTTAATTTGAGTCTATACCACCAACATAGATAAAATTGTGTGTCAAGTGATGGGCTCAATTTAGTGCTAGTTCCATCCTAAATACCTAAGGCCTTTTCAATTGCACTTCTCTTGGATATTCTCCTAGTCTCAAGTGATGGGCTTTCATTAGATCTTTTTACATGTGAAGCTTAGGTGGCACTTCCAAAGAGTGCATTGATTTCCTCTTGAAGATTGGTGGACCCGACTCTGTAACGTGAGGAGTGGCCAAGCTATCTTTATGGGCTATTTGAAACTAATAATGAGGTAAATCAGAATCGAAATGGTAAAGTTCATTTCACTTAAATATTTGCAAAGATTATCATTGTTTTTTACTATTGTCTTCTCTTTACATGAACCTTCTTATCAAAATGTCATATTCAATCATCTTTAGTAGGAAGCAATGTAGGATGAGCTTTGTACTTCATCCAATAGTTGTGATCTTGTTGAATTGTCACCTAGAAAATCAACTATAGGATGTTGTTGGGTATGTAAAATCAGAACTTGGTTCGATAGATCCCTTTAGCGCTATAAAAAGTGCTCATTGCAAAAGACTATAAAGATAAATATGGCATTGATTAGAAGGAGACATTTGCATTTGTTGTTTGAATGATATTAGCTCACAGTCTAAATATGATAGCATAAGTTCATGATTGTCTCCTATACCAATTGGGTGCCAATTTTTTTTTTTCTCAAATGTTTAATTATAAGAAAATATTTACATAAAACCACATCTTGATTTATCTTAGTTGTAATCATGTTTGCAAACTTAATTATGTCTTTTATGGATTCAAACAGGCAATTCGTGCTTGATATACAAATTTTAGTTATATCATTGATTTTGGATCTATCTAAAGTGCTCATAATCCTGCTCTCTTTGTACTCAACTCTTTTGTTTGGATTAGGGTTTTCTACGTTATTTGTTATATATTTAAATGAATCCTTCTGATCGAGGTTATGTTTTATGTAAAACAAAATATGATGTCATTAAAGAAAATTGGGCTATTTGATACTGTGGCGCCCTACCGATGGTGAACGTTATTGAATCCGACATTGTATCGTTAGGTAATTGGTAGCTTGAATTTTTCTCACTATTACTTGACTCCATATTAGCCATGTTGTTCATTCACATGTTGCATCAGGGTTTGTTCTCCTCCACTGTCTTCTCACTATGAGGGCATATCTTCTTGCCAATTGAGATGGTAATGCTATGAAAAGTACAGTTATCTTCCTTGATCACTCTATTATTTCTTTAGAAAGCAAGAAACAAGCTATTGTATTGTGCTATTATGTTTGAAGTTTTTTTTTGAATTAATGTATGGGAAATTAAAAAATAGTCTTACTAAAATTTCTACAGATGAGTCCACTACTCCTAAGACACACCAAGGTTAGGCCATGGGAGCTCGAATCTACAATCTCCCACTTCCTAAAACGAGAGACAACCAATTGAACTACACCCATATTTAAAGTTCTTGCTATCATCTCAAGGGAAGTTGTCTAGTTGTATTGGCTTTTGTATATCTCATTAAATTTTCAACCCTAGAATTCCTCTTCACGTTTCCAATTCACATGCAACCAAGGTTTTTTTTTTTTGTCTTGTGGTGTGTGTGGGTGGGATGGGGATAGTGGGATATCAAAGAATTATAATTTATGCATTGAATTCTAAAGGTGCCAAAGGGTCTTTGAGGTTAAAACGGAACCTGCATATCCAATTGAGAGCTTAATTTTGCTACACACTTATTTAGAGACTTTAGAATGTTTGTAGATTGATGAATTTATGCATTTATTGCTTCATTACTGACAAAATATAACATTAATCATCTAAAAAACTAAAATATACCCAAAAATATACCCTTCTGCAGTGGCACTGTAAGAAAGAACTCAAGAGCCACTTCAAAAGGATTTACCCTTAAAGCCAAAAACAAAAAGATTAAGGAATTGCTTTCAGATTAGATAATTAAGAATACTTTTAATAGAGAACTTCTATAAATGACCATGAGCCATCTTGATGAATTTATTCCAGATGTGGAGCCAAGAATATGACAGAATTTTTAAATCAAATTTTTTGGATAATTCTAAAGTGTCTGTTCAAGTCATGTTTTTTTTTCTTTTTAAATCAAAGTAGGAGAAAGTAAAGTCACTTTAAATTCATTACTTCTATAAATTGTCAGGTGATATCAATAAGGTATATGAGTCTTCTGATGCTTTAGTTAGGCGTCGTCGCTTCAAATTTTGTAATATTAAATTGTTTGGTGATAAAAACAGTGGTCGATGAGGATGCTCTTGTCTTTGCTATCCTGGTGAAGCACTGTACAGACATGTTTACCTATTAGATTCTCTTCACTAAGGTTCAACCATAGACATGATATCAAATTTGATATTGATTAAATACATGACTACTACGTCGAAAGCTTCCATGATGATGAAACACATGAATTCAAAAGAAGTTAATCTTAAATTAACCATAAATCTCAACAATCCCACTACTGATTACTAGAAATGTTTCTTTCTCAAGGATATAAACACCCACAAGAAGTTGCAGAAAAACCAAAATACTATCATTTACGCAGAAAGAAAAATGAGAGGAAATCAAAGAGAGAAGCACTGTCCAATCCAATATCCATAGTTCCATACCAAGATAGACTCATACATAGCAAGCACATGACACGTGTAAGTGATGCATTCCCAGCCTTCATTACTAATGACGAAACTCTTGGCATCGTGAATGCGTCTCTTACATCCCATGTATATCAGATATCATAACAAGAAGAGAAAAAGCCAAAGCCAGCCATCAAATACAAAGAAAACTACCATAAAAAAAGAAAAAAAAAGAAATAGGAAATGTTTCTTCTTTCCTTTTTTTTTTTCTCTCTTAAAAATCGGACCGTGTACCCTCGATTCCCCGCAATGCAATGTCGCTCTCCCAATTCTCCCCAGCAAGAGAGAACGCAGGAGAGGGCAACTGCAAAGCCTTGTTTTGTGTTTTGATCACATCACTGTAGGATATTTACAAAGAGCACCAACCTCCGGCGTCTTCCTTTGTAGCCACCTCCGGAATCCACCATCTCCGGCCAGAAAACCGTCGTTCCCATCCTCCCTGTAGAATGGGAAGAAAAGGGTTGTCCTAAAATAAGAGTTGGGGAGGAGAGGAGACAGGTAGGGACGTATATAAAGGTGAGTTTGTGGGTTTTTGGAGTTTTGCCTGTGGAGTACTAGTATTTAAGAATCTCGGTCCGCTCTTGCAAGGGCATGTTTGTGGGAAATGCAAATTCCACTCGCTCGTTTTTCAAAGTCCTTTGGAATTTTTCACATTAGATTTTATTATACAAGAAAAAGTGAGTCTCCCACTTTGTAATTCCTCTTCGTCCGAATTACAGTGAAAGTTTTTTATTATAAATTATCTTCATTATAAAAGTATTTTTTATTTTTTATTTAAAATGGTAAATAATAACTTCAGTTATTATAGAAAGACAAAGAAAATATTTATTATTATGATGGAGTCTTAAATTAAATTAAAACTCAATTGAGTTTAGTATTTTAATAATTTTTCATGTTCTTTTAAAGATTCAATAAAAATAATAAATCAATGAACTCAAAATATAGTTTAATCATCTTAATTTAAATTTAGTCGCTTCAATTTTTGTAGGACGATTAATAGTCAAATAGTTCAATCTTTGGCTATTTTTGTAATATATATAGTTTTTTAAATATAATTGAAGTATACCAAATTTTTTCTTAGTCAAGAGCAACATAGTAGAATATTCAATGAATGCTTCAAGAAATTTGATTTACTAATGGTGAAATGTACGGACTAAATAAACTTTTGATGATAAAGGTGTTCAAGCCTCTTAAAGCAGTCTACTAATCTTCAGAGCATGTGCAAATCTCTCTATCCACACACACTGAATAAATATTTGAGGAATATTCTTTTGAGATGGCGTGCAAATTGAATATGGACTTCTTTCTCTTAAAACGGGTTCTTAGCCATAATGTTCTAAATAGAGTAACCCAAACCAAATCTTACAAACAACATCAAGACCGTTAGATACTGTATAAGCATGCAATTGGACCCAGTTCTCTCAATATTATTTAATAGTTTTTCTTTATAGAAAACACACCTTTCGTTACATGTCTGCACTGGGCAGACCAATCTGGATCGAACCATCTAGTCAAATGGTTCAATCTGTCATTCGGCCTTCAAAAGATATAACTTAATAACTAAAAAAGTTAATTATTATAGTTGCGAGACTGTAGGTTCTATTTCTATAAACGTTAAGATAGAAGAGTCAATTTATGAAAATAATTGGTTAAACTTAAATATAAAAGTCGAATTTTAATCTACGTGGGTGTAGTTTAGCTGGTTACCTCTCACCTTAGGAAACGAAAGGTCACGGGTTCGAGCCCTCATGGCCTAATCTTAGTGTGCTTTAGGGGTAGGGGTTCACCTGTGAGAATTTTACACTGAATATCCTGCAGTTTTCTACACGTAAATTCAAAAAAAAAAAAGTAGAATTTCAAATTTATGAGATAAATCACAACCAGTCAATTTGTAGCCCCACTAATCCCGACCCAACCCATGGACAGCAGGACAGGTCTGGTCACATTTGGTTTTTCTTAATTCTTGGTTAACAAAATTGTTGCTCAAATTCAATCTTTAAAACTTAAAATAATTCAAGTGAATCATTGGGTTTTTTTATTTTATTTTTAAAACTCAATCGAGTCAATGACTTTTTTTAATTTCCTTTAAAAAACTCAAATCAAAAAAGTTTGTTGGTGGCCATTAAAGAGTCCAATTTTAATAATGATGTTAGTGCTAATAAGTTGTCTTGGCTCGAGACAAGAATTCACATGACCAGCTTTTTCCATAAGACTAATTGCCGATACATTAACAAAGATTGCAGAATCGGATATACGATAATGAAAAAGGCAATATATGGAGTATGTTGCATTTTTATCTATGTTTTACTCTTCTACGATGGGCCACTTCAAAAGATTAATAAAAATTAATGGGTTGTGCAACTTATTTAAGTCAGACCCTCTCTATGTCAGATTCTTCAACAATTTCTTATGTACTGTTGCAAAACTATATTTTAATGTAATAAAATATTACCACGTCTTTCCCTCTTTTGAAACCTATATAATTATGCACTTGAATGGTTTAAAAAGAATAAGGCTATCAAAAGGAATTTATATTTCATAAAAATATTTTTTTTCTCACAAATCCAATTATAAATACTAAAAATTAATAATTTAAAAATCATATTCTCAAAAGACCTAATACATTTGTCTTCATTTAAAGAAAATCAAGGGTTTTTAAGGGTCAAGGATCTCAGGTTTATTAGAAAAATCGGGTTGACCCGGAGATCGTAGAGGATTTTTAATCTAGAAGAGTCTTAAAATGATTTGACACGTGTTTCAGCCGGGTCACGGTTGATCCTTGGGTCAACCTACGGGTAGGGCCTGATTTGATAATATTGGATGAGATATAGCAGATGATGAAAGCAAATAAAAGAAAGAAGAAAAGAGAAGAAATGACAATCTCTTGGTCAATGAGAGAAGCATAATGTGTTGCAGTTGGCATTGATAAATGGCTTTCTCAGCTCATAAAGTAAGACCTCGTGTATAATGATATGAAAAGAATCAAGCAAAGTTGTCTGCCTAGTTAAAGCTATCTGAAATCATGGGTATTGGTGCTAACGACTTCAATTAGAGGGGCTACTCTTTTTCATGTATGAAGTTAGAAATAAGTGGCTCCAGACAAAGCGGCAATCAACCCTTTCACACCCCTCTTCACTCTAATATACCTTGTGGAGGATTACTAAATAATGATTAATGATCATGATTAAATCTTATATAAATAGAAAAATGACAACAATCATGATAAAAATAATGATGGGAATTGTGATAAACTAAACCCTCTCTAAATCAACATCTCAAGAGATGTGTCAAATAATAACTAATGATTTTTTAACCATAAAGGATGGAATTCGATTTCTAACTTAAAATATTTTTATGTTTGTTTGCAACTAAGCTGCATAAGAAAAATTAGTTAATAAATTTATCAAAATCTGTTTATTTTTTGACAAATATTTAAAGGTTGACCATATAGACACGACACTTTTTATTTTTAAGTGTGAAATTATTATTTTGCCCTTTCAATTTAGATCGTCCGAATGAACATCCAATTCATTTTTTGTTCGTTCGGACGATCTTCGGACGGTCTTCTCTCTGTGGGTTGTAGATATGGATTTTCAAATGAGGCCGTTTCTCGACCGATTTTTACAAAGAAGATATCAAAAAACCTCTACTCTGAATTTTATGAACTTCAATACTGATTTTAAGTGAAAAATCATTCCTTTTTAATTCTTTGGGTACGATTTTTTAAATCCAAAACTATACCATTTTCACTTAAAATTAGTTCCGAAGTTCATAAAATTCAAATTATATGAATTTTGATATTTTGTTTGTAGAAATTGGTTGAGAAACCGTCTCATTTGAAAATCCGAGCCAAATGCGCAAAGGTTACAGTTGGCAGGGAGACGGTTTCTCGACCGATTTCTACAAACAAGGTATCAAAATTCATCTATTCTGAATTTTATGAACTCCAGGACTGATTTTAAGTGAAAAGAGTATACTTTTAAACTTCAAAAATCGTACTCAAAGAATTAAGAGGGAAGACCAGTTTTCCTTAATTCTTTGGATACGATTTTTTAACTCCAAAACTATACCCTTTTCACTTAAAATTAGTCCCGGAGTTCATAAAATTCAGACTAGATGAATTTTGATACTTTGTTTGTAGAAATTGGTTGAGAAACCGCCTCGTTTCAAAATCCGAGCCAAACGCTCAAACGTTACAGTTGACAGAGAAGCAGTTTCTCAACCGATTTCTACAAATAAGGTATCAAAATTCTTCTATTATGAATTTTATGAACTCCGGAACTAATTTTAAGTGAGAAAAATATAGTTTTGGACTTCAAAAATAGTACCCAAAGAATTAAGAGGGAAGGTCATTTTTCTTTAATTCTTTAGGTACGATTTTTTAAGTCCAAAACTATACCCTTTTCACTTGAAATCAGTCATGGAGTTCATAAAATTCAGAGTAGATGAATTTTGATACCTTGTTTGTAGAAATCGGTCAAAAAAAGACCTCGTTTGAAAATCCATTTGAACTCACAGAGAGAATACCATCTGAACGAACGAAAAATTAACTGGAAGGGCAAAATGGCAATTTCACACCTAAAAACGAAAAACGGTGTTTGCTAGCAGAAAAGTGTAGTGTCTATATAGCAGCCATATTGAAATTAGTTTAATCCATTTATAAATAAATTATGTTAGTCATAGGCTGGATTAACCCATATGTGATTATTTGTTTAAATCAAACTTGTTTAATTAGTTGTTGTTTTCGCGTTGGCTTAACTTGTTTAATCAACTATTTGAATTAGGTGTGAATTGAGCTAGATTAAGTAATGAACCATTTAATAAATATATTTGAAGATAGATAAAATCATTTAAGCTAGTAGTAATTCGATTAATAAATGATTTAGATCATGAATGGATTGAATCAACCCATTTAAGATTTTATGGATTAAGACAACCCATCTAGTAAGTTGGTCTATGTAAGTTGGATTTAGTACGAGTCATGTTGCGTTAAGCATTTAACAAATAAGCTTAGTTAGATCAACCAATTTAACTAGGTTGTCTGCTTAGTTTGAGTCAACTTATTTTATAAATGGACTAGGTTTGACAAACCCATTTAATCTTAATTAGATCAGATTAATCTACCAATTAAAATGACTTAGATTGGATCAAAATATTTACATTTGATCAGGTCCTGTCAACAACAACAACACATGGGTTTAGCTCAATTGGTTGCCTCCCGCCTTAGAAAGCGGGAGGTTGCGGGTTCGAACCTCCATAGCCTAACCTTGATCTATCTTAAGAGTAGTGGACTTATCCGTGGAGATTTTAGTTGGATTATGTCTGAGTTTCCCACACGTTAGTCCAAAAAAAAAAAATTACATTATTGTCTTCATTATTAAAGCCACTTATTCTGTGGTCAATTTTTTTAAAAATTTATTCCATCATATCTTATAAAAAATCATAATATCTATTACTCTATAATCAATTGTACTCATTTGTACTCTTTTTTACCATTTCTAAACAGGTCTTTAAAAATCTTTCTTCCTTTTTGTTCTTTTTATTTTCATTTAATTCTCTCAAAACAGGTTATGTCTAGTCTCCTCTGTATATATCTAAAGTACTTTACATGACTTTCCCTCGTTTTCTCATCTATTACGGCTGCTCTAAAGGTTTTTCAAATACATCAATTTCTAATTTTACCTATTAACATTTCTCTACTTATTGATCTTAAAATATACATTTTTGTTACTATTTTATTGTCTGTTTCTTCTTATTTGCTTGACACTTGCTCCATAAAGTATTACTGACTTAATGGTTGTCTTATAAAACCTCCCATGTAATTGAGAACATACTCCTTTATTACATCCCATTCCACTAGTTTGCCAACACTTAGACCATTCTCCTCTCATCCTTTTGGTTATATTAGATCTACTGCTCTATTTGGTTTGACCTATGCACCTTAATATCTAAATTATCAGATACTAAGTCATTTATAATTTTAATTATTTTTTCTTCTAAGAAAATTTAGCCATAAGAATCCAAACTCATTGAAAAATTTGTGCAAACAAATGCAGAAAAATCTCACTTCCCTAAAAGAGTTAAATCTTTTAAGAAAAATCTACAAAAGTAACTTTATATTGTATTATGATAAATTTAGATACTTAGACTCCATGATAAAACCTTTTAAAAGATTTCACCTAAATATAGTTAATTGGATGGAAGCAGGGTAGATTAAATGTAAACAAGATACGGAGTTTTATCTGATAAAAGAGTCCCATATTGTTTAAGAGAGAGAATTTTTAAAGCACTTGTTAAATCTGCAATGTTCTACAAAACATGGTATTTGACGATGAAAAAAAGACAAATATATAAAATTAGGATCGGTAAATGTTACATTGGATGAGTTGGTTACCTTTAAAAGATGGAATTATAAATGACCATAAAAAATAATTTAAATTAACAACGGGAAATGAAAGAAACTCTAAGCCATTTGGCCATTGAGTGACTAGAGACAATTCTAGTACATAAGATTGAGAAATTACAAGTCACAAGTACAATACGAAGTGGTGGACGGTTGAAAATATAGAGGGAAAAATTAAAAAACATAATTTCAATAACTATGTAATTGACTTAATGATTCTATTTCTCTTGAACCATGAAAATTGTCATATCTAGTGCATGACACATAAATATGCAATGGGATTTCAGTTGGTATTATCGTTAGCAATAAATATAAATAAAGTAACAATTATAATTAAAAATTTAAAACAAATTGTCAATGTTGGAACAATATAAAATTCTTAAAAAGGTAGATATAGTTGAATTAAGTAACATAAGACCCTCCTTATATTCATATTAAAGACCACAGTTAGCCTCTATAGGATGCAAAGTTAAGGATAAAAAATAGTTTAACGTTTTAAAATTTTAAAGACTTTAAAAAATATAATTTATTGATCAAATCACAGATTATTTTTCTAGACACAAATTCATGTGTACATCTTTCCAATAAGATGATTATGATTCTAGAAAAAGAATCATTTGACGGTATAGATGTGATGATTTGATAGAGTAGTTTCATGAAGTGCACCACATTTTATTATAATTCAAACTATTGAATTCAATTCTCATGCATAACACCTAAATAGAAATCCAAATCCATATCTAAATAGAAATCCAAATCCATATATATATTTTTTTTGAATTTGTGTATGGAAAATTGCGGGATACCGCGCGCAAAATCTCTACAGATGAGCTCACTACTCTCTTGAACCCGCAACCTCCCACTTCCTGAGGTGGGAGCCAACCAACTAAAACATTATTTATATATAAATGTAGTACAAGTAATAAAGTATAAAAAATAAGAAAAAATATGAATTTATTTTAAACTCGGATCATAAACGGGATCCAAAATATCTATTATATACCACTGGATTAGTATGTTATCGGTCGATATTTGAAATATCTAATATGTAAAAAACAAACCTTAGATCCAAATTTTAAATAAAACTAATTTTTATTCAAATATGTTTATTATGAATTAGAATTTTTTATTTTTTAATTTGGAATATTCATTTACATCGTTATATGAAGGTTTTGGACATCGCACTTAGTCCATTAAATTTTTTTACTTCATTAAATCTTTTAGTGAGCTATATATTTTGAGAATTTTAGAAAATTGTAATATAATATGTGGGTAAAATTTGACTCTTTTTTATTATTTCAGCTTGTTAGTTTAGTTCTTGAAAATTTGAATATTTTAAATTATAATTTTTTTATAATCACATCACAAAACTATAATATTTGAATAAAATTATTTTATATAAAATCGTTTTATCTGTCTGCCTCTCCGTTGATATGAAAATCGTTGTTAAGCAACAGGCGTAGTGTGTTTTTCTTTTTTAATTGCATGATGAATCCCAAGAAACCATGGGTAGAACATGCTGGAAGAAATTATGATTTTGGAATTTTTTTTATCTATGAGATTCTATGGATAATTGGACCTTATTATATTAAATGTATAGTTCTAAGACACCGTAAATTAAAATTTAAGAAAAATCTTATTTTTAGTCTTAATATCTTTCAATCAGGTGACTAATATTTAATTTTAATTCAAAATTTTCTTATAATGCATTACACAATTTTAACTTTAATACGAGGAAACCCCACATACCCACAACATATCTAATAATAAAAATATAATTTTTTTTCTTCCAAACAAAAGAACATGAGTGTAGGTATAACTGATAACCTTCTGTCTTAAGAAGTGGGAGGTGTCAGATTCAAACTTCATAACATCACCTGATGTGCACTGAGAATGGTGAATTACCGATTTATGTCTCCTGCAAATTCTCAGAAAAGAGAATGCAGTCTCGTTGCTCTTCACACACCTATCAAATTCAAATGATGAATAATAACTATATAGAAATAGGGTGCCCGTCTTGATACGGTTAAGATCAATCTTTTTTTAGTTTATTAATATAATATTAAGAGAATGAGAATACCTAAGTCATGCATACGCCAGTATAACTCTATTTGCGTCAAAACCGTAGGGCATTAACTAATAATTAATATAACAATTAATATAAGAAGAATCTCATGAGTGAGAATAGTCATTCTCATCTCATTCATAACAGGGAAGGCGCTTCAGCCATGGCCATGGTTGCCGTAAAATAATCAATCATTAGCTACTCGACGCCCTTGTCCTCCTCCATCCACGTGCCACGTACCACGTGCCGCTCCGGAGCCCGGCCTGGGCCGACACGGAGCGGCGCGTGAGCCTCGAGTGCGGGTTAGGTGACACATGCGGACCCCACTGAGGACGCGCATTTTAGCGGTTCCGGCCCCCTTTCCTTTTTCCACGGGAAATGAAGGGTCGACGTCGTGGAACAGTCGCGCAGTTGACCAAGGAGTTGCGGGTGGGTGACGGTGGTTGTGGCACGCCATCGCATCGGATCCCGACCCTCTTTGCCTTTCTTCTTTTATTTTTCCCCTACTGTATATACACATATACTAGTGCCTTTTCACGGTCTATCCAGTGTGTACCCTCGACAGTCCATCGTCCATATAAATGAATGACTGTAGTCTGTAACTAAGGTCTATGGATCTCATCAAGCTCATAAAAGAAATATGCGATTACATTAGATACACCTTATCCACCTCTGTAAAAATAATTTATTAAATCTAATTATACCTATTACATTTAAAATTAATGAGATAAATGATTTGATTATTAACATGATAATTTAACACATTTACAATGATGACGACGATGATAATCATATTTTAGAAGTTCACCTATATTTCTCTTATAGCTATGGCCACATCGGACTATTTTTTGTGCCCTTTGTGCCCTTCTGCATCGATAATGATCTTATTAGCTTATTTCAATGAAAATAATTTTAAATAAGTGACTTTTCAGAGATAAAAAGTATTTTTACCTTTTTTTTTTAATTGAAGAGGATAGTTTTCTCTTAATAGAAAATGATTGCACCATAGTTTTGTAAAGGAGAGAGAGGTTAACCCTTTTGCATGCTCCGTTTTTTCTTAAAATTAAATTAAATAGATGAATTTAGATTTGTTATTTTTATAATAAAATGCCTAACTTTTTTTTTTTAAGCTCATTTAATTCAATGATACCAACCCTATTCACTATTTGGAAGGTGAAGGAACACAACACTGATAAATAAGTGCATGTACATTGGAGAATTTTTAGTTTGATACTTTGATCAACAATCAAATTTTATTGCATGAGAATATACATATATTTTTTTTAAAAAAAAGCAAAAAAGGTCTAAAATTTTAAGAATGACAAAAAAACCTGAAATTTTAAAATGGTTAAAAATAACTTTAATGAGTGTAGTTCAACTGGTTACCTCCTGTTTTAAGAAGTGGGAGGTTGTGGATTCAAATTCTAGTGTCTGAATTTTTCACATGTTAATCTGAAAAAATTATTTTATTTTATTATCACATGTTGAATTGGCTGCACCAAAAATTCTTAGGGTAAACTCGGTGGATGGATGAAAAAAAGGTTCTTATCCCAAAGGCCTTGGTCCTTGGTCCTTGGTCGTTGGGTCAGTGGGCTGGCAACCAACCAACAAAGCCTTTGAATATGAAAAGCAAATCGGACCCATGTGATTTATGAAGAAGAAGAGGGTCTTTTTTACTGTCTATGGTTGGGTGCTTTTGGAGATTTGGGAATGAAAGAGAGTGGCTTTGGAGTACGAGTCAATACACCCTGAAAAATCACCGAAATAATCCTTCCCTTTTCTTATGGGGATAGACAGACAGATAGATGGGATCCTTCCCTTAAAATCATTGGATAATCTAATGCCATTGATTGGATGGCTTGTGGACTGTACTTGTGGGCCCTCATCTTGTCTTCTTCCTTTTTATTTTTAATGAGCCAGGGGGGATTCAGTCTAAGTCTACTCAGTACTACTCAGTACTACTCAGTACTCAAGTTCAATCTCAGTATATGTGCAGTTCCTTTCCTGAGCCTTCACACAAAATGAGAATTAGATTTGTGGGACCAAATGGGCCCTTGTTTCACCCATCATGATTGGACATATCATAGATGAAGAGATCCCTTTTAAGCTTCCTGCATAAAGTGGGCTCGACCCTGTTGCTGTACAATGTTGGCTTTGCTGGTTTTTCTCTGTTTTTAAAGAGTTATATATTTGACAAAGTATGACTTTCTACTTAGAGATATTTTTGAAGAAGCTTCAAATATTTTTGAAAAAAAAATCTAAAAAATCAAATATGGTTGAATTTGGGTACTTTATCTAATCTAAATGTCCATTTTAATTTCTTACATTCTGATGGGGTCGAAAATCATATCCAAATTTAATTTTGAAAATGATAGATCCAAATTGTATATCATGTGTCACAGGGTTTTTTTTTAAAGAACTTATAGAAGGTTTTGTGTTTTCTTTAGAATAAAAATAAAATAAAAGGGCTCTTTTCAAATTAAAGAAAAAGATTGGGGCTTCTTTCAAAATATCCCTTATTTCTATAATGGATTATGTTAGAATATAGGGATTTTTGGTGAAAATATCTTGAAAATTAAGAATTTAGATGAAAATATATTGGATCATTGAATTGAGACAGCTATTGACAGAGATCAATAATTCTCACTATTTCTTAGATTGATGGACCAAATTCAAATTAGTGAGATCTTTCTCTCACATTTTTTTTCCACAATTTTTTTATCTTTTATAAAACTCTTTGACTTCTTAATCAAAGTTGTAATACTCCTTCAGTTGTAAGAATACTCTCGAAGACTTATAATTGCACTCAATGATATAGAAGGTAATATAATGTATTCTCGGTAATTTAAATAGAATTTACTATTATTACCTAGTAATATAGTCATCAAAATGATAGTTGGATGAGCAATCAAACTATGAAAAATAATTTGTCAAATTCAAACATAAATATCAACTCCACGTTAATAAGATAAATAACTTTAAAATAATAATAATCTAGACCCTAACAATTTACTCCCTCTGTCCTATTTTAGTTGTCTCATTTGAAACATTTGTATTTTTTAAGAAACTCTATATATAAGACTAGCACTCCATGTGATCTCGTCAATTTGAACGCACTCTATGCTACTTCAATATGAATGAGACAATTATTTTGGAACAATTCTAAAATCCATATCAGACAACTAAATTGAAACAGAAAAAATACTATTTTTGAAGGAATGATACCTGCCTATTTAGAATCTTACTAACCGAATAGTCTTCGTGTCTACAAAGGTTAGACATAAAAAAAGTTCCAAATTCTTTCCTAAACAACTAATATAATTAAGTAAACTTCTAAATTACATCAAACTACATACAATAATAACAAATTGTCAATACATCTTGTGTCCCAGTTATCAACTGCTGTGTTCCAATATTTTGATTTATAAAAAAATTCATTTTCTTAAAAAATTATGAAACGTATTTTAGAAAACCAGAAATCATCATCTTAGGAAACCTATGTTGGTCTCTGCAGATGGCATGATTGCAAATGGTGACAAGTATTCTCTATTCCTTTCTAGAAGATCATTAGACAATCAAACAGCCTTTTGTTTGACCATCATCAATTAGCTTGTGGGTCCCATCAATTAGTTGGTGGGTCTCACCATGTTCTTCATGACCAAGACCCAACACTGTATTATTTGATAATGCAAGGAAAATTGACTCCTATAATATTATTCTTTGTTAGTGGGCAATACAACTGCTCCATCTTGGTTGGATGGGTTTTGGTATGGAATTTTCTTTGCCTTATCTGTTATTCCAAGTTGATAGCAATGGCTGAAGGTAATGAGTCAAAGATACAGCCATACAATTGAAGTCGATGACTTTGGGTGCAGCTAGCTTTTTTATTGTCAAAGGATGGTCCCTACACCTTGACTTTGTTTTTTCTTTGTTTGTTTAGTAATTTCTTTCGTCTCTTCTCTAAGAGATTGAAGTTAATATTTGTAGTCGAATTAACTTTTTATTACTAAAAGTAAAATTAGATTTTTCTTTCTGATGGGTTTATGGATTGCATGAAGTTTGATATTTGTGAGTTAGCATATATTTGATTTATTGATTTTCTTTATCAATGTGCACTTCTATAATTCTACGTGGTAATTATTTAGGCTGTTCATATAGACATCCAACTTTTATTTTCCTACACACCCATTTTCAAAAAATAGTGTGAAATTATGATTCTGGCCTTCCGTTTAAAATCATCAGAACGAACACGCAAGGGTAAAATGTGTTCGAACGAATATCTCAGTGGAAAATGCATTCGTTCGTATGGTTTTTCGAGAGGGATTTTCAAACGAGACAGTTTCTCGATCGTCTTCTACAAATAAGGTATCAAAATTCATTTAATATGAATTTTATGAATTCTGAAACTTATTTTAAGCAAAAACTGTATAGTTTTGGACTTGAAAATTGTATCCAAATAATTAAAGAAAAATGACACTCCCTCTTAATTCTTTGGGTACATTTTTTAAGCTCAAAACTATACACTTTTCACCTAAAATTAGTCACGAAGGTCATAAAATTCAGAATAGATAAATTTTGATATATTGTTTGTAGAAATCGGTTGAGAAACCGCCTCTTTTGAAAACCCGAGCCAAAAGCTCAAAGGTTACCCTTGCAAGTTCGTTCGGATGATTTTAAGCGGAAGTGCAGAATCGTAATTTCACACTATTTTTTTTTTAACAATGGGTGTATAGGAAAAGAAAAGCCGGGTGTGTAAATGGGCGGCCATTATTTATTGGGTAATTTCTACGTAATTCATAATGATATGGGTTATTCACTTTCCAAATAGCTCTTTAGTATAAGCTTTATAAATGATCAAGGTACTAACATTTTAGACTGGATATCCAATCTCAACAGATAGGGTCAAGATTTTTTATTTCATATTAATACTTTTGATTATACAACTGAAGGACAGTTGCTTAAACAAACGAATGTATTTTCCAATTTTTTGATTGCTTCTTTAAATGACATTGTACTCTTATAAATCTATTTGGATAATTAATGAAAATTTTGTTAGACCCATAGGTCGGTTTCTTCTTAAATTAAAATCAAAGATTAGAATTCTAATTTATCCTCAAATTGAAATCTCCCATTTTCTATTTCTTTTCCTGGTTTACTCTACTTTTATTGATTAGGTTTTTACTCCAAAAGTCTAATAAACCTCCACATAACTGGAACACTTATTAGCTCACTTTCACCTTTATCTTGTACCACGACCTTATCATGACCAATGGCACAAACCTTCTCAAGATCCATTTCCTTTTAGAAGAAATAATCAAGCCCTAGAAACCCATTGCTTCTCAATGATCCATGTCATACAATAACCATCCGATATTGTTGAAATTGTGACTAACTAGTCGCTTGGCTCATACTAGTAAGGTTGGCTTAGACTAATGGGCCAAATATCAATAAGTCCGAGCTCATCACATGCCTGAAATGGAGCAAACACTCAACTTCTGGGCTTAAAATCTCAGCCCATATCTGGCCTTAATATTGAGGGGCCTATACAAAGTTTAGGCCATCCGGGCTTACAGGCAACCTTAAACAGGTAATTTATCCTAGAATACATGATTCCCCCCTTCACCTATGGGCCATGAATACCCTCTCATGTCCGCAAGTTACAAGAACACTACACCACCATAAGCCAGGGAAGTACGTCACCGTTTTCTTCAACTTTGAATTCTTGAAGGAAAAAATAGAACAAAATATACAATGTTAAAAAAACACTAGGTAATTGATAGAGAACTAGGTTTTTTTTTTTTTTTTTTTTATAATATGGAATACCGATGTACATTTTCAACGTTTAGATAATGACAAGTGAACAAAAAGATAAGTGCAGTGTCTCTTATTATAAAAACATTAATGTCCCTATTCATTTCCAAAAAGCTAAAAGAAAACCTGAAAAATGTGATCATGACTGTCCATGCTGTTAGCTTGTCCCACATCGCCTGTGGACTTTGGTATCTTGGGATTTATTAATGCATGGGCACCTTCCTCTTAATAACCAATTTTTAAGGATGTTTTCTATTCATGCGTTTTATCATGATATCAGAGCAAGATACCAAAAGGATGGATCAGATTTGTATCTCCAGCCCTGCGTGGAGAGGAGAGTCGAGTGTCTCCAACCCTGGTGCTTAGGGGGAGTGTTAACATGTCCACATCGCTTATGGAATCTAGGGATTTATAAATACATGGACACCCTCTCTTTAATAGTCATTTTTTAAGGATTAGTTCTACTCATGTGTTTTATCAATTCCAAACAGTAGTGTAACGCCCCTCCCTCTCCCACCCTTAATTAGAGTAGTTTATATGAACATTTGGCAGAGAGAGGGACGAAGCATTATGATGAGAGTCAAGTCCGAGTCTGAAAATCCGACCCTCGACTGGCCCAACTAGTGTGTACATGATAATTTTGCACACACTAACTAATAACTTGTGAAAATTTTAAACATTTGAGATTGCATGAATAGCAAACCACAATTCAAAGCTAAATAAGGAAATTCCCAATATTAAAAGAGTCAAATACAAAACTGAAATATCAATAATCAAGATCTTAAATATTACATTCCTTAAATTACAACATCCTTACATTTCTTCAAATAAGGAAACTTTTCTTCAAATACCATCATTATAGGAGATCTTCTATATTTCTCGTATCTGATATACTATAAAAGACTCGTCTATACCTTACCCTTCATATCTCATATTTTCCCATTTTGTATCCTATTACAAAATACACAATCAATTCATAATTTGTTTCTTATTAAAGGTTTCATATTCAAAAGACATTATAAACATTTCACAGTCATTCTCAAATCATAAGTATCTCCACATAGAACTATCATGTTCTAAAATCCTTATCAATATCTTTGTTCATTTCAATCCCATCTCATATTATGAATTTACCATTTCATTCTGGGTCATTTCTATGCTCGTCACATGTGTTCCAACATATTAACCAGAATTTTCGGAGGAGTGTGGGCCCTTATACATTTCAACATATTAACCAGTATTACCGGAGGAGTGTAGTCCCCTATCCATTCCAACATATTAACCGGTATTACCGGAGGAGATGTGGCCCCCTATACATCTTGCACCATACTTTTCTCGTTCCGTGTCATATATACATTGCACATGGTTGTACATTGTTACCAACCTCAATTTCTTACAACATAAACCTATGTTCTCATCATACTCAATTCACATCTCCAACATATCTTAATTATCACACAATTCATATACATTCTCCTTGCATTCTTTTCATAATACATATTCCCATAATGTCTCAAGATTTCATATCATACTAACACCATCTCATTGAATGTAACACAATTCAAATATCTTGTAATTCATATAATTTCTTTGCATTCCTTTTCACAACACATATTCTCAAAATATCACAAAACTTCATTTAATATAACACAATTCAAAAATACATTTCATATATTCATTTTCACATAAAATTCCATTTATATCACATATATCGTACATCGAAATATACCTTCACACTTCATATTTCAAAATATGTATTCTCATGCTTCAATTCATAATCATATCAATACGAAAATATCATAATTATAAAATCAACCTTAATGACTATTAAGAAAATATTATGGTAAATATAAGATTCCACACGAGTGCTTCAATAATAGAGGAAAACCTATTTGGTCAAAGAGAGATGAATCACGGATTAGCACGAACGGTATCGGAGTTACTCTCGATTCTAGAAGTTTTGTGAAGTGCGAATAAGAAGCCAACCTGCCTTTCAAACAATGGTTAGCCTTGGAGTCCAAGGTTTGCTATGAATACGTTTAAAAGATTACATGTGCCATTAATATGGGAATTATAAGTCTCTCTAATAATTCACATTAAATAGATGTGAGGTATGTTGTCCCAACTATGGTCTACGGGTCATCCTAAGGTTCAAGAATAAGGTTGAAGGTTTAGTCCATACACTACATGGTTGAACCATGCCTAACCCAACTTGGTACTAACTAGACAATGAGATTCTTGCTTAAACAATAGGTAACTGCTATTTGGGTCACTTATAAATTTACTCAAAATACAATAAGGAACAATGGCTATAGTTACAAATTCAAGATATTAAATGATTTGTCTTGATAGAAAGGACCAAAATAAAGTAGTAATATACTGTTAATGATATGAAAATCACGTCTTTACATTTTATTTGTTTTTCTTTTCTCAAAACAAGTTTAAATGGTTAGGGATCATATTCTCTTGCCTTATTAATTTGACTAAATAGAAAAGACCATATATAAAAAGCTTTGGGTACCAATAATGCAAACAAGCCTTTTTTTACAATGAAAGCTCAAAGTTATAAAGATATGAAGTGAAGGAGACTACATAAATAAAGAGGTGAGTGAAGTTTCTCTCTAACTAATCATTCTAATCTCATGATTGTCGACTTTCAGTATTTCTTTTATTAAAATAAAAGATAAATTTATCAAAGTTTAAATCAATGAGTGAGGTTGTCGATGGAGTTGAAAATTCATCCATCCCTTCTCCATTTTATTCCCCTTACCATTAATCGATCATATAGTCCTACTAAGAGGTAGTTCGGTTTCATGTCTTAATAAGAGAAAGCTTTGTTAGAAACTGGTCATCATCATGTCAAAAATTTCGAAGTTAGATGATGGAACACGAAAAATTAAACATTTTATTCTATTCCATTAATAGTTGATCTACACTTCTGCCTAAATCCAACTAAACACATGACGAGTCATCGATAAATTTTAATATATTGTTGAGATTCATTGCATTTTAGAGACAAGAAAATCCAACAATATCAACCGCTTCATTACTGTACTTCATAATATCATAATCACATTTTTCCTTGATATTGGAACATAAACATCAACACAGTTTTTTTAATAGTTGAATTTTCTAATGAGAAGAGTCGGGTGTAGCTCAACTTGTTGCCTCCTTACTCATCAATCTAGAGATTGCAAGTTAAGCTCCAATGGCCTAACCCAAAGTTCTAAAGAGCAGCGGAATTAGTGATCGAAGGGAGAAGTTGTCAATGGAAAGGCAGCGAGACCGTGCTACTTGGTGAAGCAGGCTCGGCCGGGCGATCGGGACAGACGACCTGTCCCGCGTGGATCTGGCGTGAATCATGCGCAACGACACTGGCGTAAGCCCGCCGTGTTCCTGAGCAGGGACGCTGCAAGGAACACAAGCAGAGGGAAGCAACGGCGCTGGCCGGGTGTCTGGGAATCCACCCAAACGAGGAAACAGAAAGGAGAAGAAGAAGGAGAGGAAGAAACGAAGGAGGGAGAAGATGCAGAGAAGAAGAATTCTCAGTAAGGTCTGTATTTTGGTTTCAATAATAATAAATTTTACCCATTTCGGAAAAAGAATAATAATAAATTTTACAATCCAGTCTTGGATGTTATATAAAAACGGGAAAATAACACAGCGTGTAGTTTAATTGGTTGCCTCCAATCTTAGGAAATGAGAGGATGCCGATTTGAGCCTCAATAATCTAATGTGCCCTACGGGGTAGTGAAGGTTTTACTCTATCTTGCTGTTTCTCTAAATTCAAAAAAAGAAAAAGAAAAAATAAAGTAAAAAATAAAACAAAAAAAATAGAAAATAGAAATTAAAAAACAAAGAAGTAAAAGATAGAAAAGAAACGGTGGGGGCGTTTCCTACTTTTCTGAACGTTTTCCCATTTTCTTTCATGCCATCTGTTTCCAAACGCCCCATCTCCAAAAATAGCGTTTTCAAACTCATGCTACATCACGCATGCTACATCAAAGTTTCATAAAGAAGGAAAGAAATATATTAAAAGAAAAATCAAATGGGAACGGCAATTTTCTTTTTCTGGGCAGTGGATTTACGTCCTACTTCGTTGGTTATCTGTGAACTAATTTGTGATAGAATCATGTACCCATCCAAACCCACACCTAAGATAGCAATTTTTCCATTATAAAACGCCAATTCACCACCTACATTGCTCCATCATTCCTGTTCTCGGTTCTTAAAAAAATGTTGAAGAATGCTCTCTCCATCTTCTTGCTTGCGTTTCTGGTTTCTGGATCAGAGGGTAAATCATGTTATTCGAGCCCTAAATCTGGAGTTGCAGTGCACCCAAATGATGTGGAACAAATCAGATTTGCTTTGAATCTGGAATTCCTTGAAACAGATTGGTTCCTCTATGGTGCATTAGGATATGGTTTAGACAATGTAGATCCAAATTTAGCTATGGGTGGCCCACCTTCCATTGGTGGCAGAAAAGCTAATCTAGACAATGTTACACGACGCATCATTGAGGAGTTTGGCTATCAAGAAGTGGGCCATTTGAAGTAACAATCTCTCTCTCTCTCTCTCTCTCTCTCTCTCTCTCTCTCTCTCTCTCTCTCTCTCTCTCTCTCTCTCTCTCAATCTCTCTCTGCAATCATATTTTAATGCAAGAATAAATTTTGTTGTCATTTCGTCAGGGCTATCACATCAACAGTTGGAGGATTTCCAAGGGCTCTGATGGACTTGAGTGGGAAACATTTTGCAAAGATTTTTGATGCAGCAGTTGGTCATAGTCTGAGCCCTCCCTTTGACCCATATGCCAATTCTGTCAATTACCTCTTGGCTTCATATGTAATCCCATATGTTGGTCTTGTGGCATACGTGGGCACTAACCCTACCATCAATGGCTATGCTTCTAGAAAGGTATTTAACCCCATATATTACTTATTTTCTAATTGTTGTATATGTAATCTATTCTTCAACTTGGGATAAAAACGAGTCAAAGCCTTAGCTTCTATGTAAAGCACCAAGGCGGCTGGACTTGGGCTAAGCTCAGCTTGTGTGGAGTTCAAATATGACCCAACAAAATAGTTTGAATATGGGCTGGGGCTTTAGGCCCAGTGTGCTGAAGCTTGATTCTAGGGGTACAATTCATCTATGATCTGTTCATTTTACAGTTTTTAAAGCAACATGGTGTCAATAAAATGGGAGAATGAGAGAGAGAGATCATGAATTTAATTTGGGTTTGCCAAAGCCTGGCTAAGCTCAAATGAATCTGTTCTTTACATCTGGGCTTGTGCTCAAGCCGCCACTTGCTGATTAGGTTGTTTTGATTATTTCTTCATCATGATATAATTAAGTTGTATGTTGTTTTATCCTTTTAGTTGCTGGCAGGGCTCTTAGCAGTTGAATCTGGCCAAGATGCAGTGATCAGAGCCTTACTCTATGACAAAGCTGATGAACTTGTGCATCCCTACAACTACACTGTTGCAGAAATAACCGACCGCATATCGAATCTCCGAAACCAGTTGGGAGGTTGTGGCATCAAAGATGAAGGCCTCATTGTTGGCAAAAAATATGGTGCAGAGAAAAAGACTAGAAGCAACATATTATCAGCTGATGCCAACTCTGTTGGATATGCTCGAACAACTGCTGAAGTTCTAAGGATTGTCTATGGAACTGGAGACGAAGGCAAGCCTGGAGGCTTTCTTCCAAACGGAGGCAATGGGAAGATCGCTAAAAGATATCTGAAGCACAATGACTGACCATAAAGAGGTGGAATTGTAGATCCTATTTAATCTTTTTGTCTAGATACTCTCTAAGTCTACAGAAATAAATTGCTATTCCTTTCCTCTTCATAGAAAGGTTTATATAGCATTAGGAATTACACACTTTAGTAGTTATGTTATTTGAAATGGTAATTGTTTCATGTATCATTCAATAAGTGTTGAATATTGTAGTTGTTTCTATAGTTGACAATATTCCTTCTTTTTCACTTTAATTATCTGATATGCATTTTAGAATTGTATCAAAATAATTGTCTTATATGTCATTTTGATTCTCTCTCTAGTTATCTACTCTTGGAGAGAAGTTCATAAGCCTTTTGAGAGTCCTTCCTTAAAAAATTCAAAATTTTAAAATGGGACAACTAAGACGGCACAGAGAGAGTATTAAACTTGAGCATTGTTTTATGTGTCGCGTGTTACAAATTCAAGGTATTAAATGATTTGTCTGGATAGAAAGGACCAAATATGAGAAGGTCTGGTTTATGAAATATTCCTCTTAAAACTCGGACCCTAGTTATAGAGTCATATCTTTAAACCCTTTGAACCAAAATAAAGTAGTAATATACTGCTAATGATATGAAAATAATGTCTTTACATTGTATTTGTTTTTCTTTTCCTCAAAACAAGTTTAAATGGTTAGGGATCATATTCTCTTGCCTCATTAATTTGACTAAATAGAAAAGACCATGTATAAAAAGCTTTGGGTACCAATACATGAAAATTTTAGGTCTTTTATCAAGTTTTCTTAAAAACTTTAGTATTCAAAATACATGAAAGTTATGAAGTGAACATCTGTTGTACAAGGTTTATAAATCACAATCCAATGGTTTTGAGGCTTGAAAAACAGTCCTAAAATCAATGGTTTTTGCAACTTGAAAAACAGTCATACTTTCAATGGTTTTGAGACTACTAAACAGCCCCATTAACAATGATTTTGAGACTGAAAACCAGTCCAAAAAACCAGCTAACTAGGGGCTAATAATGAGTCCTTGTGCTCAAAAGTTTTTTAAGAATGAAAACCAGTCCCAAAACCAGCCATCAACTGGTCCTAAAATCAGCCAGCAATTGGTCTTAAGACCAGTCAGCAAAGGGTCCTAAATTCAGCCAGCAAACAGTCCTAAATTAAGCCAGCAATTGGTCTTAAAATCAGTGGTTTTGAAACTTGAAAGTCAGTCCTACTTTCAATGGTTTTGAAACTAAAAAGTAGTCCCAAAACGAACCATCTAGCGGTTGAAATCCACTCTCAACATCCAGCCGATCATGGACTAAAAAATCAGTCTCCATTGTTAACAATTCTGGCTGGTTGAATTAAACACAATGGGGAAGCAAGAAGGCTAGGTAACGGTGTGGGATTTGGTCCCTCTGTGGTCGATTTTCCCTATGGGATAGGAATTTTCTATGAGAAACATGGATGATTTTCTATCCAAACATGGAAGATTTCTCGTGGAGAATTTGGGCGTTTTTTCTCATGGAAGACATGGTGAGAGGGGTGATGACCGAATCATGCAAAAATCCATGGAGGGATTGGGCGAAATTTAGAGAGAGAGAGATAGAGAAGAGAGGTTGGAGATAGATAACAAAATTTAAAGGACACGTACCTGTAATATGAGTTGAGTTGAGTTGCAGTGGGATGATTGTCCATTCTTAGCCTTCAATGACTTGTATAGCATCGTCCCTTGTTAATTTGATGGAAGGACTCATCAAATCATTGATGGATTTACGAAAAGAGCAATTAATTTAAGCAAATGTATTTTTATTTCTATAGGCCCATCACCATCTATGAATGAGTAACCTCACATGAATTGTCATAATTTAAAAATTCATAATTCAGATTCAATTTGAAATCTTAATTAGTTAAATGAATCAGATAAATTTTTAAACTGACTTAAAAACTAAACAGAATTCATTATCTTACTAAATTTAATTTTTTATCAAATTGAATCAACTCAAACTCACTCATTTTGGGCATTCACAAAAGAATAATTTTTATATTGCTATTAATTATTGAATTATAAACTTATGAACTACACTACAAAGTAATGGAAACAAGTAAAGAAAACAATGATTAAAAATTAATGTTTTGAAATATCAATTTTAGTTTAAAAAAGAAGAAGTCATTTTTATCTTAACACAACTCAGAGAAGAAATTCCAAGTAAACTGGGGGAAATTTCACACATAATTTTATTGATTTAAATAAAACCCACAATAGAATATTAAGACAATTAATTTAGCAATCATTTAAAAAATGCATTGCAAATAAAGGTATTAACATTTTACAAGACAATAAAAAGGGGCAAAAACAAGATATGAAAGGCAATAGAATTCTCAATTATTGTGAAGCTTCATCAAAGATTTACTCTGAGTGCTTATTTATTTATTTTGATCATAGATTAATTCAATATTGGAAGTTCAAGACAAAATTTCTTGGTGTATTTGTTTGAAAATAATATGAAACTAATTAGGGAGACAAGAAACAAGTAATAATAAATTGAAAATGTTGAGACTTGAGAAAGCTTTTGAGAAAAATCATCTGAAAATTAGTAGGATAAAGACAAAATATATAGGGTCCAAGTTTAAAGAATGTAATAACTGATTGAAACTAAAAATTATGTAATACTATATAGTGAAAACGATGCAAAATGGATGGCACAATGAGTGTCAACCCAGATGGGTCAACCCAAGTTAGCCTATTTATAAGAAAACTTAACTTGATCTCACTTATACTAAACTTGAGCCACTTGTTAAGTGGTTTGAACTAACTTGAACAAGCATAAAAAGATTGATCCAACCCATACAAGACCTAAATCCTTATTAGATGAATTAACCTAATATAAGTACCTAGCCAATCTTAAATAGGTTGACCCATTGGCCTACAAGTTAAACAGGTTGGGTCAGGTTGTGGGCATGTCAAGCGAGGGCCCGAAGAGAAGTTGGTTTAGCCCAAATTACCCAAACACAAGCCCAACTCGTACTGCATTTGAAAGGCCGAACCCCGATTGCAAGTTTGAAATGTATATGCAAGCTTATCTGGACACATATCCGTAAGTTGAAATTCATTTTATATTATTTTATTAAATATAAAATATATGTTGCATAAATGTATATTCACACAATATCAATAAAGGGAAATTAAATTTTATAAAATGTAGTTCAAATTTAAAATTTTAGGTCAAACTTAGATTTTCATATACTAAGCCTAACGCAATCCAAATTCTAATATGGGCTTATTATTTGGGTCCAAAAATGAACCCATTGTCTTAAATAAAATATTCCTAGCATAATCTATTGTCATAGAAAATTATCTCATCAAATTCCATTTTTGTGTTTAGAAAATTATTTCAAGTTCAGTATTATTTTATAGTTTTGTATCCATGATTAGAAATAATTAATTGAAAATAAAATTCTTTCTTTTAATACTCTAGGTGAATCCAACAAGGGTGTCAGAAAAAGTCTTCTATAGCCACAGGCCAGAGCAAGTAAAATCAATCCTTCTTCATTCATGGGTTTTTCTGGTACGACATGAGCCACTTCAAATAAGTTCTTTGCTCCAACCCATAATACGATTAATTCGGCATGGGCTAGTGAGCCCGAGTAGTTTATCGGACAAAACTCTTCTAAAAAGTGTATTTAATTGTTGTATTTTAAAATTTAACTTATAAGCGCACAAATCATTAAATAGTTTAATAATGAGTGTGAGGTCGAACCTAAGGGAAATCAACAACACATATGTCTAAGAAGATAAATTGATACCATTAAAATAAAGAGGTTTAAGAAAATAAAATTTTGGGAATTAATCTAAACATTGAGAATCTCTAAAACTTGGAATTATATTCTTAATTTATCAAATCCTAGATTTAGAAAATCAACATTTAAATAATTATCTAAATTTGGAATTTAACAAAACATGAAATCCACTTTCTATTATAATGGTAGAATAAAATAATCTCGACTCAATTCAAAATTATAAAACTAAGATATGAATACAATATTCCAACGAATTTGAGAGTTTTATGAATAGATAAAATAAAAGATAAAAAAAAATTATTTACATAATTTAAATAGAATTGAGATAAGTATTTAAGGAGGCATGTTATCCCATTTAAAAATAAAATCATGGCCTAGACTATGAAATCTTTTAGAATTATTAAATATAAATTCAATTTTATCATTTATTAAAATTCTAATTAGAAAAATTATGATCTCCATTAAATTAGAATTTTTCAATTCAAGCATTAGGCTTGAACAGGCTTTACACTTGCGTTCCAAATCTAAAAGAAACTGTTCTTAAAAAGAACCTTAAACTGGAGAAGTCAAGTCTCAGATCCTAACAGGGGTTCTACTTTTCCTTGAAAAACTCTAAAAATAATTTGTTCCATAACATTCACAAAAAGAATTAAAATAAAATTAAAAACCATCAACATAGAATATTTAACAATTGGGAAAATCATAAATCAAAAGAATCTACCATGAGTTTCATTAAAAAATTGGAATATAAATTAGAATGCTTTGGAATTTATCAAAGAAAGAAAATAAAAAAATACAAGACTTACAAGAGTCGAGTATTTTTTTCTCTCTCTGTCTCTTCAACTGTCCAACTTGCTTCCCCTTTCAATTACTTGCTCAGTTCAAAATTCACTATGACCTGGGACCCATATGTCTTGCCTACTCCACACCTCAAGTACACCACTTGAGGATTCCACTAACCTTCTCTTTCACGGATGGAGAAGAAACCTATTACAACCCTTTGATCTCTTTCACGGATAGAGATCGAACATTTACAACTTTTGATCTACTTCAAGGGTGTAGATCGAACTGTAACTTACAAACACCAAGAAAGAGAAAATATCTTTCTTAGATTTCACTAGGGTTCATCAACCCTTTACATCTATCTCAAAGATTAAAAGAAGTAGATTTGAAGTTACCAAGAACGCTCGCCTCTTAATGTCAAAGTGACCGTGACACGTTCTTAAAGTTTCTCTCCTTGCTTAGCTCTTTGGAGAAGTGTAGATGCTCCAATGATGCTCAACCAAGATGTAGGAGAAGGTAATCTAGGGAAGAGAGGGTATTCCTATGAAGGTAAGCTATCCCTAGAGTTTTCTCTCAAATCACATTCACTTGTGAGCTTTGAATGCTCTAATAATTTGCCCATCATTGCTTGGAATGAGAGAGAGATTTTGAAGAGCTTAGATTGATTTTCCCATGAGGACAATCTATCCCTAAAAGTTGTAATACCCCCACCCACCTTAAAGAAAGTCCCACATCGGTAGTGAGGTGGGTGGGTTGGGTGTTAATATGAGGGAAGCCCCTCTCTCCCATATGTGAGGCCTTTTGGGCCTAGCCATGTAACGCCCCACCCTTTTTCACTCGTCGAAAATCAGAGTCAACCATTGGAAGACCCTAAGGTCATGTATTTAAAGCCCTTTTGAAAATATGGCTGTTGGAAATCGTTTTCGCAACAAAAGAGCCGTTGAAAAATTACCGTTTCATTTTCAGTCCACTGAACATGAAGATTCAGTCTACTGAAAAATGCCAGATATCTCAATTACAACAGCTAAGATTCAGCCGACTAAAAAAATTATCAGAGGCTGAAATCACGTTCTGCTGCATTTTTGGTCGACTGATTTTGACAGTTTTGTACACCGCTAATAAAATGGTTATAACTTGGGTTTCCGAACTCGGTTTTGAGAGTTCTTGGGCTCGTTGAAAATATCATTGAGAGATATATCTATTCACCAAATTCAGTTCAATTTTAACTCCATTTGATACCTCCAATAATCTCTCAAAGTAAGGGTATATGACAAAACTGTTTTTATCTGTTTTGCACCCTTTCATTGAAATGCTCATAACTTGTGCTATACATTTTCGAATTGGCTGTTCTTGGACTTTTTGAAAAGCTCTTTTAGTTCTCTATAAAATCATCAAAATTTTACTAATACTTGAGCACATTTGATAGAAGAAAAATCTTGCCCAAAACAGAGCAAAATTCACATAACCTAAGAAATCCAAATTCTATGTTATGGATTCTAAGGTTTGTCCCATTGGTAATTCTAGGTCTTCCTAAGGTCCAAATACTTGTTTTGGTTGGCATTCATGAAAATCTTCCGATTTCGGTGTAATACCTTCCAAATGACGTGTCTTCTGGAGCTTCAAACTTGATTTGAATATATAGGTCTTACAGAGGCGAGGTCTTGGACACCGAGACAGTCATAACTCAGTCAAAGGATATGACAATTCAGTACTTAGTCGGAGATAGTCTCGGAATCGACAACTCAATTTGACTCATGAAAGCCAGATTTAATTTTTACGCCAACATCTAGCATCACATGAATTTTGGGATTGTAAAATCCATTACAATTGTATGACACATGCTCATAATGAGATGAAAAATCCATAGGATCGAATTTGATTTGTGCTGACTCACTAGATCTAATTTCTTCTAGCCTCCACACTATCTACTCCATCCGCATATTAATTTCTCCACTTACCCTCATACCATCCTTGCAATTAGATTTGCAGAAACTTTCTCCATGATCATCTCATTCAATCTTGTGTCATGCGCATATTCCATATTTTTTTTAGCATCGATTCTTGCACATGGGATTTTTTGAGAAGTTTTCTCCATGCAAATCTTCAAATCCAAATTGATCTTTTTCCAATCCACATCATCTCTAATCTTAATCATATTTTGCAATGCACGACTTGTGCAATTTTGACTTTTGAACACATGGCACTTCAATGGCCCCACTCCATTTTAATATAGAATTGGGCTTGCATCTTGGGCTACAGCTGGACTTGGCTCATGGGCTTTTGACTTGCAGGCTTTGGACTTCAGGATGGAACAGTAGGTCCACTTGTGTTGTCTTGTAAAATTTACCACCTTTGTAATTTATAAACAATCTAAAAAAATATTATCATAATTCAAACTCTCATATGTGGATTTGAATTATAATAATTTACAATGAATTCCAAAATAGGTGGTAAAAAATTACAAACTTGCCAATTTTGACAATGTGGCCCACTTTCTGCAATTTTTTCCAATTTCTTGTATTTTCCAGAATATACTATAAAACTCAAAAACACCATTAAACATATCTAATATTTATAAAATAAAGAACTAATCTAATATTAAGGGTAAAATAGTAATTTCCCAATGTTCATCATTAATGTCACAAATATCAGTAATATTTTTAAATTATCACGCTTTTATTGATAAAATATCATTATCAAATTAATAACGTGTATTTATCAGCACGATAATAAATTCTCGATAGAATCACGTTAAAATGCGATAAATGGCAATATCATGATAATATCTCGATAAATTCTCAGTATATTACTGATAAATTCCTCATTAAGATTTCTATTTTACTAATATTTTCAGTTATTATATTATTATTTTTTATGAGATTTTCTCATTAATTTCTTGATAAAATTCAAGAATTGTAAAATATCTTAATATTATCGATCAATGTTATCAAACCAGGTCCGACCCACAAATCAACCGTGACCTAGCTGAAACACGGGTCAAGTCATTTAAAAACCCTTCTGGAATAAAAACCCTTAAAAACTTTATGCGACTCGCTGATTAACCCGGTTTTTCTAATAAACCCTCGACCCTTAAAAACCCTTGGTTTCTTTAAATGAAGAAAATGAAAATGTTGGTTCCAGGGGTGCAAAATTCGGTATCGGCCGATATATCGACCGATATATCGTTGAAATTATTCTCTCTCCTCATTTTTTTTAAAAAAAAGGGCCGATATCGGCGGATATGATACGACCGAGATATCGGCGTATCGGCCGATATTTGCACCCCTGGTTGGTTCTTTTGAGAATACTGATGTTTGAATTATTAATTTTTTATATTTACAATTGTGTTTGTGAGAGGAAAAATATATTTTTATAAAATATAAACTAGTTAATAATTTAGTATTATTTATAATATTATATTAATAACACGGATTTGACTACGGTTCAACCCTGTTGAACCTTATTTAACCCACTCTTCTTCTGATACAACTTGCTCCACTGACTGAATTTTAAAACATTGTTATGGATAGCCATTAATATAATGAGAATGATATTTATAAGAATGAGTCGCTATGGGCAAAGATGAGAGCACTGAATACCTGTAGACCCACATTGTCGCATCCCTTAAAAGTTGGATAAAGAGGAAAAAGATATAAATTCGATGGAAAATCTGCCACCCAAAGAGAAGAGAGATGCTGTTATTTTAATCACCAAGTACAATAAACAAATGAAAAGGCAATACAGATTTGGATATATACAAAGGAGTAGATAGCGTTGGAAAGGAGCAAAGATGCAAAGTTGTGTGAAAGAGGGAATTGGACCCCAAAAATTCCATGTCCATAACAGGAAAGAAAGCATGAGGCTCCACATACCCACTGCATTCCAAAACGGCAAGACGTGTCTGGGCCTCCCTCCCTCCCTCTGCCTATCCACCACCGCCACCTTTCACCAACTTTCCGTCATTCAAATCCCATCCATGGGATCATCATTCCCACTCTCTTGGGTTTGTCTGGTATCTTTGAACGATAACAACAGATCAAAGTGAAAGTTGACTTGAATTTAGAACCGTTTATCAGTTTTAATATACAAATCTATAAAGAAGTTAATCAGAAAGTTTATAAAGTTCATTACCGTCATCCGGTTTGATCGATTCAGCAGTAGATCTAATAGTTTCCCAAGAATTTAAAAAATTGCATAAATAATTTAGATTTTTAATTAATAGATTTAACATGATCCTAATGCTACGATTTGTTTTCATCATTGACATTAGAATGACAAAAGCATATCATTCCTCAACATTTCTATGAGTAATCACGAATAATAGTCTAATTGATATAATAAATTTATTTTATTAATCATTAATCAATGAACTAGGTCTCTAAGACATTTGTTTGTGTTGGGAGAAAACGACTTTCCGTCTACACAAACAACAATATCGGAAAAACAGAAAATAGAAAAACACAAAGAAACAAACTACAACACAAAGATTTTACGTGGTTCACTTTCGATACATGTACGGGGTTCAAACCGATCCACTATGCTTAAAGGCAAAAACAAAGAAGCAACGGCTCTCGTTACAGATATTTTGTCCTCTCTCTTACTGAACAAAAGTATATGTACTACCCTAATTAGGGTTTACATGAGACATAGTGTGAAATTACAAAATTGCCCTCTCCTCCCCCCTCCCTCCCCCCCCCCCCCCAAACAACGGATCTGCCAATACATCTCTAGTGATCATGCTCCAAAAAACCTAACAATTTCGACAACCAGATATAGAAGCTAAGCTTAAATTGTCTTTAAATTGTTATTTCTATGTTTTTGGGCTATACTAGTAGACTGTTTGGGTGAGCAATCCAATATTAAATTTATCATGTGATTGAATGAAGAGTAAGACTTCAATTGGATAGAATCAAAGAGAGACATATACCAATCCAAAGATGTATTGATGAAGAAGATCGGACTCACTCAATGTGACTTCTCCAAGGAATCTTTGAAGCCCATAATATGCACTAATAAGTGACAAGTATACATGGAACTATTGAATAAAATAGAATTTTATTTAAAATATTAATGAATATAGCAACTTGAAGTTTGCTATGGTATATGTTGTTTGCTAACGATAGATGGGATTTATGCTATGATAATAGTCATGATAAAATAATATAAAAATTCAATTTATTGGATTCAAGGGTAAAAAATACAATCTATATAAAATGTATCAACCGATATGTATCACTTAGTTAAGACCAATATGTATCGAATTAATCGTATATGCACCATATCGATCCGACCATTTAAGACTTTTTACAAAAAAAACTCGTGAATTGTAATTGAAGATGGATGTGATTATAGGACACTAGAGAACATAAATTTCATATCAAATATTTCCTCATATTGGTATAGGACACTTCATTTTTATCAAAATTTTTGCTCTCAAAGATATAATACTTTGTGCCGGTCATTTTGTGGTCGACACAGTACGTATAGCTGATACGTTATATCGGCAGATATGTAACAGGATCTATTTTTTTTAATCTTTGATTGGATCGAAATATATTGGGCTTAATGTAAGTTTCAGTTATGTTGAAGTATTTTTTTTTTTAAATTCTAATTGTAATTACAGGCATGAATCTAGTCATTTCACATAGTTTCGATCCACAGAGACTTGGGATAGGTACTCATCATGGTTGGAGCCAGAGGATAGAAAGAGTGGCTAGTTTCTTGGCAGGTCGGACTGCAGTCTCATAGATTGTAGGAATTGGTACATTCTAATTGAGTTGAGTCAAATTGGATGTGGGTAGCTCGATCGATCATATTGCTTCAATTGGTTTAAGTCTTAGTAGACACTTGGGCTTAAAAGCCTAAATTTTGCAACATGCTATATTAAAGTGTGGATTTTACTCTATGATTAAAAATTTAAATGGATAGACAAATTATCAAAATGACTAATATCGGACTCATTTAATATGTTATCCTTGAGTTTTTAAGATAAAAAAACCATTTTGTAGATTTTACGAATACATCAAGTAGATATAATAAAAAAAATAGCTAGACTAAATTTAAAAGAGAAAATAATAATAATAATACACACATGAGTGTAGCTCAATTGGTTATCTCCCGCCTCAGGAAGTGGGAGGTTGGGGGTTCGAGCCCCTATGGCCTAACCTTGGTGTGCCTTAGGGGTAGTGGGTTCATCTGTGGAGAATTTATGAGTATCCTACAATTTCTCATACGTAAATTAAAAAAAAAAATAATAATAATCTTATCGATTTGAATTTACCACAAAGTGAACTCTAATTGGACCCTTAGAACCCAGGCAAAGAATGCACATGCAGATGTGATCTTGCATCCATCTTTCAAATTCAATGCAAATGTAGTTTCAGATCTCAGACCTTGCATTCTTGTTTATATTAGGAATTTACTTGGATTCTCTATACCTTTAGATCTTTTAAATAAGATCAATCGCATATGAAGTTTCTAATCATGAAAAATAAACTAAACCCACAAAATAAACAATCAAAAGAAGGAAATGAAAAGATTTTCAAAGACATCCCATGTTTTTTTTTTTTGGGTCTTATATTGTTGAATGAGTACAAAACCTGCAAATTTTCCTCATTCCACAATTCTCTATCAGGGTAGTCACTGTGTTCGCTTATCGACAAAACAAAAAGGGCAAAGCTGTAATTGGGAAGTGCTGCTTTTTACTATTGGTATTGAATATTTGGAATTGAGAGGATCAGATGTGTCTGATTGGGAGCTTCAAAACTCCCTCTTCTTCTCTGCTCTTCCTGACAAGTTGCAGAAAACCCTAATACCAGTTTCTCGTCAATTTCTCAATCATGTGTGGACTGTGGAACACCCACTTCAAAAAGGGTTTAGATACTCGTGAATCTTATCACCTTATCTCGACTGCTGCTGCTCGCTCGTCAAAGCATCTGAAAACCCATTCTAATTTTTCATCCTAGATGCTCTTCATCTCTCATACAAATATATTTGTTTACTTACTATTTAAAAGGGTAGGGTTATTCCCATTGCTTCTTAATTTTCATTCCTTCATTTCTTCTTAACAATGGCAACAGGTAGATTTTAAAATTAGAAATTCTAAATTTAAGAAATTAAAAGTAAATCTATTTAGATGAAGCCTATTTATTTGGTGTGTATAAATAGAGAGACTTGCACAAGTCTCAAGAATTAGTTAAGTTCTCTAGAAAGTTAGAATACCTTCGTCATTGAAAACAGAGATTGAAGATATTAGTTGTTACTAAAGTGAAAAAGGTCTGACGGGGTCTTTTACTTAAATATTTATATTAGGAGATAGATATATATTTATACAAAGTACCTACAACTTAGAATTGCCTATCTTTCTTTAATTTACAATATCAGTTGATATTTTTCTCTCTCCTCTTTCTTTTTAAAAAAATAGGTCAATATGATACGGTTTCAAAACTGTATCATATTGGCCGATATGTATTGGACCTCTTACCTGAAGTTACAGAATTGTCAAATACATAATAATGAATATTTATATGCTAAAAGTTAGACAATCAAATATTTCAAATGTAGGATTACATCTGCTATTGAGAAAAACTCTAATTTATTTATTTTTTTTAAATAGATGAATGGTTACCTTAGATGATTAGGTGCCCATCTAGAAGCTTTCAGGTCTCCGGGCCAATTCCATTTAAGTCGACAAATTTCAAAATTAGTAAGTGGTGACACCTTATGATAGCAACTCATGATTTTAGCTCTTAATTCAAGGTAGCCCATCAGTAATACAAATTTTCAAAGAAATGATAATAAACACCATTATATATTTTTAATGTTTAGACTATTACAACAGAATAAAAAGACAAACTCAAGAAGATATCAAAGATATAAATTTCCTTTATCACCAGTGAAATCACTCTATTTCTATTCTCTCCTCTCTCTCTTTACTTGATAATAGCATCACTTGCACGCACGGATAAATAATGCGGTCAATATGTTGCATATCAGCTGCAACGTTGCAAGAAAATTTCGGCTGCAACATATGGGTTACAATGCATCAGTTCATTCCGGCTGGAGTCTCGACAGATGAGGATGGATGTCCGTATCAGTCTGTAACAGCCGATATCCTGCGTTGTACTGATACCATCATGTCGTCATGATTCAGGTAACATCAGCATCTAATTCCTTATGAATTAATGATTCTATGAATAGATGTTAATCAATCATTTGATGTTGATATGTAGATTGTAGAGCACATAATCTTCTCAATGATTTGACATCTACCATGTGAGTTATCAAGAAATAAAGCAGTTTACTGTGATTTTAACCACTGCCCATGACACAATCAAAAGATCCTATTGCTGCATTGTAGGCCTTCATGTAAATTCTAAATCACTCTCTCCAAAATCACCAAATAAGTAGATTATTTAAGGGGCTTAATATAGATTCTAATTACTTCAAGAACTCAATATGTAGAAAGCTGTAATAATGAGTACTTGAGTACAAATCACTCAAAAGTAGATCATCCACTTGAATTGAGCCCATATGATTAGTGTTTCAGAATCAACGTGTGTAACTTTGTTTAATAAGTTCGATTTTTACTATTTAAATAGTTAAAATGGACACATTTTGCATGTAACTCTAAAAAATATAGAGAAAAAAAATCACACATATTTTATCAAATTAAATAAGATACTGAAATGAAACGATAGCCTATAATCCATAAAGAATTCATAAATTAAAAAAAAAAAAAGTATACATAAATGTGACTTTATTTAAATTTATAAATTTATGCATATATTTAAATTATGGTATATATATATATATATAGACACACACACTAACATTGAACCAAAATAGCTGCCATAACAAAGTGTAAATATTATTTACTCCATAATTGTCACGCCCCGCCCCTCCAGGGCCCTACTGATGTGAACTAATTTTTTTTTTCCCTAACATTGAGCCTCTAACAATTGCGGAATTCATAACTCATCGTGGACTTAATATTGCATATGATCGAAAGTTTGGACATTGCATTTAGCAGCCTCGGATCCAACCATAACCGGGCCAATAGAGTTTCAGGCAAATGGAGGGGTCGCAATGGTCCTACTTAAAACACAAAACCTCAACAGAACCCACTAGTCGCCACAGTATGTGGACACACTACTAACCAACATATAGTCTATAACTTCGATCTCATATTTGAAGTCCACGTAGAAAATGTCATACACATTCTACCTAACATTCACATATTCATCAGAGATACACATAAGAAATGCAGAAGGTTTATTACATATCTACCGTGCCTGAATCAGACACATTACAGGGTTTATTACATCACAGTGTTCATACACGCAGTAATAAAGAAAACATATAAATTCCCAACAACAGGGAAAATAGATGGAGAGCCTCTGCCCCTACTGCAGCTGCAGAATATCCATTCCTTCTTCATCCGGGTTCCTTGAAACGTAAGGGATGTGAGGTCTACTAGCCCAGTGAAGAGAAAACAACAGATAATGTAATATATCATCAATTTATAAATATTTTATCATACAATAGTTTAAACACTAAAAAATCATGTAGTTTTCTATGAGAATAGTATCTAACATAGTTATCTACAATACATTACATTTCTTTCCTCAAAAATAATACCCCTTCAATCGACGTCTACGGCACCAAGCCGCAAAAATACGTGGAAACACCGCCGGAAAATTCACGCTCAGTGCTTCACCCAGTCCGTATATACACCTCGTACCAATACCCTCCACGAGCTAGGTACTTCATACAACAATGTGAGAGAATTTGAAATGACAGTACATCAGACAAATGCACATTAAATATGGATTAAATCCACATTCAACCCATATAAATATCTCTCATATGATCATAATAAATTCTCACTCAATTATCATGGATTCCTAAGCCCTCCCGCGTGGAATCATACATACATCAGCAGTTGGTATTTAAAAATATGCTGAAAATAAACACAGTTTATATTGACTGAAATTCAAAGTGATGTACACAAGTTCTATCAGTTACCGCACCCTAGGGTCGGGAACATCTACCCTCTACTTACTATTTACCGTGTAAATGCATATTTCCTACAACACATTGTTAAACGCATAAATACGTGCATTCCAATCGGAATCACGGTTGAAATTTGATCTATCTCAAGACATCCAACTGATAACCAGTCAGCCTCTAGGGATAAGTGGTTTATGTTCTCTGTTTAGAATAGATAGACCTCGATATCCCGAACACTCTATTGTTCACGTTTCATATCTAGAAACACACTATCATCACATTATGTGTGAACAGTGACGGTATCGCAATTCGGTCTGATCACATCATTTCCGTCTATAAAATGACCACGGATTTCCCCTCATTACCGTAGGAGTAACGGTGTAAAATTTTTAGAATTTAAATGCAAAATGTAATTCATTTAATAATACAGTGTAGTTGAATCTCTTCACCTTTAACTGACGAACGTTTTGAGTGAAACTGTCAAAATGTTAAAATCGAGTAAACAAATCATACACTATATTTTTACAATGCTTTAAAATAAACATGAAGAGGTCAAATACATGAATTTTGAATAAAAACCATATAATTTTCAGTTTTGAAAATTTTGTGAAAATTACAATTTTACCACTGGCACTATTCACCGAACAGTGTCGCTTGTTCTGTTAAGTTGATGGAATTTGGTGATTTTCAAATGAAGCCCAAGGCCTCTATTTAGACCTTTTCAAGAAATCTCTTGGATGAATCTCATCCACTCATCTTGGTGATGAGGTGGATGGCATGAGTCACAACTCAAAGCCAAATTGGCTTCCTCAACTGAAAAGATCTTTCCAAAATATCTTCTTAAATCTTATCCAAATTATTTTCTAAGTAATTTAAATTGGACATATTTAGAAAATGATATGACAAAATCCGACACTGCTATCGTGTTTTGAATGTGGGTTTTAGGTAGACTGGTAAAGTCGGATTTTCATTTTAATAACAAAAAATCCTCTAATTTTACAAAATTCACATTTTATCAAAATGAACGGTCTAAGTTCTCCAAATTTTGAAATCTATTTTCCAGAGTTTTAAAATATCAAATCGACATTCTAAAAATGCCAAAAGTTTTATTAAAACACAGATTGATTGTGATTCAAGTTTGTAAATTTTCGGATAACTAGATATTCGAAAAATTGGAGCTTTTAGATAATGCTTATCTGAAAATCATATTTCGGATAAACGTCGGAAAATTCTGGAAATACTGCTAAGTAGAGTACTCAAAGATATAGAGTGTGTGAAATTTTCAATGTCCAAATATGTCAACAGAGTAGTCTCATACCCTCTGATAGTTTTTAAGACACTATTCATGATTTTCAAGTAAAACAAAAGACATTGTGTAATGCCTAAAATGCCCTCTGAATTTCGTCGAGCTACATCACTAAGCAAACTATCTCCGATTGGGTCATATTTGATTTTTTGGGGAAGCTCTCTCTGCACTATATCATGTTAACCGGTCAAAAAACCGAATTAACGGTTTGAAAATTTTAACATTATACTAATTAAAAGTCGGGTTCTTACTGTAATTACCCAAAAAAGTATTAAGGGTATTAGAGATTAAAAAAATAATTCAAAACCTTCAAATTTGTGACAGCTTAAAAAACGTAGTTTTTATGTTTGGATGATGTCTCTTTTATGGGGTTCATCTTTCAATTCCTATCAACTCAAGTTCATCTTTCGATGGTCATTAACATTTTAGGAGCTTAAAAGCTATGGCTTGTATAATTCGGTTGTTGTGGTTTCTTTAGTATCATGTTCATAAATGAAAAGATCTATCTAGGAAACCTACTATGTAGGAAAAAATTGGTCTTCATCAGGATGCAGAAGTTCAATAATTAATGAAAATTTGAAATTTTTTAAAAATATATACCATGACTTTTATAAAAGAAATTGAGTTGTACTTCTATAATTTGATCTAAGTCTCAAGTTCAATTGAAGATTATTATTAATTAAATAAAAAAAATGAGTCAATCACGGTCAATATTTAAGAGTATTTTATGAAAAAAAAATGTTGCATTAAGGTTTTTTTTTTTACAAATTCATTTGAGAGAAAATTATTTTTATAATTAATTCATTAACCTCGTTCTCGTGCTCCTGAAGAATAGAAAATAACTATGATAAAAAAACTACCAATGAGAGTAAAATCATCTACCACAAAGGCTAGAGTTGAATGGGCTCAAAAGATGATCAATAATTTAACGCTCAATATGCATTTGATGAATATTTAAGAGTATTAATTGTGGTTTGGGCTGAAGATTTAATTGATGGTAATTTATCGGCTCTATTTTCAATGTATATAAGTTAAATTGAAAATAATAAAACAAAAATTTTAAAAAATCAAAACAGTATCCGATGAGACCTTGTGACCGGTTGCACCTTATCATTTCTCTACATTTAGATATTAATGACTACAAGGCCCATTCTTGAATCACGGTATGTGAATTACATAAGAAAATTTACAAAATATAATATTATTAAATAGTAAAAAATATTTGCATAAATTTTATTTCTACAATTAAATAAAAAAAAAAGAAGAAGATAAAGCAAATTAGTAAGCGGGTTAACTGATAGATACTTGTCAACAATTGGTAGTATAGAATAGCTTTAAAATGTAAGGAAATTACAATAAGTAAATTATTAAAATTAGGTGCATAGATTTCATCTTTACCTTTTCTCCACAAGTGTTAGATTTCTTTAATTTCTTTATATAAAAGATAATTTTAAGTGACATTTAAATGAATTTTTACCGTTCAATTTATGGTTGCAACTTACTCTATGCTGTTAAGAAAAAAAAGGTAACATTCGTTAAAAAATAACTCAAAATAGATAAAGAGAGTTTTAATGGGATTTGACGAGTTATCCAAAAAATAGAAAAAATCATTTTAAAATATTAAAAATAGAAAAATATTTTTTGATCTCATCTGATGAGTTCAAAAAATATGACCAAGGTTTTTTATATTAACATTTAAAATAATATTTTTGTAAAAGATTGTGAATTAAAAAAGAATTATTCACTAGAGCATATCTCTTACTAGTTAGAATCAGCGTGAACAAGGTATTTTTAGAAAAAATATGATTATTAATTTTTTGTATGTTTTGTTTTGATATTTTATATTTCATAATTATTTATACAAATTTAATTAAATTTAATCATAGTTGAACTTTAATTAAACTCTTATCAGACTCAACTTCTCTGACGACATGGTTGGAATGGATGGAGTAATCTCTTGTAATCAAACGTGGGTTATTTCCTTTCCATCCGTCCACTCAGAAAACGGATTGTCCCCATTAAATGAATGGCCCGGATATCGCACGCGTGGAGAAGATTGGCACGCGGATTCCGCAAAGATTGTCAAGAAATCTGGTAAAAAAAATCACAAAGAAATTAAGAGCATCAGAGCATCAATTTGGCTTCTATATATATCGTATCATATCATATCATATCATGAGAAAACAGATTTAGAAAGAGTGGGAGGGTGCGACAAGGACGTTGGGTACCCTAACAAAGAGTCCTTGTTAAACCATCCACTTTCATTTTTCCTTGTTTCTGCTCTCAATGAAGACTCTAGTTTCCAAACTTCCTTTCTTGAGGCACAGAGAGAGAGAGAGGGAGAGAGGCAGGGGCACAGGTGATGCTGTTGACAGAAGATAGAGAGCACAGATGATGATATGCATAGGCTGTTGCATTTCACTCCTTTGTGCTCTCTATTCTTCTGTCATCACCTTCAGTCCTCCTCCCCCTCCTTCTCCTCTTCCTCCTCCTTTCATTTCCTACTAGGGCTGTTAATCATCCCACAACAAAACTATTCCTGCCCATTGCATTTATCATGTCCTTGTTATCCTTCTTGTGTACATGGTATAAATCAACGATTGTATAAATCATTTCATATTTTGGTCGCAAGTTTGGCTTTACACAGTCTTGAGAGGCACATAAATAATTGGCCCATAGAAGATAGTTTTCTAAATTTAAATGTGAATACTGACCATATATAGATGGGATAAACGGTGTCAAGTCAACCTAACGATGAAAGATCATCAAAGGGTGTATACTGCACATCCATTTTCTAGGAAGTTGTCTGTGCAATCGCGTAACCTAATCGTGATTGATGCATCATAAGCATTTCCTTTCATTTCTCTCTCTGTGTTTGTTGTCAGAATTATTATTACTTTTCTTTTGTTTCCTATTTGCAGATGCGATCCAATTAGAGAAGTAGCACCCGAAGGCGCATATAGCAGATGTTGTCTTTTCTTTCGTTAGGGTTTGGATTTTCTTTTCTTTTTTGAATTTACATATGAGAAACTGTGGAATACCGCATGGAAAAAAAGATTCTACATCACTTCTCATTGCACCTCATGTATTTTGCTTCTTAAAATGGCTTTTACCTGTTTTCTTGAGGAGATAACCTTCTCAAATGGCTGGTGCTATTCGTGTGAAGAGCTTTTTAGTCATGGTTGGTTTACTCATGCGTATTGTATTCCACTTTTAAGTGATTTGAATTCTCATCTAAAGGCAAAAAAAAAGGAATGAATAAAGTATCACCTCTTCTATTTCTTTATGCTAATTCGGTTTTCAGATTGCAATTTCATTTTGCTTACTGCCCTAGGTTTTGGCCCCCTCTCTAATTTCATCTTAAACTTCTTGCTCATGTAATTTTTTTTAATAATCTCTGTGCCCTACTTTTCGCACAAAATAAAAGAAATAAGATGTTATTCATTTAATAAATTTTAATAATCCACACTGCTAGTTTAGTTGAGATTAGACTAGAGGTCATTGGCCTGATTACTCTTGGGCTAACGTGATACACGCGATTTACAGGTGTTTGATCTCTAATTAAAATGGAGATATCTATATTATTAAAAAATATTATTAAAGGAGACCCCAATTTTTTTTTTCTTTCAAAGTAGAAGGTGCGGGAATCCTAAGTTTTTTCTTCAAAATAGAAATATATAGGGAAGGGATAAAGAAACAAATGTTAAATAATAGAGTAAATTACGATATTATTTATGAGAGAGCAAATGAAAGGTAGTATTAAAAAAACTAACTTGAATAGATGGAATTATAACATTTGATGATGATAACAATGGTGATGATGAGATGTGATTAAAGGAAACACTTTATGGGTGATTTTAATTTCTAGATGTATACCATTATATTCACATTAAATTAGATCTAATACGTTGTCCATCTAAATGTTGGGAATGAGCAAATCCCAATAAGTGTCCTGATCATTAAGAATAAGTTGAGATCGCATTTCAAATTTATCTTAGGCTCTTCTATTGGATGCAGGGCCGGTCCTGGACATAGGCAATATATGCCGCCGCCTAGGGCCCCCACACACTTAAACTCCTTAATAAACCAGTTACAAAGGGTCACTGAAATCTCACTCTGCCTAGGGCCCCTGAGATTTTAGGGGATCTCAGGGCCGGCCCTATTTAGATGAATCAGTTTTAGGGTAAATGTCATACATTGGAACTTGAAACACAATCTATAATGATAGCTTAGTTCCAGTATATGATCATCTTCCTTCATGTTCTTACAATGAAAAATAGACTATTAATATATAATCATTCACATCTCTCATCACAAACTATTATAGTCACTCTGAAAATCCCTCAATATAAGATCTATCCAAGATATTATTGTATTATGCAGAAGAATCATTTACAGTCCTTTTTCTCATCAACTTGTTGATGTCTTCATCAAGCCATTGGACAAAGATTCTTTCCATGACCTGATTCCCAAGTTGGTTGTTATTCACATACACGCTCCACTTTGAGGGGGAGTATTAGAGTTGACTTACCCTTGTAATTTATTTTGTAATTTTTTTATGTAACTCCTTTCATTTTGTATTTGTATTCTCTTATATTAATATAAGAACCTTTGGGTCTCTCCTACATTAAGGAAGACACAATCAAATCGTATCTAATTTCACATTGGATAAATAATTTAAATCTTATTCTTGTATCATCAAGTCGTTTGTGTTATCTATATGGGTCTTTTATTTAGTAGAATTGTGTTAAGAGAGTTAGTGATCTGTGTTCTCAGCTTCATGGAACCTGCACCCTGCTAAACTTGCTGAACCAAAAGTCACATGACTTATCCATAACACTGACCCAGAATTCCTGCACTGTTCTTATTGACAGAATCCTCTTTGGTATTTCCTACTACCTGGCAGCTTCATACAATAACATCAGGGGAAATGAAGATGGGTATTAAGTTGATGTTGATGATGACACTTCTCACTTCTGTTGACGGTATACACACTATTCTGATCTTCATCCAAAGAATATCAGTCTAGCTTGTAAGGAAAGAGCTGCCTCTGGACCATTCTTCTAAGTGGCTCATATCTAAAGTGGAACCATCACATTCACATTCCTGGGAACATTAAGATTGCCAGATACAAGCAGGAAGCCTGACTATTCTTTTTGGTTCTCATTTTGTTTTCTTCCATTCCTCCCCGGGATGTGGGCTATTATTGCCGGATCTTTTGTTTGTTAGTTTTGCCTAGTTTCTGGGCTGCCATTGAATGGCTTGTTCGGGATTTTTTTTTAAGATCAAAGTTTCCAAATTTCTTAGAGCATTTTACTAATATTTTCAACATGTGCAAACTTTTCTATTCATACGCACCAGTTAATATTAAGCGGAGTGGTCTTTTTGTGCTGAAAGTAACTTGAATTCAAGATCTCTCGCATCTCAAGCGAGTTTTTGACCGCCAAATCAACTTTTGGTGGTTTTGTTTTTGTTCTTTTGGGATATTAATCCCTTCTTTTTTATGAACGATTAATTACCATTAATCGTTCATAAAAAAATGTGTTAAGTTATATCAATCTCACATTAATAGATAAATGATTTTAATAATTATGGTCATAAATGATTTTGAGTATTAATTCATATTAAATAAAAAGCTTGCGGAGCAGAAAGTAGAGTTGAATAGGCAAGAAGCCATCTTTGTGCACAAAGATGAAATGCAGCTATCGGAGTATGATGCTAAAGGCAAGTGGTTAAAGTCGTTCAGGGAGTAGAAAGCTGACAAGCATCGTTTTGATGGAGGCTACAACATATCATACAGACAAGATATGTATAAATATATTCCGACGGTCGAGATTTGGATGTCAATACACTGCTCCAAAGTGAGTTTTTTTTTTTTTTTTCCATCTAAGAGTTAGGTCGAATTTGACATAAATCTCTTTCAATATTTAAAATTAGTTTCTTAGTCATCCGCATGTGATTTACGGGATTGCATACATCCGAAATTTTATCCAATGTCACTGTACTCAAGGAGGCTGGGGTCTTTGAGTTTTTTCAAAAAAAAAAAAAGTTGAGGACTCCAATCTCTTTTTTGATTCTACACAATTGCCATCCAACTTATGATTAAACTTAAATTTGAGTTTGATTTTCTAATAGGTTTTATCTTTAATTACTTAAACTTTTCAAACATTCCTTTTATAAATATTATTTATGTATATTTAGAATGGTCAAATCCACGTTTTAGTTGTGTTTAAACTTTCACTTAAGCTACAGACCCATTATGCACCTTGGCTTCATTTATTTATTTTTAACTTCTTTAATAACAAGCGTAATTAGATGATATACTAAAGTTTAATAATACATTTCATAATTTATAGACATAAAAATTATAAAATATAAAAATATGATAGTAAAATATTAATTTATTTACATTTAGGTAAGTATGAAATAATTTAATAGATAATAAAATATAAATAAGTATAAAAAATAATATATAAATACAAAACACATAATAAAAGATAATTATATTTTTGTAAAAAAAATTCTTGTTCCCATAAAAAAAAAATTATAAATACCAAAAATTAATAATCCAACATGTATGTTCCAATATCACCCCAACAAAAACATTTCATGTAACACCCGGCCCCAGATTAGGCGTGTTTTAGCTTAATTTTCGTGTTTAACCTGTTGATCTCGAGGTTTTCGGTCAGGGCTTTGAGGAAAGCCCAAGCGAGGCCCAGTCTGAGCTCGTGAGCTCAGAGATCCAGCCCGTTCAGCTGGAGGGGTATTTTGGTAATTTACCGCTTTTAGATGTGATTTTATGAATTATATTGATGTGTGTATATTATTGGTGGATAATATTCTCCTTAATGAAGGATTTGCATTTATTATTTTAAAATGATTTAATTTTCAGAAAATGATATTTAATTATCGCCCGTCGGAACCCCGAAAGAGAATTTTAATTATTTTAAATAATTTCGGGAAAGAGATAAATTTTGAAAATGGTATGTGATGATAGACCATTTTAAGAATGAACTAGATATTTCTTTTCATTTCAAAATAAGATTTACAAATTAGTTATTTTTACATTTGTTTAATTAAGTAATTATGGATAAAATATGATTTTTGTTTAAATCAAGGATTTTTATTGAGAGATAATTTCTAAAATTTTTATGGTGACAAAGGTTTTCAAAACCCAACCCATTTGTAAATATGGATCAGGTTTTTGAGTTTTTAATTTATCACTTTTAGTTTTAAAATCAAATTTTCTTAAAATAGGGCCCTTTCTGCAAAAATTGAAAAATCTAAGGGACTGATCTGCAAAAGCAGAGCAGCTTGCACACGCCATGCAGCGTGCACTGGCCGCTCGGCCCATTTTCCGGCCGTGATGATCGCCTCCCGTCGTCCTGTCCCATCGGATTCAGCCGATTTTCCGGCCAGAAAACCTATAAATTCAGCCTCTTTCAGCCGGTTTCAACTCCCAACAATTCTTCTCTTCTCTACTATCTGTAATACCCGGCCGACACCCTCCTGTTAAAATCAGATGACCCTTTGAGCTTCTGAGCTCCAAACCTCTCCCTATGGAAAGAGGACTCCCAGAGGAGTCCATCAAACCAGACGGATGTGAAAACCGAATCCGGTAAGCCCTCCTTTTCTGGAATCGTATTTTACTGTGCATTCGCCGTGACTGTCTGAAGTTGCAGACAGTTGGAGAAGACGACTCTCGGAAGGTCCGAGAGCCGATCTTCGGACGGTCCGAACCTTCGGACGGTCCGAGCCGTGACCCTGGGACGTTACGAGCTTCAACCCGAAGCCCAGTCCGCCCGAGGCGAGCCAGACCTCCTTCGGAATGACCGAGCCAACTCGGAAGGACCGAATCTCTTCGGAAGGTCCGAGACCTGTCTTCGGATGTTCCGAGCCTTGTAAGACCAACAGCTTAGTGTTTTTCGAATTTTCCTGTTTCGGATGGACTTCGGACGGTCCGAGACCCAATCTTCAGATGATTCGAAGTCAGGCCCCAAGTTCCGAGGCCAGTAACTCAGTTTAGAGTGGTTCGGATGATCCGAAGCCACTGCACCCTGTTCCGAAGTGATGTTCCGAGGAACACAGTTTTTAAATGAATAAAATATTGTTTGACTACTGTTTGTCCATTATTGATCATATTTAATGTGTTTGTTTATTTATGATGATTTATACCTCCTTGTTAATTAAAAATGTACTAACCCCTTTTCTCTTATTATTTATAGTGTAAATACTATTGTATCCGCTTTCAGTCTGACACTAGTCAGGAACTGAGTGATTCACTTTCAAGACGACACTATAGTCGGGCACTGGGTGACCTCGAGGCCTACTCAAAATGTCAGCTCTGGTCCTATCCAGAAGACAACCGAGAAGTGACCCGAGGATCTAGACCTTACTCAATAAGTCAATCTGGTCAATGCCCAGAAGACAATATAAGTTTGGACTGAGCCCCTTTTATTATTATATTATTATCTTGTGGATGATTTAAAAAGGGTAGAAACCAAATAGGAGACTTATTTCCATTAACCCGGGATATTTTGTGGGAAAACGTGTGATTTCCAAATTCTACGTATATGTACGTATTTGTTATGTATATTGATTGTGCACTTGTATGTTGTTTGAACAGAGACCGCGTAAACCACACAGAACGGTGAGGGAACTTAACTCTACAGATTTTGTAAACAGGTGTTATGATGAATATTGAGCAATGAGTGGTTTCGGCTTTTGATGAACCCACTCATGTGCCTATATATGATGCACTATAGTAAGAGTGCTGCGATGATTATGATGTTACGATGTTGATCGTATGTGTATGTAAGACTGCTTCCACGTACCTGGGCTATTGAACCAATATCGGCCATATGAGAGATGGTTTATGTCTACTGGACCATGGGCGGACCATGCTGTCGTCAGTTGCTGACTTGAGGGTGTCAGTATCGGCTACGTTAAAGAGCCGGAGATGTACTTGTAATGATGTGTTTTGACCGTGTCGGGACTTAATACTGGTCTCAGTGTAGTCGGCAGGCGTTACGGTGGAAAATGGCAGTGATTGATAGTTTGATGATATTATTAGATTATTTGAGATTATGCTTACTGTTATTAAGCATGTGATATTGAACTGTTGCTAACCTGTTTCATTATTTACTTAATGTGCTTTGTTAATTATCCTTCACTGGGCTAGTTAGCTCACACCACTCACCTTTCAGGCGATGAACCCGAGGAGGAGGACCCTCTCTTTCAGGCTTAGGGCGTTCGAGCTAAAGCAGTGTTTGGGGATTCCCCCGGAGGGGAATGCCCTGATCTTTTCTGTTGGTTCTTGGAACCGTTGTCTTTTATTAAGTACCGAATGTGGTACTTAATTTATATTATTTTGATATAATAGGCAACAATATTTTGGAATGATGAATCAACAGTTGATTTTCTTATGCTTTGTATTAATCAATGTTGAATTTGATTTAAGCATGTTATACTGTTGTTATGTTTTGGTTTTTGGGAAGCATATAGTACATGTTTGAGTCCAATTAATAGGCTAATGTATAACCGCTGGGCCTAACTGTTGATCCGGCCCAGTAAGAATGCTTGTGGTTCAGTTTATCTTTCAAAAAAAAAAAAAAAAAATCAGTCGCGTTCCGGGCCCACCGGTCGGGTCGGGGCGTGACATTTCATCTCATACATCTAAGATTTAAATCTAAATTCAACATTTTCTAAAAAATTGTAATGTGACCAAAATATTTTATTTCACATTTTGTAGTTTGGGAAGGAACAGTATATTCGTTGCGTAATCTAAAATGTTGGATGTAATGACGGGCTATATTAAATTATCTAAAATAAACTTAAATTAAATTAAATTAAATTATTTTTATTTTTTAAAATAAAATAAAATAATTAAATTTTCGTTTTAATTATTATATATATACATATATTTTTTTTGAGAGGTAACAAAAAAAATTATTAGATGAAAACTGAATAATTATTATTATTATTATTATTATTGAATTGAATTGAATGGTAGAAAACCCAAAAGAATTACAAGAAAGAAAAAACAAAAAAAAAAAGGAGGAAAAGAATTAAAAAGGCAAATGGCAAAGATGGCTCAAGGCTCACGTGGCACCATCCGTCCTCATAATAATACAAAATAAGCCCTCTTTAGGTTTTCGACAAAATAAGCCCTCTTCCGTTTTAGGGTTTTCTTCACTTTTCGCCCATTTTTCACTGCAGAATACGCACGTCGAATACAAGCGACGGTAGGCCTTCTTCTTTCCACTTTCTTTTCTTTTCCAAGCCAATATTTTAGCCCCTGGAGTTAAGCCACTTCAACTCTATTGATCATAGTTCCACTTCATTGTCCTAAAAGCGTAAGCCATTCTTAACTTTTAGGGCATATTTGTTTGCTCGTATTTTCCTCAAAAAAAATTCACTTCTAAATGAAACAAGGTTTTCCATGCTTATTTGCATAACTTTTAGTAATTTGTATTCTCCAACCCAATTATCCAAGGAACTAATCCAAAAACTTTCTAATCAAAATCGATGGAGTACTTGAGAAATTCTTTCCTAGTAAAATTTATGAAGCACAAGTTCACAAATTTGACCAAATGAATTTTAACAACCTTAATTATGGATATACAATTTGACCCATTTATTAAACAAATTGACACAAGTGAATTGAACTAAAGTGAGTTGACACAATTTGACCCATTTATTAAATGGATAAGCCAACACGACTAATAGTAAATGGTGGATCCAACCCAACCCATTTTCAAAATGAATTGACCTAATGGGTCTCAATCTATTTATTAAATGGATTGACCCGATCCAAGTAGATGGCCAAGCTTAATTGGATTAACCTAACTCAGCCCACTTAATAAAAAGGTTAAGCCATCCCAACCTATATCAAATTTGACCACATTAAATCGGTTGACACAAACCATACATGACCTAAATCATTTTTTTAGCAGTAACAATTTATCCCGACTGAATAACAAAGACAATTCCAAAGTATAACATGATGGCAACAAGACAATATTGTGTACATGTGAGACATGAAGGAATACTTGATTCTAAAGAAGATGGTTATGAGCTTATCAGGTTGCATTTTCAAGTCTAAGGGCGTTATAGGCAATTAGTTTGTGGAAAAAAAATTAACAAATTTAATTATGAATCTCAACTTCATATAGATGAGCTAGATAGATGGCTCTAAAACAATGATGATGATTATCACTGTTACAACAACAATATGAAGTCTTGTACTGGCACATAAATTTTCACCAAATTAGCGAAACAGCCTGAAAATATATGAATAACATAGCCCTGTGGCTTGAACCAGCAAAATCCATTTCTACAGTACAAGATTAGGCCGGTTCAGATCTTTGAAGGTTCGATCATTCATTTAGATAATACCATAATAGCACAAATAAATAATCCAAACAAAAAACTAGAAAAATAAAGTCTAGATATAGCACAGATGGCACCACAAAATCATAATAAAGGATAATGTCATATAGATATCCTAAAATATTTTTCTTTCTAACTCATAAGGAGTTAAAACTGTTGTGGCTTTAGGATTGATAAAAAAGAGAAGAAAAAAGTAAACATATGTAACAGTAAATAAATCACTCATCATCTTTGTATGGGTATTCCTCTGGAACTTGCTTCAGAAGTTTCAAGCGTAGTTCATATGTGTCGTCTCCATGCAGCATATCGCGAACCCATGTGACTTCAGTCTTCATTGACACCTGAAATTATGTGCACCCATTTAAACACCTGATATATTCTACAGAGTGCAGCATGCAAAATTTCATTCAACAAGAAAGATCAGTTTTTTTACGGGTGACGGTAGATATTTTATTGAGAAGAGAATGAAAGGATATACAAGAAAATGGGTACTGCTCAAGGAGATATTGAGTAGATCCAAAGGCCTGACACAACCTAATTAGAGAGAAGAAAACAAAGCGAGATCAATCATATAGCTTCAACAAGTTTTTTTTTTTTTTTTGAAAGGTGCTTCAACAAGTTTTTTAAGGAAAAAAGAGGATCAATCATGAAAAGAGAAGACCATTTTAACAATAAGAACAACTTAGCTCCTAACATTTTAAGAGGACCAACCATAGAAACAATAATTGATGGATCTGGTTTGAAGACTAAAAAAATATATCTGCCTGTTTGGCATCTCCTGGAAACGACCGATTCACACTCGTTCTTGCAATATTTCTACTACCAACAATTCTAGTTTCATTTCAAAAGTGAGCTTCCATAGTTTTTTTAATGCTTTGCCTTAAATGCTACCTTCAATTTATACTACTGACCGGTCAGATCTCTCTCCTTGCCTCAACACATTTACCTCTTTACGTCATCCACTTAAGTTATTGATTTAAGGACCTAAGCTTCAAACACTATACAATGGATTAGCATTTTCTATACCATTTCCCTCTTCCATTACAAGCTATGTTAGAATTGCAAATAGCTTCTCTACCAAAATTATCATCATTGAAGTCTGTCCCCTACCAGATTCATGGGGAAAAGCCTAATTCCACTGCTACTTTAATTTATCTTCAATGTCTTCATGATGGAAAGTTGTCTACTTTCTTTTCTTAGTTTCATGTTTTTTTTTTTTTGAAAACTATTATGCAATCAAGTATAACAATCTTTCCTTCTAGTGTATTTGAAGATCTCAGAAGACAATAATTGTTGGTGGTCATATAAGTGATGGGCTATGCTTTCCCGAGTTGCCAGAAGTGCTAAATAGGAAGCAAGCTATGTATTGGAACTGCCATTTGGTTCATGTTCTATTTGGGAGTAGGCCTTCTCCTTAACACCCAATATGATCATTCCCAGAATGTCACTAAGTTTCATTATGCTAGCTGTTAAGCATCTTAGAAACTCTTAATTCAATCAGTTCCAACCAACTCCCCATCCCCAAGAGGAAATAATACAAACAGGAATTTGAGCCAGCCTACCTTCACATAATGGCAAACAAACCAGAGAAAGACCAAGGGCTTAGATGTCAAAGCCCACTGAAGCTTAATTTTCTTAATTACTAAGGGCTCATCTTCAAAAACTAACTAGTTGCACTCCTCCCAAAACAAACGACGCAATTAGCAATGGTACAACTTTCCAAAGTACTTGACCTACCTTAAAAAGGCCCTGAACCCCCAATCAAATTAGAGCATCAAAGCAAGTGGGGAGCACCAACTGAACCAAGAATAAGGGAAGAAAATGGGACCAAATTGTGGAAACAAATGGACAGTAAATAACGGCAACCAACTAGATCCTCATTATCAACACCACTTTGTTTCAAAAAAGATAATGGAATGATTCATTAAAAGAGGAGAAAACAGCAAAACAAAGGAGATACAAAACTAGGCTAAGGCTCAAGGATGAAGACCAACCCCACAGACAAGAATAAAATATACAAAAGGATGATCAGAGCTAAAATAGAAAATAAAGAACATCGATCCAAAGAACAATCAACAAACAAGCTCCTATCTCCACCAGTCTTTACTAGAAAATCAGCAATTCCAATAGCTAAAATATGGACGTGGATATAGGAAACCTCCAAGTTCCTAGGAAAGGCAAAATTTCTAAGCTTGAGGTTATCAAGGGTAAGGATTTTGTTTAAGAAAGCAGTCCAGCAAAACCTTGATTCATAAGAGTACTAAGGGTAGGATCCGGGGGAAAAGGTCGAAAAACTTGGTTCCCCTATGATAAATGCCTGGTGGAGAATTGGAAGGGGAAAAGGTTTGGAATATCTTCAGGGAGAAACTCAGGATTCTAGTGGGTAAGGTGGATAGGACAATCTTTTGGTCACACCTCTGGATAGGTGAGAGACCACTCAAGGGGGTGTACCCTAGACTCTTTAGGATCGCCTCAAACAGACACGCAATGTCGAAGACTGTTATAGTTTAGATAGGTAACGCAGGACAAGGGATAGGGTAATCCTAAATGCCTAATATAGTTCCCTAAGGATTAAAAAATGGATGAAAATAATGAACCCTATGACTAAAATGGGTTGAAATTAAATTCAAATTAATAAATATAAATTTAATAATAGATAATCATGCAAATACCAAGTAACTAAACACTCCCGATGAAGTCACGGGGTCATGGGTTAATGGAGGCAATTAACAGGATGGACTGAATAGACTTTGGGTAAATGGGTAATAGATGACTTATGTAACTGGATATTAGCCATGGGCAATACAGTTTATATTAATGGGTTACTGTGTAGAAACGAATGAAATATGAAGGGCTTTAAGGGGGAAGACTTGCAGCGATGGCGAAGGGTTGTTAGGAGGTCTCAAGAGCAAGGGAATGGGTTAATGAGAGAGACGGCAGCAAGGGGAAAGGCTAGGAAAGGGGGAACAACAAGGCTAAAGGGTCTTCTTTGGGGATCGGCCAAAGGTAAACAGGGATTAGGACAGGCAGCGACAACAAAGGAGAGGCTGCAGATCGATGGCGACAACGGTTTTGGGGCTGAATACAGGTTGCAGCAAAGGGATATGGGTTTAAGAGGGCTTACGGTCCCAGATCTGGGTACAAGAAGGGTTAAGGAAAGGCACTGCAGCAGTAGGGAGGGATGTTTGGAAAGGGGCAAAGGCAGTAGGATGAGATTCGGAGGTGGGACGAAAGCTAGGAAGGCAACTAGAAAGAGAAGAATGTCAGAGGAGGGGATTTGGGTTGCAGTTGCAGCAAAGCAAAGGAAAAATAAAGAAAGAGTGGGAAGAAGTAGAAAGAGAAGAAGAGAAGAGAAGAGAAGATGAAGAAAAGGATGGATAGTACCTGGAGATGGAAGGATGGCCTCACGCCAGGCTTCACGCCAAAAAGAATCACTCCAAAATCAATCGCGCCATTCACTGGTATTTGCGAATAACTTTCAATTCTTACTCTTCAATCGTGTAATAAGTTACAAGAGAGGGCCTTTTATAAGCTATGGCTAAAAAGAAACTAAAATAAAAGAAGGAAATTACATAAATACTCTTACTAAAAAAACTAAAACAACCCAATATACTAAAAACAAAAATAGCATAGCGGTAATAACAAGGAACCGAAGCATGCTCCGCATCACCACTCTGTCTCCACCTGGCAAGCATGGCCCCACCAAGGGTTGAAACTTTGTTTGGTGTGCCATAAAAGGTAAAATCTTGTCAAGGATAGAGTTACTCAGAAGGGGTGTTTTGATGAATCCGTGCCTATATATATATATGTGTGTTGCATTTTGCTCACACATGTTAGGGGCATGGTACCATGGGAGCACCAGTGCATTAGGCACCTGCATGAGGGGTATAGGGGACTAATGTTAGTCGTGTCAAATGCACAGATTAAGTCGTATTAATCCCACATAGCCGTGTTGGACACGCAGGGTGAGCCGTACCAGGCACGTAGGGTAAGTCGTGCTAGTCATGCTTGGTAAGTCGTGGTCCAACGTATGCTGGGGTCATGATGACGGTGTTGCCACAGCCTCGCAATGGATTATGTTAGGGGTTTGGACCCTTCATTTGACATTTGATGACGTGGCATGATGCATTGATGCATGGCGTCTGAATTATTTCATACATAGACATGTGGGTGTGTGTAGCATGTGTTTATTTCCTCACTGGGCTTTCATGTGCTCACCCTTGCAATTTCATGTAACATTGCGGCAGCGGGGTCCGAGGGACCACATGAACGAGCATAGGAGCGTCTTGGCATGGAGACCTCTTCATTTTGATATTTTGATGTTACATGGATGTTATTGAATGATTTATATTTGTATATTCAAACCATGTGTAACATGTTTAAGGACGTGGTTATATGTGCTTAAACTCTATGGACTTGGACTTAAGCTACTTGAGATTTTATGTACATTTGAGTAATTTAGACATTTTAGTGTGAGAATCGATGAATGGGAATGTGGATTATGGATAGAGATTGATTGTCGGGAGGCACCATTTTTTAGGCAGAACTCTACCGAAATTGGGACCCGAAAGAGCTTAGTGTCCACACATGCTCTTCATATGTGTACATGGACTTATGTGGGTCAGTAAAAGAGTTTTAAAAAATAAAAATCCAGTCATGTGTCTCGAGGCGTGTCATGAAGACCTCAAAGGACTCAAAATGAATTACTTTTGTACGTCATGGGAGGGTTGCATAAGGGGCAACCCTAGAAAAGGCCAAACTTAGGAGATCTGGTATCCACCTCCCCTAGGTTTGATTTAGGCCAAGTGTCTTGATCCTACCACTGACAAAACCTATATGTCTATGGATGTCACCTTCTTTGAGACAGTCCCCTATTGTTCTAATCCATCTGGTACATCTTCCTCTCCTGTTTTACCTCTCCTTTCTGCATATACTACTCCACCTTGCTCTCCCAAGCCTCCTTTGGTATATCAACGCCGGCAACACCAGACTCCACCTCCAGCAGACGCCACTATCACCTCTGCCCCGGGTCCAAATTCGCCCAATGCTGCTGAATCTGACCTTCCCATAGCCCTTCGGAAAGGTAAACGTTCTTGCACTCTACATCCGCTTGCTCAATTTGTTTCCTATCATGTTGTTTCTCCTTCCTATCACAAGCTTCCTCACCGCTCTGGACAATGTGAAGATTCCCAAGAGGGTTGACACTGCACTTCGAGACCCCTCTTGGAAGGCCGCCATGGATGAAGAGTTAGTGGCCCTCGAATCAAATCATACTTGGGATATGGTTCCTCTTCCTCCAGGTAAAACTCCAGTTGGATGCAAGTGGAAATTTGCATTAAAACATAATCCAGATGGGTCCATTCCTCGCTATAAGGCTCGGTTGGTTGCTAAGAGATTCACACAAACTTATGGGATGAGCTATCAGGAAACGTTCTCTCATGTGGCCAAGATTACTTCTGTTCGAATTATAATTTCTATTGCCACCACCAATACTTGGCCTCTTCATCAGCTTGATGTGAAGAATGCCTTCATTCATGGTGATTTACAAGATGAAGTCTATATGCTTCCTCCTCCTGGGTTCTTAAGCAGGGGGCGTCTCATTCTATCTGCAAACTCCGAAAAGTTCTTTATGGCCTCAAGCAATCTCCAAGGGCTTGGTTTGAGAAGTTCAGCAATGTTGTATTGCCTTATGGTTTTTCTAGATGTCAGATGGATCACTCGGTTTTTATATATCATCGTTCCAGTATGATCATGCTTTTGGTGGTATATGTGGATGATAGTGTTCTTATTGGTAATGATGCAACCGCCATCTCTACATTCAAAGCATGTCTTCACCGCACCTTTGCCATTAAAGATTTGGGCCCCTTGCGCTACTTTCTTGGTATTGAGGTTGCTCGTTCATCTCAGGGACTCACTTTATCTCAGCGCAAGTATGCTCTTGACCTCCTCCAAGATGCCGGGTACTCTGGGTGCAAACCAGCTGACACTCCACTTGATACCAACACCAAGTTATCTGCTTCCGACGGGACTCTTCTAGATTCTCCTTCATTTTATCAGAAGCTGGTTGGAAAATTGATATACCTCACTATCACCGACCTGATTTATCGTATGTTGTTTGTGTGGTCAGTCAATTCATACAAGCTCCTCGTGATACTCATCTCCATGCTGTCTTTCGCATTCTCCGCTATATTAAATCTCATCCAGGACGGGGATTGTTTTTTGCTCGACAGACTTCCCTACCTATTCGTGGTTATTCCGATGCAGATTGGGCAGACTCTCCTGATAACCGTCGCTCTACCACGGGGTATTGCATCTTCTTGGGCTCCCATTTGGTATGCTGGCATAGCAAGAAGCAATCTGTGGTTGCTCGCTCTAGTGTTGAAGCTGAGCATCGTGCAATGGCTAATACTACGGCTGAACTACTTTGGATCTGTCAGTTTCTTACAGAATTGGGATTTGCCCATGTTGACCTTCTTATCATATTTTGTGACAATCAAGCAACCATCAACATTGCCTCCAATCCGTCTTTCATGAGAGGACCAAGTACATTGAGGTTGATTGGCACTTTCTTCGCCAACATATTTCTGAAGGTCGACTTGTCACTCCTCATCTGAGGTCATCTAATCAACTTACCGACATTTTCACGAAGCCTGTTGCCCATGCTCAACTTGATTATGTTATTAGCAAGCTGGGATTACTCAATATCTTTGATCCAGCTTGAGGGGGAGTGTCGTGGGACCCGATCCAATTCGGGTACCATTCTTGTGTTGTGGGACAGAAAATGTCCAAGTTCAATGTATATTGCACGACCAACTAGATTAGGTTTCTAATAACCTGTAATTAGATTTTAGTTTATTATTTTCCTTTTTGTCTACATGATTAGCTCCCTTATTTCCTATCTATACATGTACAACACCACAGTTTGACACAGAGAATTGAATACAAACAAGAGAAGAATTCTTCTCCATCTCTCTTCTTCTTCTTATTTTTCTTATATTCCGTTTATTATTCAACATCCATTGCTCTATTGTAACCCCTGCCGCCCTTCCTTTCCAACCAATTTCTATCACCTATGCAAGAGCTTTGCACATCTCGGCCAGGAGGAGATGAAAGTAACTCAATATTACACTCAAATGTTTAGCCTCTGGCAAAAAACTTCACCATGTTGATAACCTGCAATTGCATTGTGAGAAGGATATCACATTGTTTACCAAATAGGTAGAGAAGCTTCACACATGATTTATTGGCCAGTCTTAATTTGGATTTTGAGCTCAAACAAGCACAAATAGTTGGCAACAACACTCTCCCATCTCTCCATGAAGTTTAAGCTACACTACAACGGACAAGCAACATTGAGCTGTTACGGTTTCCAAAAATACTTCTGAGAAGTCTGCTTTGCTCTCTAAAAGTCAATCTTCCTCAAAAGGGGAATCTATTGCATTTGATAATCAAGATAATGGCAACAAAAGAAAAAATCAACAAGTTCATATCTCAAAGAAAGAACCACTAGAAGAAAAGCATGAAGTCAAGCAAAATGCACAGGTACATCCAATTGTTTCTCCTCATTTATTCCACAATCCTTGGGTAATGTTAAACTGGCGCGTCGCACTCTTACCACTATCTGTGGAAGGGGTATCGTATCTCTTTCTCCAAACATTCCATCTCCACTTCTGTTCCAAACTTGTTTAGACTTATCATCAATCAGTTCTCTCATGAAGTCTCTCAATTGTCCGATGACTTTTCTCCCACCATCTTTTTTAGGATTTGGATACAAAAAGGACAATTGGTGGTGGCGTGAGGATCATGGACTTTCTCTTTAATTCTAGTATTGTTTCACTCATGTTGTTTCTTCATCAAATGATGTCTGGTTCTAGCATTGACCACCCATCCAATAAAGTTTTGAGTTCCTTAGTTCCTGGTTTGAAACAAGAAAAATTTGATTGTGACAGCTATTAATTTGGGAAACAACGTAAAGTGTCTTTTAAACATTTAACCAATAAGTTTCTCACGATTTTAATATCCTTGATTCAAAATGATGCATGGACTGCTCTTATTTCCTTTTTTCTGATTATCATTAGTTTGTCTCTCGTACTTTTTCTTCTCTGATATATTTCTTTTTTTTAACTACCACTAGAATCTTGTGCAATGTATCTGCAATTGACTATTTTGATTAATATCATTTTGTCTCTCTCTCAGAGTATTTGAATGTGTTTGCTTTATTCTTACCTCCATCATGCAATAAAGTGTTCAGTAGATCTATTAAATGCATGCTTCTTAGATATTCTTCTCAAAAGGGGTACAAACGCCTCGATCCTGCTACTGGTTGCAGGTATGTCTCCATGGATGTTCAATTCTTTGAATTCCTAATTTTTTCATAAAAGGGCACTTCTTCTTTGAGAAATCCTCATCATCCTTTGTTTCTTACTATAAAGATGATATCAGTATTCTCAATTCTTCTCCAAACCGTGATAAACAACTTATTGTTTATAAACAACAATCTCAGAGCACCATTGACCCTCAAAATACAATCACACAGTCAAACTCAACAGGTCTAGATCCCTCCATTTTGGAGCCTTACCCATTCTCTCTTAAAAGGTAAGTGTTCTTGCACTGACCATCAGATTGAAACATATTTTTTTTTATTATGATGCAATTTCTCCTTCATATCAAACATTTCTTGCTTTCTTCAATACTATTTCCGCTCCTCGAGGAATAGAGAGGCCCTTCAATATGCATCTTTTCAAAGCTGCAATGGAGGAGGACTTGATGGGTCTTGAAAAAAACTGAACATGGGAAGTGAGATAATTGCCTCCAGGGGAGACCTTGTTGAATGCAAGTAGATTTTAACTCTCAAATATCATCCTAATGGGTCTATTGCTAGGTATAAAGCTCGCTTTGAGGTAAAAGGGATTCTCTCAACATACGTCATCAACTAACTTCGATGGAAGCCTTTCAAATCCTCCCAAAATTGAAGCCTTTCATAGTCGCCATTAGGACCATACACATTGTTGTAAACTGCTACAAAACCTGAACACTAGCATTTTAACGTAGCAGAATAATTCTTTGCTACATCTCCTCCACAAGATCTCATTTAGGTGGGAGAGATTAGTCGATATCTTCACATGGTGTTCTGATATGAGGATTGTTGTATTTTCCATTTTTTCCCTTGGCACCCTTTGGGTTTAAATCTTTTAGACCCATCGATGTCGCCTCATGTACATATTTCTTTTATTAATATAATTTGTTTTTGTTTGTTACCGCTCAAAAAAAAAAAAAAAAACAACTATCCCACATCATTAAAAGGCAACCTGCAGTACCAATCAACGGTGCCCATAACCAACCAACCTCTGATTTAGCCCATAAATTTGAATATCATTTTTCTAGAGCCTCTTCTTTTGTGTTTTTGAACCATAAATCATTTTTCTCCTGACCAATCTTTTGACAAAATTCTTTTTAGTTATACTCCCTAATCCTCTAGCATTCCAAGATACAATCATCATAATGACCATTATTTACACCCCTCCTCAGAATAAGAAGTCATTTTCAGTTATGGCTGCTACCCCTCCTTCCTACAATAAATCCACTTTCTGAAATAAACTTTCGTAGGAATTTAATTGAGACAGGTTTAGGCTTACCTCTAGAAGCATTCAACTATAAATTATTCTTATATTTCACTTTGGTCAGGATTGTCTAGTGGGGTATTTCCTTGCAGTCTCACCCCACTTATGGATAGGTCAACCAGATGAATGGCCTGCAAAACTAAAAGGTAGGAGCCACATCTACACACAATCTCAAATGAATTGTTGATTCGCGCAGGTGCCAATCATTGCATATGTTTCCTTAGTATTCTACAATGAACAGAATCCACATTCGAAATCAAGAATTTCACAATAAGCTTTTGTGGTTCTATTCTTTTTTATAACAAAGTAGATTTTGAAGAAATATACAAACAAACAAGCAACACAGGCACTTACCATTTCAAGAGCGCCTCTGATAACTCCACTTAAGATGTTGCAATAATAGAGACCTTGACATGTGTCAGGGAGCTCAACAAAGTCTACCAAGGGGTTGTCCTCCAAAACCAGACTACAACTCATTCCATCAGCGTCCCAATTGGTTACAGAAGCAGCAACTCCAAGGAACATTTTGAAACCCACCTGTTGAAAATTGAAAGAAAATACCACTGGAATATTATCCCAATTATGCCGAGAGTAAACCAACCCTGTAAAATTAGATATCAAAGTTCCACAAAGAAAATACGCAGAAAATTACATATTGTAACAAAGTTCCAAACAGAGAAAAAGCACGATGAACAGAAAGCATGAGATGAATCTTTACTCCTAAAAGTTCAGGTGAGAAATTGATAATTGACTCAAGTTACAGACCAACAAAAACAAAATGACTTCAAACTTGAGCTTGAAATTCTGAATCCAACACTTCAGATGGAGCTTATAAATGGCAAACGTAGAAATGTAGTGGATCTTTGATGAAGGCCAAGGCTTGAATTGGTCAGAAACAAATCTACGGTCTTCGAATTAAAGGTGTAAGGTTGAAGTTTGTGAAAACTAGCCAATGGAAACTTGAGTTTGGCTGAAGGAACCTAGAAAACTTAGAAAATCCAAACAAAAATATACCTTTAGAAAAAAAAAATGGTTTTAAGATCTAGGGCATACTAGGTCTAAGGGAATTGGAATATGGCTCTGAGGTAGAATTTACAGAAAAACCACAACCGAATTACCTAAGAAAGATTTTGGAAAATCCTTGAATTTTACAAAAATTCAAAAAAAGCTCCAATAAATTTCGGCTCCTAAGGTAGAAAATCAAAAGAGAAAATTCAAAAGTAATTGGCTAACCTAAGATCTAATTCTTTTACAAAACAAATAGATCTAAGGTAAAATCAACACTTATATGAAAATTACACACTGAAATTTCTCATACCAATTAAAAAATAAATTATGAAATCTCGAAAAATAAAATTGCACTAATTAAATGCAAAATTAAGGCGACAAGAAAACATAAAAAATAGATAACTCACCTCAACAGGAGAACTCAATTGAGAAAGCACAAAAAACCATGGTCTATGGTCGTCCATAGCCCTTTATTTATAGTGTTTGATTTACAAAAATAAATAATTTTGTCACTCGAAGACACCTAGTTACAAAATCACCCATAACTTTATCTACGTATGCCAGAATTGCACAAATTTGGATTTATTGGGAAAGTCTTTGAATAATTTTTCCAATGAATTTAATTTTAAGAAAATCGAACACAGTTTGATACATCAAACCTATCTGCAAAGTTACACCTTGTTTCAACAAATCCTAAGGTGATGTGTCCTTTCTAAAATTTAAAACAATAAAATAAAAAAGAAAACATACATAAAGGAAGAGTAGGTGGCACCCAAACCTAGCTAATTTGAGAGAGAACTTGTGAGAAAGGTTGACAAATCCAAGGCTGAGTGATCCCAGAGAAAAGGAGATAAAATATTCTAAGGAGATGGAGAGAGTCAATCCCGCATCAATTCCTTATGCTCAAATAACCCCCAGGAAATTTGCACAGTTATTTCCGTGTGAATTTATCACTGAACGCAAGACTCGCATCGAGTGCTTGCCAAATGACGATATCCCTAAACTTCTCACTACTGCCAAATGGAACAACATTTTCAATTGGGGAGATAAGACTTATCCATCTCTTGTCTTCAATATGTATGGCTCAGTAGTTGACATTTCAGAGGATGGGTATTCCTTTTACATCAAGTTCACTGGAGGTGAGAAACTACCTGTCAATCCTACCATCATTAGTGATCTGACCAAAATTTCTCTAGGATCCATCAAACCTACTATCCTCAAGAATAAATTCGAAGAGAAATATCACAAGGAAGTCACTGAAGCTCTATGTGGAGCAAACATTGAATGGCATAATGGAAATGCCATCCGGAACTCATCTACACAATGTCTATCCTTGCAAAGATGTAGAGGTGACCTGAAAGCTTGGATGGCTAACGTAATGTATCATGTAATCTCTGGTAAAGAACTATGTCTACCAAGCATCATATGTTGGGCAATTACACAACATGTTCGACTTTGTGCTGTTAAAAACTCTGCTCCACCTTTTGCTTTTGTCATGTCACAATTGGTATGTGACTTTGGAGTTCTTGTTCCAATTGAAAAACCAATTTACATCCCTCCATTCGGTCACGGTCACATATGAAAGATGAATCTTAAACCTTTGCCTCATCGCGAAAGACTTCCTGAGATTGTACCCCCTACTGCATATGCATCTAGTGATGGAGAAAGCAGTCAGGAAGACAAAAGACGGAAATGACGCTGATGATCAAGCTGATACTCAAGCTGATCAAGAAGGACCTTCCTCTCCTCCTCCTCACCCGGCCGGTTACATTGTGCATAGCTCAGCTGTACTTGAGCGTCAACTGTATGACCTTGATCAAGGACAAGCTGAAATTCTTCGCACTAACAAAAAGCTTCTTCAAAAGATGACCATGATTGAAAAGGCGCAGCAAAAGCTCAAGAAGTATATGCGCTGACTGCTCCCATCATGCAGCTCCTCTGATGATGCAGCTCTTTCACCCCCTGACGATTAGTCTTCTAGGAGTTTATATTTTGGATGGTTGACCACTCTTTGGTCAAATTTTGGGCATGTAAACTCTTTTCGGCATGTAAACCTTGACTTGCACAGATTCAAACTCATGCTCCTCATTGGCTATATTTTTTAATGAGTTGAATATATATGATATTTTCATGATATGTTTTTGATGCTTGAATGGTGTCATGATGGAATGTGATTTATGCATTCATGTATGGCTGGTTGGATTGTATTGGCACATATGGTTTGATGTATGTTTATTTGTTTATGATCACATGTGATACAATCCTGTCTTGTGCTTATCAATTATATCATTTTCATATTAGGACATTGATTTTGATGGTATCAAATTGAAAAATAAAGCTGTTGTGCATCTTGATGGTTGTTTTGAAGTAAAGGAGGTTATGTAGAAGAAGAAAAAAATAAATTGAATGTGTTCATTGAAGTGAGGGGGAGCAATAGTTAAAATGTTGCACATGGATGAAAGAAGATATGTTGGAAGCAGTTTGTATGCTTGTCAAATATGTTTTACACTGCAGGTACATCGAAATTTGACAAGAATGGAGATATGAAAAGGAGAAATGTCTTATGTGCTCTATTGTTATATTATTTTCCTTTCTATAACTCTCTTTCTCCTGTTTATTATATGCTAAAATTTTAGGCAATGTGAATGTGAACTTTGGAGTATGGAGAAGAAATTCTTGAAGTGAGGGGGAGAAACATTGAAATTGTTGCACATTGGTAAAGGAAGATGAAATGATAAATGTATTACACGTTGGTCATGACTGTGGTGCAGGTACATCACTTGGAGATGTGCAAAGAAGTGATGTATGCAAATACACATGGAATAGCATGTCATGCATTTTGGAAGTTTACTGAAAATCCCATTGCAGGAATGTTGAGGAAAATGAATTCCATGAAGATTTGTTTTCTTACATGGGAGATGTTTTTCTTGTCATGTTGGACTGCATAGATATTGGTTATATGGTTGTATGGATGAATGAATGATTGAAGAAATTATTATGGATTGCCTTGGTAAGTGATAATATGATTTGGTAGAGAAAGAAGTCTGGGGGAGTAATGAATGTTGAAGTTAGGAGGAGGAACCAAATATGGTTGGATAATGAAGATAGGGGGAGCAACATAAAACATGGAATCTTAATTGAATTTTTGTATATGTTGCTAATGCTCATGGGGGAGATTAAAATTCCACCACAGTTTATGCCAAAATGTTTTTGCAGGAAAATCTCTTGTTACAAGCATATTCTAAGGGGAGCTTTTCAAAGTCTTCAAGCAATCCATAGATGAATTTGTATTTGACTTTGTATTCAAATGTTGTAATTGTGATTGTAAAGATTTGTCTTTGGGTCTGTATATGTATTTGTCTTGTATTTGTCTATGTTTTGTCACGAAATAAACCAAGGGGAACATTGTTGATCTAAAAGTTAAATCCGCATCCCCTGAGTCAGAGTGAGTGTCAATTCTGTGACTGAGTCCGACTGTGTCCTAAGTAGTAAAATTCATAACTGAGTTAATACTGAGTTGATATGCGTCCAAGACCGCGTTTCTGGAAGACCATCAAAGTCAAATCAAGCATTAAAGCTCCGGAAGCAACGAAAGTTGCAAGACAACGCATCAAAGTCAGAAAAGCTCCATGAATGCCAACCATGGAGGTAAAACAGACCATTGGTTAAACCTAGAGAAACCTTAGAGGCTATAGAAGACCATTTTAGTGTTCCTCTAAGACCGAAAGGATTCTACCCTTCTTTGGAGAGCTCTTGTCTATCAAATATATTTTAATATAAGTAAAATTATTATAAAATGATAAAACACCAAAAGAGCTTTCCAGAATATCCAAAATCCTCGTGTTCAGATTTTTCAGATCGAAAGACACAGACATTTTAATGATCCATCGGATCGACCCACAACACATGTCGGATCGACCGACGAAGCCCAGAACTTTAGAATAATGTTCTCAGGCTTTGTCAGTTGGACCAACAACAATCATCGGTCCAACCGATGAAATTCGTGGATATGTTGGATCGACCGACAATGCCATCGGTGCAACTGACAAAAACACAGAACATAGTCATATTCCTAGGTTTTCATCGAATCAACCAACATTGTTCATCGGTCCGGCCGATGAAAATCATCGATCTGTTGGATCGAGCGATAGGCATTGGATCGATCAACAATGTGACCATTGAAATACAAAAAAGCCATTGGGTGTCGGTCCAACCAACATCATGTATCGGTCGAACCGACACATGACCATTGTGCTTTAAAATGGAGCCATTAGGCGTCTGTTCGACCGACAGATTGTATCGTTGGGATTTTTTCTCTATATAAACAAAGTCCATTTCATGTGGAAAGTTTAGAAATTTATTGGGGAACTTTTTCCAAGAGAAAAACCCTTATTCCAAGCACTGTAAGAGCTCAACCAAACCATAGTAAGATCACCTTAGCTCTTGCAATCCCTCTCTCAATCACATTTGAAGCATTCATAGACAAATCGATTGAGCATCTAAAGCTCACATTGAATGTGATTAGAGATCTCTCTAGGGTAAGCCTACACCTATAGGAAAAACTCTTCCTTTCCCTAGAAACCTCTTCTCCCACTCTTGGTTGTTCATCACTGGAAGATCTACACTTCACCAAAGAGCCAAGCAAGGAGAGGAACTTCAAGAAAGCGCCACGGCCACTTCAACATCAAGAGGCGAGTGTTCTTGGTAACATCAAACTTGCTTCTTTCAATCATTAAGATAATTGTGAAGGGTTGGTGTAACCCTAGTGGAAACCAAGAAAGGTGTTTTCTTGGTACTCGTAAAACATTGGTCCGATATCTACCCGTGAAAGAGATCAAAGTTGTATTAGGTTTCTTCTCCACCCGTGAAGGAGAAGTTTAGTGGAATCCTCAAGTGGTGTACTTGAGGTGTTAACGTAGGCAAGGTTGCCGAACCACATAAAAAGCCCCGTATCAAGATATTCCATCCCTCTCATTGTTGTGCATGTGTTTTATCTTCCATCATTATTGTACAAATTGGGGACTAATTGGATTAATCTATTAAGACCGATCATTAATTGACCCACATTTTAAAAGAATATTAAAATTCCTCTATAGTCCTATTATCTGTAGTTTACAATGCTACTGATTTCAGTATGTGAATTTGCCACCAATCCCAAAAAACGGAAAACAAACAGAACATTTGTCATGAGGTGCTGCTGTCACATTGATTCAGTCCACAATCTCTCCTTTTTTTCCTTTTTCTGGGAGACCATGATGCAACTCCAACCCAAAACCTTCTATGGTTGTAACAGTGAGCATTTGCCAACTGTATTATGAGCTCATCTTGTAGGGCGACTGGTAGGCCCTCTTAGTCACAACTAGGTTGCAAGTTTGAGACACAATTGTCATTCACACACAAATACAACCACATTTACCCCATATTTATCTCAATCATAATTTCTACATTATCGTTGGATCTAAAGCTGAAAAGAATAATGTATGAAACTTTAAAGTTAGGAATAGGGGGATAAAATTTATCTTGTGGACCTTTGCAATTACTTCAGCTGTCTCCTTAAAGTCAACGCATCTGGATACATTAGACTTTGCTAAAAATTCATCAATCAGTCGAATTCCAATGTTATAACCCCTGCAAAAGATGCAGGAAAGCAAATGCACATTATAAAATATTTGATGCTGTAATACTGAAAATAAAAAGGTTAAACAATGTATTGAAGGACATATGTAAAGGAAAATGAAAAATAAATAAATAAATAAGTATATCAATAGTAGAAAAAAATAAAGTGTATAAAAGCAGAATGGAGGCATCTCATAGAACTTCGGCGGTAGCAAAAAAAGTGTCAAAGTAATAAGAGAGTAGTCTCATCCACAAGCAAACAGCAAATTAGGTGACCGCATTTTCCACGAAGCATACATGAATGACATATAGTAGGATGGGGTTCAACTGATTAGAGCATCAGTAGGCATAATTTTTTTGAAATGAAGCATCAATGGGCATAAGTCATGTGGAAATGTCATAAGAAGCATCCTGTCTTTGATCCACTGAACCATCATTGAATCTAATGAATGTTACCTGATGGACCGAAAAGTGAGAACTCAGTTTCAATGTGCAACTTAGTTGCCACAAAACTAATTCAACTAGCTAGGTCACATGCAACTGGCATCCAAGTTGATTATATTATTTTTATCTTTTAAAGATACTAACATGACTCAAACCCACAACCTTTGGTTGTAACAATGAGCACTTACCAACCTTTTGGTCATATTACAATTTTTTTTTTAAATAATAATAATGAAGAAAATCTATGACATGGAAAAATGAAATATAAGTACCACCATTTAGAACTAATTTTTTAAATGGATGTCAATGCGCTCAATGTATAACTGACTAAATTACTTTTCCCAACTTCATTCATATATGATGGTTCATATTTTAAACAATCACAAAAAAAGATCAATCATCTTTTTAAGACAATAGACTAGGTGATGCAGAGTCAGGCCCAGCTTCACCCTTTTGTTTTAAAAGGGGTATTAATCCTAAGGGAAAGAAAGGAATGAAATGAAAGAAATCTTGAAGCCTTAGCCTCCATGATGTGCATATGGTGATGATTTCCCCTTGAGGGTTTGGTGTGAAGCCAACTGAATCAATTCTCCTTTCTTCTCCTTCTCCTTTCCCCACCTTCTTCAGGTATTCTTCTTGTTCTTCCTCTCTTCTTCTATCTTCTTCCTCTCTTCTTCTCTCTTCTTCCTCCTCCGCTTTCCCTTTTCTTTCTTTACTGTTGTCGTGAACCGAGAAACCTTACATTTTGCCATTACCAGACCCATACATTGCTGCCGTGATCTGTCCAATTCCCTACAGCCTTCGCCACCCCTTCAAATCCTATCACCCCTTGTCGCCACATCCATATACCCCTCCTACTGCTGCTGCGATCCATCCTTGACCATTTCCATACAGTCGTGACCACCAAATCCACCCATGTGCCTTGGTTTCTTCATAACATCTACCCCTTGGCTGCCATTCCCCTCAAAAGTCCTTCTCCCCTTTGCTGACAACCATCCTAAGCCTTACAGCTAGTGTCATGAACCCTAATACCCATCTAAACCTGCCGCAAGCCCTCTTGCTATAGCAAGTCTTCCTCCCTAAAGTCCTTCCATTACATTCGTATCCCATCCCTTTTATTTTAATAAAGACCTAATTATGCTATGCCTAAGTCTTTAATACCCAGCTTCATAAGTCACCTTTACGCATTTACCCAAAGCCCATTAAATCCATCCCATTAAGTGATGCCATTAACCCATGACCCAAGACTTTGTCGGGATTGATTAATTGTTAAATTTCTCATTATTCCCATTAAACACATTAAATTCTTATTATTTACATAGTTATGTGTGGTAAATTTATATTAATTAATTTCAAGTATTAATGAATAATTTAATTTCAGCCCCACGTTAGCTTTAGGGTGCATTATTTCCATCCCCTTTTAATTTTTAGGGAACCAAATTAGGCATTTAGGGGTACCCTATCCCTTTTTTCCCCTGCATCACTAGGGCTACCAGCAACTCTAGGTCCAAGTTGAGTGTAACCAAACCCAACCACATAATTTGGCAATTCGGTGAGTTAATAAAAGGCTTCTAATAATGGGCTACGCTTAAATTTGAGAAAGCTTGAATTTTATTAGATTTGACCCAAAAGACCGACTCGACTTGTTCAAAATAAATACCCAATTGATTTATTTATCCAAAAGTGGTGGGGTCCTTTGTAGGTTCACGTAATGATAAAAATCTTTAAAAAAAAAACTAGCATACCATTGTTGTTGCCAAATAGTCTAAATTCAAATTTACATAGATTAGGTGACACCAATGAAGTATTGGTTTGGATGCAAGCACATGGTGGAACTTTAGACATGATAAAACTAAACTACTCTAAATGTCATTAATTTTTTTTTTTGAACGGTTAAGAAAATTTGATTAAAAGGAAAAGTAAAACAAGAACAAAGAAAAGAAAAAGGAAAGGACTACACAATCCCCCCTTCTTGGAAACACTAAAAATGATCATGTGATTACAAACTCTGGATCAACCCACACCCAAAAATTAAAACTAACTTCTCCCCTTGAAATTTCCTTCTAAACCCAAGCCCTTAAAATAAAGAAGAAACCTTCAACATTCCTATTCCAAAATTTCTCCAATAAAGGTGTCCTCATTCACAACCATTGTCCTCCTCAGAGCTCCTCCTCGACCAACTCTTTCGATTGTAATGAATTTTAAGGAATCTGCCTCTTCACTTAACAAAGAAGGGGCAATACCTCTTCTGGATCCACGAGATGAGGATGAAGAGGATCTATCCTTTCCTCAACCCATTTCAGGGCCACTTTAGCTCTATCCTCACCACCAAATTGAAAGCCAAGGGCCTTTCATATTCTCAAAATATCTTCCTTACAGTACCCTCGTCTACACATAACTTCCAACCAGTATTTAGCAATACATGCCTCATCATTGATCTCATCCTAGTTACCTCCATCCTCTGTTGTGCACACACTTGCCCCTTGTTGAAAATAATGTTTTTCACATGTCTTAATTCCAGGGTTGACCAACAGATGTCTTTAGGTGTAATTGATTTGTAATTGATTATTCTTTCCTTGTTTACAATCTTGATTGGCTCCATATAATCTATATATACATGTGTACTATTCTTTTTCATTACAAGAAATATATACAAAGAATCAATTTCTCTCAAGCTTCTATCCCTTCTCCTCATTTACTTTCTTCTCTTTCTACATTTTTATCTTCAACACCCCTGATGATCCTTGGAGAGACTCGTTCATTTCTGGTATTTCTCCTTTAATTCCAATATCTTCTTGATCAAGTGTCACAGACTCAGAAGCTGGACCAACTTTACCCTTCTCCATAAACCCATAAGTGACATCTACATCGTGATTGAAGTGGCCTCTCGACATTGTCACTACCAAAGACCCTTTTTGAAACTCCTACGGCCCTGCAAACAGATAGAGAGGATATTGCCTCCGCCTATGCCTTTGCGTTGGTTCCACCTCATGATCATCCCTGGCATTGGCCTCATCAATACCCTCTTGGGAGGATTTCCATTGTCTCTTCCTTCCACCATCCCTTCTGCCATGGGATCAACAAACAAGTTGCAGAGGAAAGGAAATCTAGTATCAGTTAGCCCCGCTTTCTCTCGACCCATCTGATTAAAAGCGGCAGACTCATCACCCAATGAAATCGTTGGCCCATTAAAAACCAAGCCCACCTTCCTTGACCCATCTTTCTTCGAGCCCTCCTTGACAGCCCATTGAACCGAGCCCTTTAGCTTGGAGGAACCGAAGACGGAATTAGTTCCTAGTCTCGTCCCAAGCCTAGTTATTAGAGGATTATCCTCCAACCTTGATAGCCAGCTCATCCAATTAAAAAAAATGTGCAAGGACCGAGGAAAGGATTCTGAATTTCTTCCCAATACGACTCTTGGGTATCAAACTTTCTAGTTTACCAAGGGCACCTTGAGCCCCTTGCACTCCAGGCGCAAGAGAGACACTATTACCCTTTGCCACATCGCCCTTAGCTCAAAGATTGCTAATCTCTGCATGGTTTCCTCCTCGACATAGGAGAAGGCTCCGACGACTGCTTTGAGAGAAAATTTTCATTTTCTGACAAAGAAACTGGCGTTAAGAGGGAATTCAATTCTCCATCTAATTCCCTAATTAAAATGGTTACAAATAAGGCGACCTACGATGGGATATTATCGGAAGTCTGCACCTCCATCAGAAGTCTGAGGACTGAGCAATCTTCCTTCTTCAAGTTCCATTTATCCACTTTCACTAGCTTCCCCAAATTACCAACAAATGGCATGATCAACTTCTCACTCCATCCTTGGAGAGGATACCGGTAACATTGAAGCCATACTCTTCCAATATGGGAGAGAAGGTTGGGACTCCATCCACCGAGGATCCATAGTCTACCGATCTCCGACATTGTTCCTTCTACCACCTCATCTCCTCCTCTGTTTTTAGCATGATAAGGTAACAATCCTCCCCAATGATACTGGTTTGAAAATCAATGAGGCCAATTTTTGTCAACCATTTTGAGATTTCCCCTAATAGAAAGGTCTCATAGAAGACACAACCAAGGACTTCGCGAGCCAATCACTTGTCTCTTTCCCATCAATTAGATCCCTCGTCAAGTTAATAGACCCCTTATTCAAGTAAGAGGTTGTCGTTTCCTGAGTTACTGTCCTATCTCTCTTCCACGCTATCCTTCCCACGACTTCGACCCACCTCATGTCTTCCACAACCTTCTTCTTTCCTTTTGACACCCAATCATCGTCTTCAGCCACGCTACTTACCTTCTGATTCAGTGCATCTGCTTCTGTTGCTATTTTCGTGGTTTTTTATTTCCATAACTTTCTTTTTTTATTCTTTTAGCAAGGACAGTTTAGGTATTTGCTACTTATTTTTAGTAGGTTGAAAGTTTATATATGTTGTAGCCCTTCGAGGCAAAGATAGATACGATTCATGAATAAGAATTGAGAGTTTTTTGCAAATACCAGTGAATGGTGCGATTGATTTTGGCGTGAGGCCCTTTTTGGCTTAAAGTCTAACGTGAGGCTATCATCCTTCCATCTCCAAGTAGTATCCATCTTCTTCTTCTCTCTTTTTCGTTTCTTTTCTTTTCTTCTCCAAAAGCTACCTCTTTACTCCGAAATATTCGTACCCTTCCCCCTCGTTTTCGCCTATCTCTCAAGCCTTCCCAAGTCCCATACAGCCATCGCCATCCCTTCAAATCTCATTGCTCCTAGTCGCCTCTTCCTAATACCCATCTTAGTGCTTTCATCTCCCTCCAAATTACTATTCCCTGCTGCCGCAACCTATTCTAAGCCTTCCTTTGTCATCGCAACCCCCCCAAATCTCCATACCCAGTGTCGCTACCCTCCCATGAGCCATATCTGCTTCCGCCTACCCAAAACTTCCTCTTCCTTGGCTGCCGCAAGACCTTTTCCTATTTTCCTACCTTTCGTATGTGTTTTCACCTGCAATCTCTTTCCCTCCATTAAAGAGCCATTCAGCTCCATGATAGCTCTTTCAACTTGAGCTTTGTTGGCCAAGCGAACAAATGCAAAAACGCTTCCCAAAGAATCTCTCTTCTTTGGGATGAAAGCATCTCTAACAATTCCCCATTTTTTGCAAAAACCAACCAGCCACCTTCTAGTAGTCAACTCCGGTAGGCTTGCCACGAATAGGGTTAGGATGCCTCTGATTTCTCCCCAGGGAATGTTGCCATCCCCGCCATCGAGTTTGTCCCTATCTAATGCGGAGCATACCAGTCTACATTGTTTCCGTGTTTTGTTATTTCAATGCTTTCTATTTATTTTTTTGTATTTTTTTATTTATTTTTAGGTAAGGATAGTATGTATTTTCGTTTTGAGCTATTTTTAGGAGTTTCTTTATTTAAGGGTGGTATATCTTATAAAAGCCCTCTCTGTAAGCATTAAGAGACGATGATATGAATGAATAAGATTGAAGATTTTCACAAACCTGTGTTATGGTGCGACAATGAACTATTGGTGGAATCCAAGAACGGTGAAAAGCCAAGTATCTCTCTTTCTATATTCTTCTTTCTTCATCTTTTCTCTTTATTTTTCTTTCCCCCATAACCTTGCCGTTACCTTCCATAACCCACCCTCCCTGCTGCCGCAAATCCATAAGCCTCATACTGCTGCCACCACTCTTCCTTAGCCCAATTCTGTCCAGATCTGTCATATTACCTTCTTCTGGCAATCGCCAGTCCCTTTCTTGGCCTTCCCCTATTTCCACCACCCCATAACTCATCTCTATCCCTTGCCGCAAGTCTATAATTCCTCCCTAGCCTCTTCGCCAAACCTAATAGCCTTCCTATAGCCCTTGCCAACCTCTGTAGTCCCTTCCCTTCGCTGCCGCTACTGTCCTGAGCCTTTCCCTCATTGCCGCAAGCCCTTCTTCCTATTTTCCCTCTTTCGTTTCTATCTTTCCCTAAAGACAAGCCTTGATTTAGCCCATCTGTATCCCTCCTTTTTTATTTAGCCCATCTATATCCCTCCTTTTTTATTTAGCCCATCCGTATCCCTCCTTTTATTCCCTATTTTAAAATCATATGTTATTTACAACCATATGTCCAGTCCATTTAAATCCTTAAGCCATTCCATCTAAAATCAGATAACCCTTCCATCCTTTTTATTTAATTTTCATGTAATTGCTTACATTAGATTCCAAAGATATTTGCATGATTGTGTGTGGTAATTTTATATTAGTTAATTGCAAGTATTAATTGGAATTTAATTTCAGCACATTTTAAATTTAAGGTGCATTATTTTCATCCCTTTCAATTTTTAGAGAGCCACATTAGGTATTTAGGGTTACCCTATACTTTGTCATGTGTCACCATCCCCTCACAGATTCCATTTGCCATCATCACATCCTAGATAAGGATGTTGACTCACTTCTCCCATCTTCTGAAATTCACCCTCATCTTCCTAGCCACCACTCACACCGTCGATCTCGAATAGTATCATACCACTTAAAAAAAATTGAATACTGTCAATCTAATCATATTCTCACCACACGACATCCTCAGAACTTCTTCCTTGTTTGCAATCATGTTGTACAATATTTTTTATCCATTGATTTGTAAATGTCATTAAATTGAAATTTAGTATAGTCAATCTCCATTTAAATCATCTTTACCATAAGATGAGTATAAAATATAAATATTTATCCAACAATTTAAAATCAATTCTAAAACTTTTTTTGAGCAGTAACAAAAAGATTGTATTAATACTTAACAAAGTGGTGGGTATAAAAAATTTAAACCCAGGAAGAACAACATAAAATACAAAGATTTACATAACAAAACCTTGGAAGGAAGAACAAGAGGTCAAAAAGAAAAGAAACCACCATATTATACAAATTCCACTTTCAAAGAAAAGAAACCACCATATTATACAAATTCCACTTTCAAAGAGTGGAGGAAAAAGCTCCATTATGTTTTCCTTCCACCCCACTTTTGGCTAGGAAGTCTACCACGCTATTTGCAAATCTTCTAACAAACAAAAAAGATACCTCTCTGCCCAAACACAATGCCCTGATTTCCCTTACTACTAAAACCAATTACCAAGGGGGTGCTTCCAGCCCCTGTTAAGATATGTTATGTTTAGATTTAGATTATGTTTGATTGTGAAAGAGTATGTAATCTCTCGATTAGGAAGTTAGGATCATCTTATGTACTCTATATATTTGGACATTGTTCAATGGAATAAACGCAAGAGAAACATTACAAGAAAATATTCAATGGATATATTGTCTCTCCCATCTTCTAACATGGTATCAGCCAAATTTGACTAACGATCGAAAGTGCTCGCTCCCAATCGAATCAACGAGTTACGGTGATCTTGTGTTCTCCTTTATCTCCGTTATTCTCTCTCTTTGTTTAGCCCCTATCTACAAAACCCCTAAACACCACTGTTGCACTCAGCCATAACCCTTTCTAAGATCTGACAAGTCACTGTCACTGCCACCTGTAACAACCACTTGACACCCGTCGCTTCCTCGATCTCCCTCTCCGACTCTGCTTGCGAGCACAAGATCTATGATCGTCCTCCTTTTGATTGATGACATGCCTTTGGCCCAAATCCGCCATCTATGATGATTCATTCTACCAATCGTGATTGGAGGTATGTTCCGCTTCTGCCCCTCAATTTTGAATGGAGGCCTGCCCAGAGGCTTTCCTCCACCTAAAAGCCCGTCTAGAGGTTTTCCTCCATTCAAAGGCAACTACTACAATCCATGGTCTGTCCCAAAAGCAGCAGTGGTGAGAACCACCACTACGAAGAGCAGAAGCAGCAGCCATGTGCACTCCACCCATTTCAAAGCCTGTTCTTTCGTCCCTACATGATCGATCTTTGTTCTCCTTTGTCTGCACGACTGCAACTAGTTCTTTGTTCTCCGGCTTGAGTTTTTCTTAGAACCGCCCAGTCTTCTCACTTTTTCTTCAGCCAGATCGTGCATTTGTTGCACAAGCATCACCCATTTCGCATCGTTGTCTATTTTATTTGTTTTCTCGACTTAAGATTTGCTGCTACATCCAACTTCGCCTTGTCTATGCCGCCCCATCTAGTTTTTGTCGTCCATAACGCTGCCAGGATTTGTGTCTTCTTCTCCACAATCGGCTTCTGCATCCAACCTTCGCCCTTGCTCTCTGTTCTACAGTTCTCAGTCCCTGTTTCAGTCACTAATCAGGCCTCCTACTGTGGGCGAATTTCTCAATTTCGTCCCTCTCCTTTGACCCCATCTCATTGGAACCCAAACTAGAATCAAACCCTCCAACCCCATCTTCCTTCAAAACTACGACTAAACGGGCTATTTGGTGCAAACCCATCTTCGCCTCTATAAAAAAAAAAAGTTTCTTATGTGATGTATTCAAGAGTTTTAATTTTTATTTTAAGTTCTGTTATTAGTGTTTATCCCACCTTAGTCTAGCCTACAATCCTTTGCTACGGTCTATCATGGCGGACTTTATTGTCACCCCCGCCAATTGGTTGGATATTTTCCATTGCCACCACTATCATTCTCACCGCCATCATTTGGTGTCGTCATCGTCTATTGTCTCGCTATTGCCGGTGCTACTATGTATCTGTTGTGGCTCGGTTTGGGTCGTCTATCTGTTAGATCTTATCGTTGTGGCAACAATTTAGTTCCTTTTTACGTGGATTTGTCTGTTTATGTCTCCGGATTTCATTTGCTCTGTATTTGTTTGCTTCTGTCTTAGATCATGGTTCCAGCCATCGAGATCATCTAGATTTGTCAATCCCGTCATCCAGAACGGTGATATATGTCTACTTCTAGTCATCTGCAGTTTGTTCTACACACATGGCACATCGGTTTTGTTCTTGGCTTCCCCGACACATCTCGACTGTTGATTTGTTTTCACTCCATCAAATGGCATCATTTGACGGTTAGAACGCCAAGTTAAATAAGTTCAAACTCAAGTGGGACTTAAGTTTTAGAGGGGGGTGGTGTTAAGTTGAGATATATTTTCGATTATGGTTGATTTAGATTAGATTATGATTGATTCTGAGAGATTATGCAATCTCTCAATTAGGAAGTTAAGAACATGTTATGTACTCTATATATTTGGACATTGTTCAATGAAATAAACGCAAGAGAAACATTATAAGAAAATATTCAATGGATTTATTGTCTCTCCCATCTTTTAATAGCCCCTAGCCCATTTTATTGCATTCGTCGAATCCTTTTCTATAATGAGCTTCCCCTACTCAAATCTCACCCACAGGGACAAGGCCCCCCCAATCCCTAAAATCTCATACTCATTTGAATCTCCAACCCCTATTGACTCAAAAAAGACTATTATTGAATGTTGTCCAAATTGTGAAAAAATAATCTTATATTTTTAATTTTTTTTATTAACGAGTTTAAGAGGTGTAAGATGTTGCACTTTTACAGATTGTGGGAGGGAGGCTGTATGAGCGGCAACTCTAGAAAGGTAGACATTACGGTAGGGTGGTCCCCTCCCGCACTTGGCTTTGTTAAATTCAATGTAGATGGGGCAACAAAAGGTAAGGCAGGTCCGACGAGGATAGGAGGAGTTTTGCACAAGTTAAAATTTATTATTTCCTTGCTAGCCACAAGTCAAACATAGAGTCTCCACCTAGCAAATTGAAATATATCATTCACCTCTGAAACTTTATTTTCGAAGATCCTAAGGTTCCTTTCCTTACAAATAAATAAATAATATATATATATATATATATATATATATATATATATATATATATATATATATATATATATATATATATATTTGGCTTCGTTAAATTCAATGTAGATGGGGCGACAAAAGGTAAGGTAGGTCCGACGAGGATAGGAGGAGTTTTACATAAGTTAAAATTTATTATTTCCTTGCTAGCCACAAGTCAAGTATAGAGTCTCCACCTAGCAAATTGAAATATATCATTTATATATGGAAATTTATTTTTGAAGATCCTAAGGTTCCTTTCTTTCTAAATAAAAAGAAAAAAAAAAATATATATATATATATATATATATTATTTTTTTTATTTGCCTTTGTTAAATTCAATGTAGATGGGCAGATAAAAGGTAAGGAAAATATGAAAATAAGTTAAAAAAATATAAGGAAAAATTAGATTTTTTATTATAATATAATGAGTTTTGCATAAATTAAAATTTATTATTTCCTTGCTAGCCACAAGTCAAGCATAGATTCTCCACCTAGCAAATTGAAATATATCATTCACCTCTGAAACTTTATTTTTAAAAATCCTAAGGATCTTTTCATTCAAAATAAATAAATAAAAAATTATTTAGCTTTGTTAAATTAAATGTAAATAAAAAAATTAAATAAATTTAATTTTTTATAGTATATTATTTAAATTTTAAAAAATTATTTCGAAGATCCTAAGATTCCTTTCTTTCTAAATAAATAAATAAATAAATAAATAAATAAAATATATATATATATATATTTGGCTTTATTAAATTCAATGTAGATGGATAGATAACAGGTAAGGAAAATATGAAAATAAGTTAAGAAAATATAAAAAAGTATATTTTTTATTATAATTTTTAATTATAATATAAGGAGTTTTATATAAGTTAAAATTTAATATTTCCTTGCTAGCCACAAGTCAAGCATAGAGTCTCCACCTAGCAAATTAAAATATATCATTCACCTCTGAAACTTTATTTTCGAAGATCCTAAGGTTCCTTTCCTTCCAAATAAAAAAAAAAAAAAATATATATATATATATATATATATATATATATATATAGTTGGCTTTGTTAAATTCATTGTAGATGGGGCAACAAAAGGTAAGACAGGTCCGATGAGGATAGGAGGAGTTTTACACAAGTTAAAATTGGTTATTTCCTTGCTAGCCACAAGTCAAGCATGGAGTCTCAACCTAGCAAATTGAAATATATCATTCACCTCTGAAACTTTATTTTCGAAGATCCTAAGATTCCTTTCCTTCCAAATGGACCACAAAATAGCCCCCGGATAGTATTCCATGCTACCTTCATCTTAGGTCCAAACCTCGATAGATTCCAACTCTCACTGTTCCACCACATGAGTTGTCAAAGATCCACAAAACTCCCATCACACTGGCAAACCTATTCCTTAAAGATCTAGCTGTTGAGAACTTTCGAAATAAGTGGTCTACATTCTCTTCTAAATCTCAACATAAAGTGCAAGACAAGTCATTGCTAGAGCTTAAGATTCCCCTCAGATTACGTTTCACTCTAGTGAGTATTTTTCTTTTAAGTGTGCACCAAATAAAAGTTTGAACCCTCTCAATTCTAAAACTTTAAAGTTAAGATAATGAATTTTAATATCACTTGTGGAACCATAAAGTTATTAATGTGTCTTTGTGTGTCCATGTGCACATGGTAAGAGAGAGAGATATTATGGACACAAGTTTAAGAAAGCATCATCGTAGATTTAATTACCAATTTCCTTTTATTACTATTTGACTTGATTGCCAATTAGCAGTCTTCTGACGGGTGATTTCAAGAAACAAACAATCTCATCAATTAGTCAACGGTTTCCTTTTATTTTGACCTTAATTTTATTGCTACCTAAGTCTTTTTGGGGCCAATGTAAGAAATTTTCATATTTCTTTGGAGGAGCTAACTGAAAACTCTTTTCAAAAAATTTCAAATTTTCAAAGAAGACTTTAATACTTAAATGGATTCACCAAAACTTTGTGGGGAGCATGGCCCCTCTCCTCCCCCAACTTAAATCCCGCCCTTCTTTGTAACGTTGGTCAAGCAACATTCAAAAGCTTGAGAGTCGGAACAAGCTACGATGGTGTTTTGGGGGTCCTTCCCACCTAATTTGTAATACCATGTCCTAAAAAGTCTCACATTGCTAGTGGCATTGGAAATTCTCTAGTATATAAGTAGTAGCCTTCCTCCTTCTATCATAAGGCCTTTTGGGAGCAACAGTGAGTTGGCTCGCCAAAACAAAGCCGTAAGGGTCTGTGTGTAGGCCCAAAGCGGACAATATTGTGCCAGCGGGACAGGTCGTTACAAATGATATCAGAGCATGGTTCAACTCTCTGCCTGAGGGTGTGGGTTTGGTTATTGTGTGTGCAGAGACGAGGACGGCTCTAGCTTTAAGGGGAGTAGATTGTAATACCCTGTCCTAAAAAATCTCACATTACTAGTAGCATTGGAAATTCCCTGGTATATAAGTAGTAGCCTTCCTCCTTCTAGCACAAGGCCTTTTGGGAACAACAGTGGGTTGGCTCGCCAAAGTAAAGCAGTGAGGGTCCGTGTGTAGGCCCAAAGCGGACAATATTGTGCTAGCGGAACGGGTCGTTACACAATTGGCCTCTCAACTTCCAAGGCAAGTAATGATAGAAAACATATGAAAGTTGAGACCTTTTTTTTACTTTGAAATTGACATTATTTATGTATATCTTTAAATATTTGCTTTACAAGATTTCAAAAAATGATGTATTGGCTTTGTTCTTTTCTATTGTAGGCTCCATTAAGTACTGCAAGATCAGTTTCAAAACTCTAAAAGAAAAACAAAAAAAAAAATGAGTACAGTAAAATCACAAGGTCGTCTCCATCTCACCATTGAGGTTGTCCCAAAGCTTATGCATGATTTTTCAGAAAGCATACATTTAAATATCTAGTGGTACAAGTCAGGTGGGCCAGGCCAAGCCATGAGTAAATTTGGGCTAGGGCCCACATTGCAGTTACAAGGATGGACCAAGAATCAGTCCAAAAAACCATTGAATTAGTGATCCCTTCCTCGATTTACCTTATTCCTCTCTCATCCCTTCTCATTGTTATCCCAATATTGACTATTTGCCATTTCTAAATATGATAAAAGCTTGCTTACACATGAGCAAATGTGTAATTTGTTGTTAGAGATGAGGATGAGGAGTGATAGGTTTGAGTAAATTCGTATTAGGGATTAGGTTGAGTTCAGAGTTAGATGGTTAGAATTTTAAATTATTTACAGTATAAAAATATATATTGGATAGATGGGTAATATGGTTTAAATCAGGTTCAAGTCTAAATATAAGCTTTCAGATCAGGTTAGGCCCTTAAAATGAAAGGCCTCGGAACTGACATGATTTATAATGATCCCTACTTTTTTAGGCCAAATAGGACTCAGGACCAAGCCACTATCAACCTGGGTTTAATTTTTTTCAGGTCGACGCAAGTGGACCCAACCCAAGTTAACACTTAACTGGTCAACCCGATCCAACCTATTTCTATTTTCGAAGAATCCAAGGCACAATTTGAGGCTCATTTCTCTTATAGGGTAAGTTTGACCTCGTTGATTTACTTAATGGACTTAACCCTAGCCAAGGAGGATCTAGCTAAGCTTGACTCATTAACGACTACAATATACATAACAAATTAGCAATTCACATGCCATTTTGCCAATAGAATAAACAAATTCTAGTAAAGCAAATTTGCCACTTATTAAAAAGATGTTTTTATTAGAGTACAATTAGACTACAACAATACATGGCACTGATTGTTGGGCAAGGAAGAAAAGATAATTGTATTAAATGATGATGATGGAGATTCACATGGTAAGATAGATGTGTTGTGTAACAATAAAAGATAGAAATGATTACTTTAGAGGAAGCATAATGATTGTCCCAATAGAAGAAAAGGTGAGTGAATGTCATTTGAGATGGATTTGGAAAATAGATTTAAAGGACCACCAACTGCATAGACTTGAGGAGCATGGATGAGAGGAACACTTCACATAACCCTTTTTCTCATCTCTTATCTTAAAGTTGTAATTTAGGTGATTTACTATCAGAATTAGGATCATAACATCATCTTTAGGGAATGTACTTTTGTGATTACATCTATAAGTACGCGATGAATCTCAATAGTGAAATCATCAATAATTCTCCAAATCATCTCCCTCTTCACTTATTATCATGGCATGTACAAAGGAAACTAGAAACGACCTCATAGAAAGAATCACAGGAATGCATACTTGAAAAAACAAGTCTCATTGAAGACTAATTGATGAGGTATGAGAGGAAGTGATAAATTATGGAGACAAAGGACACAATCCATTTCTTGGTTACCGCTCAAAAAGAAAAGGACAATCCATTATTGGGTTCAGTAGAAAGGTAGAAATTAGAAGCAAGATCAAAAAAAAAAATTACAAAGAAAAACCCCAAGACCCCACCTCCGTCCGAGTATGAGGGTGTTAGATAAAACTTTAGATGCATGCAACCTCCCGCAAGCCAAAGGCATCGGGTTACTACGGGACTCGAACCTAGGACCTCTAGTTTCTGAGCTACAGTGTCTACCAATTGAGCTACCCCGTGCAAGGAAGCAAGATTAAAAATTCCATCAAGTGATAACTACTTTTCTATCTTATGATCTATCGTAGATAAATTTTAGCATTATTATGGTTAATTAATAGTGTCGAAAGTTTTGACATCAATTTCCATTTTCCACCCTCTATAAAGTCACATTTGTATACAACATTTTCCATGGAAAAGCCATGGAAATTGAAAACAAGTTCCACATCGAAAAGAAAAGAAAATTTGAAATGGTGACATAAATTGAATCTGCACCATTTTGGTTGTGGTAATGAGCACATACCAACTTTGCTTGAAATTGTTTTGATGATTCTATGCTAAAACTTGACCCAAGGTCGTGATAATGAGCACATACCAACTTTGCTTGAAATGTTTTTGATTGTTTTTTTGTTTTTTTTTTTTTTTTTTTTTTTTGACAACAAAGAACCCCAAGACCCCCACCTTTCCCCGAGTACAAGCGCATTAGGGAAAAATCTGGATGCAAGTAGCCCCCTACAAGCCACGGGTATCGGGTTACTTCAGGACTTGAACCAGGGACCTTTGGCTCATGAGCCAAAATTTTTAATTGTGCTATGCTAAAACTTGATCCAAGCGGCATTCCTTATTATATATTGACTAAACTCACAAGAACCCAGCTTGTGGTATACAAGTTGCAGCCTATTGAGAGTCACCTTTTTTGCACCATTTTGGTGTTTATGGAAGGAGAGCAACAATAGGACCTTTAGCAACAAGGCTTTTAGTGTTGATTTTTTGGTGAGGGTGACAAAATCCCAAGTAACCTCTTGGATCTCAACTGATATCCCTTTTCAAGGTCTGCATATTAATGAGGTCATGGGATTATGGTGTGAACTAAAATCGGGTGGACAAGTTATTTCCAAGCCTAATGTTTTGTCAAGTCACCCTCCAATGGTAAGTTGAAACTAAATCTTGATGGAAGCAGCATGGAAGGCATGCAAAGAGCTAGGTTTGGTGGAGTTATTCACAACTCATTAACAAAGGAGGTGTTGTCAGTTGCAGGTCCACTTCTTGGGTGGCACACTAATTCAGCAGAGCTTCATATTCTGTGGATAGAGGTCAAAGAGCTAGCTAAGTTAGGGAGATCAGGAGTTCTAATATAAGCTGACTCTTTCACTGTCATCCAGTGGGGGCCAAGGGGCTTACCCTAGGCATCTGTTAGATCAGGTGGAGAAAATTAAGCAGATGATCAATGAAAGAAACCTTTTCTGTTCAGCAAGTTCCTAGAACTGCTACTAATAGGGCAGTTGAGCTAGTGAAGGAGACGTTGGAGTTGAATTCAACAAGACTGTCTCCTTTGTGATTCAAGCATTACAGCTTCTAGGTCTCTCAGGTGTTGAGGCATATTTTTTTCTCTTGTGTAATTTCAGGTTGCTTTGGGGCTATGGGCTGTATTCTTTATTCTTTATCAATAAAATTGATAGCCTTTCAAACAGATAATATTAGCTTTTTAAGTAGAGAATTTTGTTAAAATAAATATATATTGTATATAACTTACATATTGTCGCATAACATAAAGTCTTGAGTCTGGTGGGATTGGGCTGGAACCCACTTTACAGCAGAAAAAAAAATTGATTGATAAACCGTGATGGAAATGAAACAAGAGAAATTGATAGCTGTGAAAAAAAAAAACAAATCTACATGTTTCTTCTTCTACATGAAAAAGAATCATTGAGGAAAGTCAGGAAACCAAATTCCATGGGAAATTGATTGTGCATAAATGTGGCCTGATGCATGTAAAATGATACCACCTATTTGGCAACATAGCAACATTAAGAATATAATGTAACTTGAAATGCAACTTTGAAACCTGGAGAAAGAAAAATCTGGGATGCACTCAATTGAGGCAACCCAGACTTAAGTTCGTACTAACTGTAATTAAGAAAACCGAGCTCTTATACACCCTCTAGCCAATGTACTTCTTCAAAGCCAAGCTCACAGGTCCTGTCCCATTGAACCCCTGCCTTTCATTCTTTGTGCAAACACCCTTTTCCCAATCTCCAGATTTTCAATTCATTTCACTTCCATGGTAATGCAATTCAGATCAGGTGAGGTCGAGGATAACTTGAAGAGGTAATCAAAAAATAAAAACTAAAAAGTTTCAGGCCAGGTTGGTAAGGTGACCGGTGACCAACTGGCAAGCCATTGCTAGAGTTCCCTTTGCCATATTACATAGCATCTAAATTTTTACATGCCTTACCTCCATTTAAATCTATTCCAGACTTACTGAGGGGACGCATGTTGGGTCTGGGGTTCCAGCCCAAAAGACTAGCCTGATAGGTGGAGTTGCCCAGCTCCTTATAACTCTCTATTTCCCCCCTTTCCCAACCGATGTGGGACTCATTTGCAGCCCCAACAACGCAGGAATAGACAAGAATCTAAAAAGGGGTTATCCATATCAAACCTATTAGAGCGTGTTTAAGAATGGAAAAGAAAATGGGTGATGGAGGATGAGAGAGGTTAAGAAGAAGTACATTTGATCGAGCTGCTTGTTGACTTCTTCGACCTCCTCCAGATCCGTAAGGAGTTGCCTTACGATGGCCCCGTACGTTAGGGTGAAAAGCTCCGCGTTCTGCATCCCATCAATTGAAAAAGATGAAAATAAGTAGAGGGAATTGTAATATAGGATCGGTTGCCTTGTTGTGGGTGGTTAGATTCTTACAACGCGTTCGACGTTGGCAAAGACAGCATCTCCGGATCTTGGAAGAAGGGGTGCCATGGCCAATGCCCACTGCAAATCTGGAATGGGATCTGAAATAGAACCAAAACCACAAATCCTCCCTCGCTCCCTCCGTCTTCCTGCAACACTCACCTCTAATGTCGCCGGTAATACTTCTACGAATGAGAGCCCAATTTTAACAGGTTCATATTCGTCTCCGTTACTTAACAAGAAAATTTAATGATCGTCATTTTTTATGTGTAAAAGTAAATAGTTTTATTAAATATACAACATTTGAATTAGATTAAGTAAAATTTACGATTGAAGTAAATTTTTATTAATGATTAATTTCATTTATATTAACTGAATTAGTTGAATGTTCAAATAAAATTTATTTTTTAAAAGTTTGATGTATCAACAGCATCTAATTTAAATAAAAAAATTAAAATTGAATAACAAAAACCTATAATTCATTTATATTCTATTAAATTTCAAATTAAAAAAAATCCTGTATAAGAAATGTAGATATTTGACTATATTATAGTATGGTTTATTGAATAACATTGTTTCTCATAATTTCTTATAAGAGGAGGATGAGGTGATTAAAAAATATAGACTTGTGTGAAAATAATTTAAGTATAATTAATTATTAATTTAAATAAACTATTTTAAGTATGACTTTAAATGTTAAAACACTCTAATTGTGTTCAGATGATTTGAGTTTCATTCAATAGTAAATATATTTCAGAATGAGTACAAATTAATTATAATTTAATTTATAAAATACTTATTAGGAGAAAAGGGAGCAATATCAATGTATACCTTACCAAAGAGAAATAAGTTATACTGTCATATTGTAGCTTTTTCCAGGATCACTCAATTCCACTGCCGTTTTTACACGACAGCTTTGAATTTTGTAAAATTTTAAAAAAGATTTCTCTGTCCCTTTCTTGCAGGTTGTTAGTCTAAAATTTATACTATTTGAAAAGGTTTTTGATAGAGGGGGGCCTTAGGCGCCTCTGCCTTGCTTGAAAATGACTATTATAATTTTAATTAAGCCAATTGATCTTTCCTTTTCTTTGTTTAGGTCTTTTGTCTATTTTACCATTTTTACCTCTACATCGCATATTTGATTCGTTAGAAATTCTTCCCTAATAATGATAAGAAAATTTGGTATATGTGATAGGTGGGCACAATTGAAAATGAGGGTAAATAGTTGCAATGTGTAAGTTCTTTTTATAATTAAGAAATTCAAGATCTCCACCTCTTTATCTGAACGAAGACATTTATTTAATGTTAAATATTTTTATCTAAGAATATATCAATGTTCAATCTAAGTCTAGTTTCACGACGTCATGTTCAAAAAGTATGTACTTGTGTGGAGCCATGGTTTAAATTTATAAATTGCTAGAGTGTAAGTGTGCTATATTTGAAATTATATAATGATTTCAGCAAATCCTTTTCTTGATGATATGTGATATCGTGACTCTTGCATTCAAAATTGATGTATTAAAAATTGCATTGGGTTTTATTTAATAGTAAGGATCAATAAGATGGATCACAAATTAAAATATATAACAATTTATAGTATCAAGGCATCCATTATTTCACATAGGTCTACTTTTCAATATTTTTGGCCAACATTCTTTTATACTCCCTCCATCCCATTTTAGTTGTCTCATTTGAAATATTTGTGTTTTTTAAAGAACTTTCTATATAAGACTAGCACTCCATGTGATCTTATCCATTTTCAACACACTTTATACTACTGAGACAATTATTTTGGGACAATTCTAAAATCCATATAGAATAACTAATTTGAGATAGATGGAATATTTTGTAACTGAAAAATACTTATACCAATAAACTAGCAATATTCTAAAAGGCAATATTTATTATTCTATATCAATTATATTTCAACGAATATTCAAAACATTGAACATCTTAAATTATAAAACAAGCATGGAGAGAAGGCCACGTATTAAAACAATGTTGATAAGATTAAAAAAATTACTATGACAAAAGATGGTATTTTATGTTTCCATATTCTAACACTTGATTGTCTTCATGAGGAATATGTTAGATCAAACCCCCCTCAACACAAAAAGAACCACTCTCCTTCGTTTTGTATCCAGCGTGTGTGGATTGGAAGGTTTATATGTGTCCCAAAGATGAGTAAGGTGAGACACCTGGAAAATTTAGATAGGATGCTTAGACACCTTAGTTTTAAAAAAAGAAACTCAAAATTTGAATTTGCATTTCTTACAGGTTAATCAATGGTGTTGATCTAGTTAAGCTTGAAATATCGGCCGATACATATCGTATCGGCTGATATGTATCGGTATTTTAATACCGAACGATATTGGCCGATACGATATGTATCGGCCATACATACCAAATATCGGCCGATATGGCCGATATTCGGTCCGAAATATCGGTCACAATATCGGCATTTTAAATTTTTTTTCTTTTTTTTTAAAAAAAAAAAACACCGATACGGTTTTTACACGATTTTTTGCGGTTTTTTACGGTTTTTAAAGATTTTTCACGGTTCTTGACGGTTTTTAACGGTTCAGGGTTTACGGCTTTCACGGGTTTCTCACGTTTTTTTGCGATTTTTTTCGGTTTTTAACGGTTTTCCTCTGTTCTTGACGGTTTTAAACGGTTTAGGGTTTACGGCTTTCACGGGTTCTACGGTTTTTTGCAGTTTTTCACGGTTTTTAACGGTTTTTCACCGTTTTTCACGGTTTCAATATTGGAGGAGAGAGACATGTCGATATATGAGGAAAGAGAAAATTACCGGCCGATATATCGGTTTAACCGTTTTTTAAACCCCTGTGATCTAGTACCAGGATTATCCAAATAGCTTTATGGAATTATGGCCAAATCTCTCCTAAACCCCAGCGTTTATGGTGACGGAAAATTTCTTTGGCATTGGATGTGGGATGATTGAATGAGGATGTTGACGATTTGAGGAGGGCAACCCAGGGATCTTATTCATAGGTACGAGTTTTGCTATCATTAGAAGAAATTACTAATATGGGCATGTTCCCTCTTATATTATGGTTGCTGACTATCTTTCTTAATTAATTCTCCTTTAATTTTTGTCAAAAAAAAAAAAAATATCGATTAATAAAAAACACAATTATTTTATAGATTCACAAGTCATAATAGATACCACCACATTGTCAGTCCACTTGGATAGGATTCACAGATACACATCGATCAATCAATCATTTAAGAGAAAATAAGATCAGCTTACAATTAAGCTACTATAGACAATATTGAACCGGAGGGATTTTGATGCAAGCATAGCTCGTCTCCCTCCACAGGTGGCCCTTCCTTCTCGTAGTCGATTTTCATGGTCCTCACAAAATAGATACTTCATACATCTAGAGTCAAAGCTACGTCTACTCGCTGAACGAAAAAAAGAAACGTATTACTAAGCACAATAAATAAATAAAAAAGAAGAAGCATACTGGTGATAATAGATGGTTGAATGTCAATCATGCTTTTATCCTTTACTCATGAGTTGAAATTCAAATGAGAAAATAGATAAAAAGAAATAACCCTTAAAAAAAAAAATGGATTATCCGAGAAAGCATTCATAGTCGAGTGTCAAGCATACATTAAGTATATTGGATAAGCTTTTGCAACAAATCTTTGAATGGACTAACTAGGCAAACTTGCCATTGGGAAATAAAGCAGGTTAATAAGCATTTTGCAGGACAAAAGCCAACTTTTCCTTAAAACACACGATACGTTTGTAGAAATTTTGACCTCACCAACCAAAATACACAAGTGCAAATTCACCAATAAAGCCCTTGTCTACCCGAACCCGATATTTGGTTTTTCCAGATTTTTCATGCAGACTTGAAATTAGATTTAACCCAAGTCGCACCTCTATGAGAAAAGGGATGCGACATCTCATTTTGCTGATCATGGCATCAAACCATTCTCCACGATTGATCAATAAAATGGTGTCTCCATAAGACAAAAGATGGGCTGGAACAACTGAAGAACATGTGAGTCCAGGAATGTGTTTGTAAGAAAATCATATACGTGTTACCTTACATTTCTTGACATTTGCATCCATGTAGCCAAAGAAACCCCTTTCTGAGTATCCAACCATTCATGTTTTAATGGCAAGAATTTGAAAATTCTGCAGGCTCAAGGCCTTCCTTTCCAACAAGCTCAGTTTGCTAAAGTGCAGCAGTGTGATATAAGCAGTGAGATGAAGCTGTTCAACTTAAAGTAAATAAGTAATGCTCTTGCCGTACAGTTTAATTAAGTTGCTCTTTAGTTATCCTAAAACAGTTTCCTAGAAAATAATAACAAATAAAATGCATACGTGATAGGTGAAAGGTTAGGATTGGATCTGATGGGCTAATTGCAGGATCCATAGTGTAACCTGCCCGATGGCTGACTGGATTTAATATAAACCACAAAATGTAAGCATGTTGACCCATGTATGGAGCTTTAGGCATTTAAACATTCATATAAATGTTGGATAAAATTTTCTGAAACCTGGAAATTTCAGAATTTGCAAAAACCCAGAATTTTTTTTTTTTTGAGACCAACAAAAACCCAGAATTTTGAGTCCTGAAAAATTTCCTGTTTTAGATGCAACCAAACACACTAGAAATCCAAACATCCAAAGAAGCACATAATGTTCATGTCCAAGCACTTCGACTCTCAAGGAAAAAAACTGCCTTTCAGGCTGTCTCAAAAATTAATAATTCAATAAAGTTTACACTCTCTCTCTCCCCCATAACAAACTGATGGCACATGTTATGAGGAGCCAAAAGGATCAGTAGGACGGATTAACTTTGTAGGAGCCAATGAAATCAACAAAACTCGCAATACCATGGATCATTCAGTTATAGTGGATACTGGATAGAATCAAATGCACATCATCCAAAACATTTCATGCAGAAAGTCCAATATGTACCCTCCAATCATGGACCATTCTGTTGGAATGCTTACTGAATGATCCCACTTGTCCAAATAGTGGCCAGTGGCTAATTAATTAGAAAAAGTTCATCCATCTAATTTCATTTGATGATATCAGAAAAGAAAAGAAAAAAAAAAAAACACGGAGCACACGTTTGCTTTGGATGAGTCCCACAAGTTTTGATCTTTTTGAAGACCAAGGTGTCCAGGCCTCTTAGAGCATCTGATTAACCCTTGGGACATGTGCAAACCTCCCTATCCACACACACGGATAACACTACATAGGGAGTGGCCCTTTTGTGTTGAGAGTGACTTGAACCCAAGACCTCCTACACCTCAGGCGGGTTCTTGACCGTCAAGCCAACCCTCATGGGTCCTAGACACATGGGAGTATATCTTGAACAAAGAATAATAAAATAATCATAAAAGAACTATCATGGTTATAACAGAGAACATGAAATTACTACAGAACTAAAAGTGCTGAGTTATGAAGAAAGAAGTTTTTCTTATTAGGCAATACCAATCATAACAGAAAGGTATTCCAAGAGATTCTGAAAGGAACAGCAGCAGAATAACAGTTTGAATTCAGTGATGGACTGATTTACATAAATGCTACTATTTCTGGCTCATTTTTTCAACTAGCGAGTTTGAAAGCATCAATGAAAAGACCATAAGTGAATCCCATCTTAAAATTGTTGAGCAAAGCAAGCGGAAAGGTTACCTTGGGTTGACTGTAATAGAATCTGGTTACATACTCGGTAAGAAGAACACAAAGTACTGCAGCAATCACATCATTCACTCCTAAAGCACCAAATGACAAAGAAATGGTCTGTGCAACATAAAATCCACCTAACAATGAGATACCACCAAACAAAGCTCTCCGAGAAGGGCTTCTGAAATAGTTCCGTGAAATCTCTGGGACAATGCGGATGATGTCAACCAACCTCCTAGGTCCCTCATTCTCTTGTACTGCTCGTATGGTAAAGTACCTAGATTTAGATGTTGATGTTAAAACTCGACATCTCATATCTGTTACCTTTCTTGCAGAGTTCATGCCAAGGGTGAGAATACTTGGAGAGGTGAAATTCAAACAATATGCCATCAAGCATTCAATAAGAAAGGCAATCAGTTCAGAGGAAACTCTGTCGAACCCAGACGTTGATATATTCCACTCAAGAATTGGCAGGCCTTCTCTGAAAGTAAAGGACAAGGAAGGAAAAGCACAGATAATTAACTCTAACAAAACAGGGAAGAAAGACTAAAAAATGCAAAACCATAGCATAGTGAAAATGAAGAGAATATTGCATAATTGGATGTGGGAAAAGATGTCTTATTTCTGGCTTCCTATGACTTAATGCTGGTCGCTGGATGTAGGCAAAATGCTTTGTTGCTGGTTTTTCGCCTATTCAGGAGGAAACCATCCTAACAGCTGTTTTGCCAAAACAAGAAGCAGCAAATTTCCCTACATCCAGTCACACTCTTAAAATTGTCTGTTAAACAAAAACAGTTCTTTTTTTCCTCACTCCCTACAAGTAGGGATATGAACAGGTCAGATCCAAGTAAATCCAAGTTAAATTTCAAATCCCAACCAGAGGAGTCAAATCGGAAAGACGGAAACGACATCCAAATCCAATTCTAGTCTTGGATAGAAGATGGGCATTTATTTGTTAGATCCACATCAAAACTCGGAATTTCATTTAAGTTTTTGGACACTGCTATTTATTTTACATGTATACACTCGTTACATATAGAAAGCTCTACCGAGACTGTCTAACGAGACACGCCATCTCATAGGTCTTGGGGCCCACATAGTTGGATGTGATGTAAAGAGGACTATATGAGTAGGTTGAGTATGAAGTTTCACCTGCAACTGATCATTCTATCTCTTGATGTTAAACATTTAAAAGTCAATGACCCCATACTCATCAAAATTTAAAAGCCAAAATTATATGGCTTGAATCATCAATTGATAGTGAAACTTTATATAATTCATATTTATGTAATCACCTATCAAATGAATCCAATTATGTGGAACCCATTAATCATTTGATGGCATGTCTCGTTAGAGTCCCAGTTAGTGTGTCTCGCTGGCCTAACTCTTGCATATATCATTTACATCTAATTCATTTGATTTAAAAAGTTTCTAGATTTGGCTAAATCAGAATAAGCATCTGAAAATCATCAAGATATTAATCACTACTTACATCAGGGTCAATAACATAAAACCCATTTTTGGGTCTAATGCTTCATATTTTCAGATTTTGAAATAATTTCCATCCCTACTTGTGGAAAATCCACATCCAAATCCAATTCTAACCTTGGATAGAAGATAGGCATTCACTTGTTAGATCCAAATTCACATCCACATCCAACAGTGGTCTAAGATTCAAAGGACAATGTCATTTATATTACACATATACACTCATACATGTATCATTTACATCTAATTCATTTGATTTAACAAGTTTTTAGATTCAGCTAAATCAGAACCAGCATCTGAAAATCAAGAAGATATTAAATCTGTATCAATATCAGGGTCAATAATAGAAATCCCATTTATATTGGGCCTTATGCTTCATATTTTCAGATTAAAATTAGACGTTTCTATCCAAACAAAGAAAAAGGAGGAGAAGAAGAAAACTTTACATTTACTTATACAATGGTTAGCAACACGTGCTTCGCACATGGGAAATATTCACTAATATCTTTTAATTTAATTTATTCATCACTATCATCATTATATTTGTACTCAATTAGTTTTATTAATTAATATATTTACCAAAATGGCATAAAATTTTGTAGAGAGATTTAATAGGTACATTAAGCTATGGATAAAAAAGTACAATTAAAAAAAAATACAGCTATAAAATTGATGGAGGCGATCAAGCCGATGATTCACATTTGGTGGACTTTTAGTGGATTTGATCAAATGGAGAATTGCATTGGCTTACATGTCCCATTTTGATCAAGGCATTCATAAATGGACACCGTCTAATAAGCCCATTAATGTTGCAAGTCATGGCCAATTAAGTCTTGTGACCCAATTAAGCCTGTAAATCCAAGCCCATATCCTATACACAGGCCTGGATCCATATTCAAGCCCATTAATCCAAGCTCAATCCCCAAACTCTCCTACAATGCCAAGTGTCATGTGGAGATTGAAAGTTCCAAAGGAGGTGGAAAGAGTAGGTGGAGAATTTTGCAACTTGCAATTTATTTTATTGGCTTTCTTTTGTTTGTTTGTTTTAGGATGCAATATTGTTCATTCAATAAAGCCATGTGGCATAGTTAAGGATTGAGATGGAATGGTCATAATTAGACTACATTCTATCTTAAGCAGGGTTAGTTTGGTCTTTTTACACTTTTTTTTTAAGATGGTCTCATCTTAGCAAATGAGAAGTAGAAAGGATATTGCCCGAGACCACCGGGGCACTCAAAGAAGGAAACCTTGGTTCAGGATGGCTTGAAACTTCTTCAATATAAACCCCCAAATGCAGCCAACAATCATCGACTTTTAAAAGGAATTTCATTAAGTTGCTCAAGCTTTGGAGACCAAGTAACTCAAAATCGAGCATACCAGAAATCACTTCCGGCGATTGTGGTAGGGTCAATTTGAACAACTTGCCAAGAAAATCTCCGATAGCCCGGACAGATTCAGGAAACTAGGCACGAATCGGGATGCTAGTGACTCGGACCCAACAACTTTTAAATCCCATTCTTCATACCTAAAACAGAGGTTAGAGAAGGGAGCATCATGAAGGACAAGAAATTTAGAGGAGAACTCTGTTGGCTTCTTCAACCACCTCAAAAAAGAGAAGAGCAAGCAGAGGGCCGATCCAACAAACTAAGACATGTCCAAGACAACCCCAATCTTTCAACCGGGTTTGAATGTCTGTAGAGAGAAAATCTGGAGATAATAGGGAAGCAATAAGGCACCATTTCAACTTCTCTTTCTGGCGATTGATTGCAGTGTTGCTTAGTATGATCGACTTCCCTTTGTCTGCAATAATAGTTCACACTGAAGTAGTCACAATTTGGGCAACAAAGGGTTTCCATGTATCGCCTAAAGAAGAGGAATGGACCAGTTGATGTCAAGATTGAGCAGACAAAGTTTGCATTTTCGAGGGTTTCGCCAGTTGTACAACCAGCTTCTTCTCTTTAAAGAGTCTGCCATTGATGTCAATGATACCTCTCAGAGCTTCCACTTCGAACCCAAACTAGACAAAAGCAAACCCTCGGTTGGTTTTTGAATCACTGGTCAAAGGTATGAAACTATCAACTATTTTCCCAAATTTGATGAATAGGGAAAAAATGTCTAATTTAGAAAATTCTCCTAGGATGTTAGAAATGAACAAAGACAATGATTTTTTTTCTTCTTTGCTCCCAACAAGATTTAGAAGAAGAGGAAGGGACAAAGACTGGGTTTCTCTGAGGGAATTGGGTTGGTGGATGGAGAACAGAATGGGAAGGGGATGGATGGGAAGGAGGGATTGGTTATTGGAGAGGAGGGGCAGAAGGGGCAGAAGGGGCAGAAGGGGAAGGAGTGGAGCTCATCCCAGAATTTCTCTGCTTATTTACGGCTTACTACCATATGTTCATTAGTTTTTATTCACATACTTATATGCATAACTATTAGCAGATTTGTAAAACTATTGGACACACTATAGATGAATCATAAGAAACTACTTTATTAGAAAGTCCATAAAGTTCATCAAACCCCTTACATTTGATCTATCCAGTGGTGGACGGGTGATGTGTATATCAATAAGTGAAGATTGATAAATGGTTTGGATTTTCATAAGTTGGTCTCAAATGTCCCAACCGTTGCTATTTGCTTCTATCCTCACTATTACGATGGCATCATGGTATCATTTCTCTATAATAATATGCAAGTAATTCAAAGAGCAACAACTGGTTTGGTGTACCCAAACATTTATCTAAAATGATTCTTATGAAATTGACTGTATTTATTTAACCTTTAAATGCCACCTTTATACATAAAATTAATTTGAAGGCTTAGAATACATAAATTTAGGTATAAGTGATAATTAGCAAGGTTCTAAAATCGCTGCATTGTCCCACATCAGTTTTTTTTTTCTCTTTGAGCAAATTGGTCAATACCCATCGATTTAGACATATATAAGATAACATAAATTTGGGCCACGGCTAATTTGCTCACAATGACAAATGTTAGAATCTTAAAATGAGATTTTGGTATTGCTTCAGCTGATATCAAGAGAACCCTTAAATAGAGTATTGGTACTTAGACTACTTGCAATACATAAAGCTATGATAATTTGACTTGGCACATCAAAATTCCTATTTCTTTAAAATCTCTCGTAAACGTGTTTTGTCCAACAAAATGCTTAGAAGAGGACAAAATTTAATGGATTAAACTCATTTTTATAGAAGCAAATAATAAACCATTGACTAGTACTTTATATAAAATAAAAGTTTCTTTTCTTATCAACTTCATTTTTATAGTTAAAAAATCAGATTCTAATAACATAATTTGAGCTTTTATCAAAAGAATAGATATTTGTAATACTTTTCAATAATGGATGGGAAATGGATGTGTCAAAAATACATATACCCACAAGAATGATTGAATTTGTTCTACACAATTTAAATCTATTTCTATGTACACTTATTATTGGACTAAATTCAAAACTTATGAAGCATTTAACTTTTTGTAGCCTTTAAACTATATCTGAAATATTTTATTCAAGCTGATTTTTGTCACACCCCTCCATCCAAATATAATTTTAATTAACGGCCTTCTCCATATATTTCAAAGTGCGCCTCACAAAAATGTACTTGACCCTCTTACCTTGAACTAATTCTCAAAGGGTAATATCTCTAGTGAAATGCTGGAAGTACTGCAAACTAGAGGAGGACCAAAACACAAGAAAAGTTACTATGCGCAATTGCGCACCTACCATTGTCACGCACTATGAAAGTGAAACTGTGAAAGGTGGAAAGGCAGTGAATAGAGAAGCAAGAGAGGATATATTTGTACTTCCACTAAATCAAGCAAAAACAGGAAAAATGTTAAAAAATTGGCACGGGTACACTGAGCGCTCCGTGCTAGTTCTAAGATATGAGAAGAAACCCCAAAATCAGATTTCTCAAGCCCGAAAGTAAGACTTCTAAATCGAGTAATAATGGGAAAAAATGAGGTACAGGTGCTGAAATCTTACTCTGTCATACGGTGTCACAAGGGCTCGATGATGTAACGAACCGACGAATCAGTACTTTGTGAAAGAAAAACCCCCAATCAGATTATATAAAATCTGTAAAAATAAGGGAATTGAGAGCAGTCTTAACAAAAAAAAAATGCATGTTACCATGCAGGAATAGAATCGGCGTCGTCTCCGTCTCGTCGATTGGTACGCGTTCATACTGCGGTTTGAGTCCGATGAGGCGCTAAGAAGAGAATGAAAGCTGGGAGACGTGAGATGAGGGAGAGTAGAAGGATAGAGATTAGAGAGTTTTGATGGAAATGGACAGTGGAATATCACTAGAAAGCGGATTTTGAGTGGAGACGGTGGAATATCACTCGCCGGTAGTGGTTAAACTTTGGTTGGTTTTAACTCACCGTACTCGATAAATCAATGGGCTCAATGCGCTTGGATTATATATTTGTAAGTTGCGAATATAAGAACTTTGTATAGATTGAATTCAAAAATTTTAAATTAATTGGATCTGATTTGACCCGATATAATCTAATTTGATCCGAATATACTTAGTTATAAAATAACACTCACACTAACTCAGGTCAGAAACCTTGGTCAGATCGAATTAAGTAATTTAGATAAGCAATTTAGATTTGATCGGGTGAGATTTACTAAACTTTGAGATGGGTTTTATTGGATATATTAAAATTTGATTGGACTCAATTCGAATTTCAGCCCTACTCGCTGAACAAGGGAAATCGTTGCTAATTTAGACGTGGAGGTGAATTTTTATTAATTTTAAAGGGGAATTAGTAACGACTAAAAAGAATGGAGAATTACATTCGGTGAAATGTGTTGGATCAAGTGTGAAATTATATTTTTATGTTTTATAATTTATTATTGTAATTGAAAGTTCATCCATTGGTGCTAGAACATGATTGACCCTAGAGGGGGGTGAATAGGTCAATCCCAGTTTTCATGGTGTTTACAAATTTCTTAATTGTTTAAAGTTTAAATACAACGGACTAACAATTTTAATCAAGAGATTTGTTTAGTATAATAAATTGTTTATAATTTCTTAAACGATCACACTAAGTTTAGAACCCTTTGTATATTGCTTGATTATCAATACTTGTGTACAATGTGTAAACAAGATAATCAAAATGCAAAGTGATGTGTGTTGAGAAGAGTACTTAAATACAAAATACAAACACACAATGAGCAAACACCATAAGTCCAAATTTATAGTGGTTCGGTTAGCCAACCTACATCCACTGTTAGGAGTAGCTCAACCTTGAGCTATCTCCAAATCTACTAAGTGGGACTTACACCCTCACAATTAGAGTAAGAATTTCACCTCACTCAATCGGCTGGAAATTTCACACACCACATGTAGAATAGGAATTCCATCTATTCATTTGGTTGGGAATTCCATACACCACATGTGCAAGAGACGACGCTCTAGAATTTTTTATAGTGGTTCTGGAGCCAAGCTTCCTTAATTCACTTTCAGGACAAAAGTTTTAAATAAAATTAAAACCAAGAAACACTTATCTTTGAAGCTCTCTCTCGATGATGTGTGCTTCTCGAAGATCCACCCAATGTGTGCCAACGTTCCGCCTTATAGCCGTCGTATAGTAATTACAATTCCAGGGTGACTAGAAAATTGGTTTTACCAATATCTATCCTAATTGTTCATCCCTTCCCCTCTCTCTCTCTCACAAACTCAATCCATATGATTGGTTGCATTAGATTTCCCAAGAGTAAGCACGAGAGAGAGAGTGACCCTTTTGCTGGCACTTGTTTAAGCTCACTGATAATGATGAGGTCCAACGGATTTGTTAAAGGATGCCAACTGGTTGCATAAAGATTGGTATTTATAGAGAAGACAACCAATTTCAGTAACGGTTATATACTGACAGGTCAGGCGGACTAAGGGGTCGGTGACTAAAAATGTTACCGTATAACAACTTGACCGTTGTGCATTAAATGCACTCCCAACGGTATAATTCTTTCCCGATCGACATGGCGGTGTCGCCGATGGGTCAACAGTGATGGCACCGAGAGGTCGGTCCATATGAGAGACTCGGTCTGGGGCAACACAATGCTGACAGAGTTTCAACTCCAGAAACTAGTCTTACCCAAACCGACCTGTCGCCCTTTATCGAGGGGTCGTTTCTGGTACTCTCGATCGGTCTTGAACTACCGATATATCTGTTTTCTTGAGAGCCCACCTGAGTTTTAAGTTCTAGAACTCATAAGTCTTTATCGAAGAGTCGTTGATCACGAGTGGTCGTTTCAGCATTTCACCGAAGGGTCGGTGCATACGAGATTCTCGATCAGAGGCATGCCCAAAATGACAGTTCTATGATCCAAAACCTTTATCAATCTGGCCGACAAGTCTTTGACCACGATGGGTCGATCCTGTCTCCACCGAGGGGTCGGTGAGAACAACTGGTCGAGCTAATAGTGAAACCAAATACATATTTCCAAGTTGAGTTTCTATTCACTGTCAAGCTTCCTCTCTAGGCTTTTTATGATTTTACCATTTGTTCAACTAAGCCTAGGAATGATCATCTCTAAGGTGTGTGTATCATCTACTGTCATTTATGGCCAAATACATATTTTGTGATTACCATAACGATGAACTTTAATCCGGTGGAGCATGATCTTCAATCTTGATCATCTTTGAGTATTCAAGCTTCTAGCAAGTGGTTCTTCCCGAGTCATAGAATTGACAAACTTAGGGACTCATCATCCTTGGGCCCAAAAGGCTTCATGCTTAGAAGGGGTGGTGTCCCTCTTATAACCACCTCAAATTTTTACCTCCTGGACGGTATGGGTCAAAATTATGTGCCGTCCAGGGTATTACAATCTACTCCCCTTAAACCAGAGTCGTCCTTGGCTCTATCACTTCACATAGACAGAGGGTCCACACTGGCAACACCGTACAAGTAGAGGGCCAGCACAGGCAGAGAGTTGAACCGTTTTGTGATACCACATTCGATTTATCCCTCGGAAAAGTCCGAGTATGGACCTATAGCACATAATACCCACAGAAACCAAAGTATTGTATGTTACCTAGAGAGAGAATTGGCCAAGTGGCTAAAAGAAAAGAAAGCAGAAAACACACAATACACATAGAGAAAACAACGGAACATGAAAATAAATCTTTTTTAAGAAAAATAGCACTTAGTGTTCTTTTTTGGTGTTCCGTTGTTTTCTCTGTGTGTATTGTGTGTTCATTGCTTTCTTTTCTTTTAGACATTTGGCCGATTCTCTCTCTCCAGGTAACATGCAATACTCTGGTTTCCATGGGTATTCTGTGCTATAGTTCCATACTCAAACTTTTCCGAAGGATTGTGATACCCTGCCCCTTACACACCACCGATGTGGGGAGTCCCACATCGGTTTGGAAGGCAAGGATGGTGGGTTTATTTGAGTCCACCCACCTCTATTCTAGTGTGATGCGTTTTGGGCAGGGCCATGTGGGCCTGGGCCCAAGGCGAATCCGTGCAGGCTCGCTTGTGTGCGAGGCCCAGAGCAGACAATATCACACTGAGTTGGACCCTAAGCCCTGTTTTCGGGTCGGGTCGTTACAAATTGGTTTCTAAGCCGAGTTCAACACTTGTATTGTGTGGGTTTTCCTCCTTCCCTGGTGTTGTTGAGTTGGGCAGAGTCGAGCCGAGGGCGACTCGAGGCCTTAGGGGAGGTGATTGTGATACCATGCCCCTTACACACCACCGATGTGGGGAGTCCCACATCGGTTTGGAAAGGTAATGATGGTGGGTTTATTTGAGGCCACCCACCTCTACTCTAGTGTGACGCGTTTTGGGCCAGGCCATGTGGGCCCGGGCCCAAAGGCAAATCCGTGGGGGGCTCACTTGTGTGCGAGGCCCCAAAGCGGACAATATCACACTAAGTTGGACCCTAAATCCTGTTTTTGAGTCGGGTCATTACAGAGATAAACTTAGGAGTCTCTCCTGGTACCTAATGCTTGCAAAACATCTCCATCTACAGACCTTTTTGTCCCTATGCCATCTCAGTTACAGACCTCTGGTTCGAAACTGAACCGAGGCTACAAATAGAATCTATCGTTAGTTTATACGAGTTTTTCGTGCTCCACTTGATTTACTGGAGTCTATACCTAAACCTAAGACTTGCAAACACTTGTCGAACGTTAAGACTTGTTTTTTACAGCTTTATTTATCGCTTTCTATACCCTCTGGGTTGAACTCTCAGATCTACTGGTGGCTCTGCCCAAGGAAATCTGAGACGAGGCCCTAAGTATTTTATTTAGTTTCGACTTTAAAACACCATGCATTTGGTGTTATTTTCCTTTCTGTGTTTTTATGATTGTCGCGCTTTATTTACTTTATGCATTTATTTACGCGTGTATTTCTACTTGTCTTGATTTCTGTGGTTTTCTTTTACGTTGTGCTTTGTATGCGCTTTAAGTTTCAGCATTTTATTTACTATGTACTTTTTCTTTCCAGTCTTCTTTCAAAACTTGTTGAATCACGATGAGGAGATTGAACCACACTTTTCTTTCTGAAATGCATGGCATATTGCATTTAAAAACCTAAAATTGCAAAACCATTAACTATACGACAATAATGGGACCCATGGATATGAATGATGAAAAGACATGAACGGGACTAGAATGCAATACCTCACATTGCTTACACGTGAGGGATATAATTGTTAAAATTCTACTGATAAAATGTAAGCATATGATAGTGTCTGAGAGCCAAGACCAAGTTATCTATAAGCGCAAAATGTGATCCAATTGTGTGTCTAGAGGTTAATAGGTTAAATGAATTGGATGAGTACTCGAGAACTTCAGTCTCCAACTCAAATCCATGTATGAATGTGGTACTGTGTATTTTGTGTTTGTATGTGTATCAAAGTGCAGGGCTTGTATGAACTAGGTGTCGGTCTTGAAACCGATAATGCAAACACACGCAATGTTTGCTCTGTCCAAACTTGAATTCGATTTTCCTATGTGTAATCCTGGAACAAGGACACGCTAAATGATTGATTGAATGCTGAAGAGGTAAACATGTGTTATTGTTTTACCCTCTCTTATGTCATTCACTTTGCATAGATCTAAATTATGCAAAGATTTGATAACCCCAGAACGTGGGGGATTAACAACGTGTATATTGTTAAATTCAATATTTGGTTCAATGCTGCTTATCTTTGGTGATATGTATATGTTGAATTATGCGCCATGCGATTTCATGCGGGTATATGCTAGGAATGCATGTTAGACTGAGTGAGAGATATATGCTGAGTGACCAAGGATATCATGATGGGTTAATGAGACTTTTAATCCACATGCGTAACATGTGTTGTATATCATTATGTATGTGAATTGCCTTTACGCATTGTGTAAAGCATTGGGCTGTAACTAGCTGCAGTATAGAGCATGGTACATGCTGTGTGAATCATCGAACCTTTATCGGTTGCTTTGTGTTGTGAAATTTTAAATTTATACTTACTCACAAGTGCACGAATCAAATTGGAGTATAGAGATATGTAAGTGTGAGGTCGAACCCAAAGGGACTTGATTTTAGAATGAACCGAAAAAGAAATTAAAAAACCCAATAATCTAACCTTAACTTCGTTAACAATTTTTTTATGGAGAATAATTGAATTTGCAAAATTAATTAAAACAACTAAAAATGGAAATTTTAATCAAGCATGAGAAAGTACTAAGGCGTCGGATTCCACCACCATTAAATCTATAATCTTGTATTTATTTATTTATTAATTCCAATTTTTAGAGATTTAAACATTCAAGTGCATTAATATGATGTTCAAAAATTGATTTTCCTTCAGTTAAAAATGTAAATTCTAAGCATTTTATATATCCTATCTTAATTCAAAAGACAATGGATCAAAGAGATCAATCTAAGCATCCAATGTATTTAAATTAAAATAAAAGAAAAGAATGAATCAAAGGATTTTACTTTTATTCAATTAAAACCAAGTATTAATTAATTAGATATTAATATTAACAACAAAAAATACATAGCATTGATGGTGAAAATAATTAACATCTATTAATTTGATGAAGCCAAAATCATTAAACAATCAAACACACATATTTGGAAATCAAATAAATAAATAAAAGAAAAATATTTCATTAATGGAGTTTCATCCTCAACCTCAGTACAGAAATTTAGCAAGAAGTCATCATGAAATTAAAGCAAAAGAATATAAAAATAAAACATTGATGATCGTCGGAGCTCCTAAACCTTTTCTCTATTGTCGGAGAGACCCCTCTCTGTCGTGCCTTCTCTACTATGTATTGTGCTCCTCCACGGCCCTGTTGTGTTGCTGGCTGCCAAACCACTTGAACAAATCAAGTTTTCCTTACTGCAACTGCTCATTGGACGCTGATGGATTCCTAGCATGCTGATGTTGCTTGCTTATAGATCTTTGTTTGGATGTCTCTTGTTTAGTACAGTCCTTTGTTGTTTCAAAAGGGTTGCTTATAGATCTTTGTTTGGATGTCTCTTGTTTAGTACAGTCCTTTGTTGTTTCAAAAGGGATGCCAATGATGTTACCTCTACCCGTTGTCTCGTTAAAGCACAATTTAAAAAACATGGATCACATGGGCTGGTCACACGTTTAATTGTTTCATACAAAGTAGGAAGCGCATTGGAGCCCATCAATGAACACAAACCTTATGTACATGGGATATTGTTTAATACAACACTTTGATTCAACATGTTACCACGTTGATGGCAAGAGCAGAACAACTTGGTCTACTCTGGTCAATCCATAGGGGAACTGTACTACTTCAACTTCAAATTGAGACTTTTTTTTTTATGTCTTTGGGCCTTATTTTCCATTGTCAAACAGCCAACCTGACAACACACAAAATATATTTAAATAGATAAAATAAAAGAAAATAAAATACTAACAGTTGTAATATTGGGTATCAAATATGTAACATTTATACACTTATCAAATACCCCCAAACTTACATTTAGTTAGCCCTCGAGCAAAACTAAAAATAAAAATTGAAAATTAAAATCCTAAACTACTCCTAATCTACACCACTTTCGCCTGCACTCTCAATTGCATTTAGTATATGCAACAAGTCTTTACATCCCTAGTTCACCACTAGTGGACGAGTTATATCTCGTGAGGGCTTCCAGTGATGATACCCACAAACTTCAAACTTTTAGCAAAAATATCCAAACAAAAATTTAAAAGTCATACAACTCCAAAATTATTTCATAAAATTTATACTCGGAGTGTAGTGTGTGAGAACCAAATATTAACATAGCCTTCTTTTTCAAAATATACACAAGTTTTGCAACCACTTTCTGTAATGCGCTTCGAATCCAAATCTCACAAGATATATCTCTCAGAAAGATTTTCGCTCAGAGATTGAGTTAATTTCTCTCAAAAGTATATGTGAGTGGAATAATTTCTTAAATACAAATATTTTACATATTTATCAACAAAGAATGGATTATATCAAAGAAAATACAGATCTCATAAATGGATGCCATTTTTCTGAGAACATTGAATTAATACATCATTATTGTTCCTAATTTATTCTCCACTTTAAATACCATATTAACTAAGGATCAATAGGACTTCTTAATAAAACGAAATGTGGCTTAAGACCGGGTCATATCAAAGAAGTATAAAAAGGACTCTAAAATAAATACTTTGAACAGAAAAAATTAGAAGTCTTCATAATGTAATGGAGATATTTCTTCCTTTATTTTTCTTCTCAGCACTCCATAATTTTCAAATCATTTTTTCTTTCTTTATTTTTTTTGTTAATTTTTTTCTTTTTATTTTTTCATATCATTCGTTTGATGTCTGGATGTTCCCTTTTTTTTCCTACATCATTCATCATTATTTTTTACAAGTGCCATATTTTTCTCAGAGTTCCATCCCAATTTTTTTCATTTATAACCTTTTCTGAGCTGTAGAATAGGTTATAGATTTTTCAATATAAGCTCCAACACCACAACCGGAGTTGTGTATGGAAAACATGGCTAACAAAAAAAAATCAAGCTTAACTTTAAAAAGCTCAAATTTGGGAACTAACAGGATAATATGACCAGCATAGGTAGGCTTCAAAGGTTTAAACGATTCAAAAATGGCCTATATCATTTCCTAAGCCTCAAATGATTATTCTCTTGCTTCAAATAAATTTAGAAAAACTTCTAATATAATAATCCAAATTTTGATTTCATTCTCAGTAATTTGATCGAAATAAAGAATAATGAATCTAACAACGACTCAATGTGCACTTCAAAGAAAATAAAGAATTTACTCATAACCCTTAGAACAATAGAATGACTCTAAAACTCATTGGATATAACTCTCCACTCGTATTCTTCTAGTGATTACTCAACTTATGAATACTCTTCTTTTTCCAGCTAATATTAATATGGCTATGTAAAGTTTTTTCGAGCATAAATTTCATAAAATTCAATTGGAAAAACAGATATAAATTTTTTTATTCATATATTATGCTAAAAACCATTTATATTTCATTTTTTTTTCAAAAATTTTTAACTTTTTTTTTTAAAAATTTCATTTAAAAAAAACTAACTCAATTTTTTTTTTTAGATTTTTCAAAATGACTTTAAAACGGACACAAAATTGTCACAGTGTAACCCCCCTATACCCCCAAACTTAAATTGAACATTATCATCAATGTTTCCTAATCTACAGTGATCAGTTGTAAATTAAAAGAAAATATCAATATGAAGAATTGGAGTTCAGAAATACCTGAGATGGCTTTCTTATTTTAAACTGCATAAACAAACAAACACAAACACAACAATAAGGACACTAGACTGACTCTCACACAAGACAGACAGACTCAAATGAATTCAAAAATCCTAAACTAGACTGACTCGGACTTGACTGATAGACCTACTGATCAACCCTGGTCCAATTCTAATGGTTTTTCCACACTAGTGAGGAAAGGTTCAAATTTTACCTTCCATTTATCGGTCTCCACAAATGTAGTGGATTCCAGTAGACCATTCACTTCTTTGACCCTCTTTTCATTGAAGTCAGTGCCAACATTGGACAAGTATTCCTCAAAGGGTTCATCGCCGATAAAGTTCAAGAAGGATTTATGGATTGTACTCTCAATCATGTTTACGTCACATAAGTCATCCATGTCCAAAGGCTGGTGGCGACAATTAAACACATTGAGCTCTACAGTCATGTTACCAAAAGGCAGTTTAAGCATTATATTCCTGCAATTGATGATTGCATTTTAGGTGACCAAGAAAGGTCGACCCAAAATTATTGGAATTTGCCCATTGTTGTTCATCACAGGTTGTGTATCAAGGAATATAAAGTCCACTGGAAAATAAAACTTGTCAACCTTGATTAAAACATCTTCTATTACACCTCTTGGAATTTTGACTCATGTCGGCCAATTGAAGTATAATAGGTGTGGGTTTCAGTTATCGTAGCCCCAATTGCTCGTATACAGAGTGCAGTAACAAATTAACACTCGTTTCTAAATCACGTAAGGCCCGATCAATTGAATGGTCACCAATGACGCAAGAAATTGTAGGACATCCGGGATCCTTGTACTTGACAAGAGTTTTCTGTTGAAGAATGACGCTCACATGTTCAACCAAAAATGCTTTCTTTTGAACATTGGTCTTCCTCTTTACCATACAGAGATCTTTCAAGAATTTTGCATAAGAATGTATTTGTTTAATATCATCGAGGAGAGGAATATTTATGCGAAATTGCATGAACACCTCTAACAAGACACTATATGGTGTACCTTTTTCAATTGGAATCAATCTCAGTGGGTAAGGAGCTTTTGGGACAAAATCATTTGTGACTGACTCTTTGGGTTCCTTCTCAGTAGGGCAATCAGTGCCCTTTGATGACTTAGGTTGATTATGGCTTTGGTTGTCCTGGTCTCTTTCTTTTGGTATCCTAACCTGATTGTCATCTGTCTTCTTTGACCGAAGGGTGATGATAGATTTAACATCTTCATTAAGCATGGTGGAAGTATTTGAAGACCCTACCTTGAATTGACCCTTAGGATTGGGAATGGGTTGACTGGGGAGTTTGCCATTTTCCCTCTCTCCAATAGCACTTGCAAGTTGTCCTATTTGTGTTTCAAGCTTCAGTATGGCTTGGGAATTCGACTGCAATGCTTGTTGAGAGTTCTCCGCCAGGCTATCCAAGAATGCCCATCCATCATTTTGACCTTGATTTAAGAATGCCCCACTTTTCATAGACTCGACCATGATGCGGTTTGGTGTAGTCAAACCGTCGTAGAAAATTGTATGAGTCTCCACAGTTCAAAACCAGGTTGGGGACATTTACTCAACAGGTCTTTGAATCTTTCCCATGATTCCCCGAATTGTTCACCCTCTCTTTGAGCAAAATTAGATATTTCCTTTTTGAGGGTGCTGGTTTTGGACATTGGGAAGAACATAGACAGAAACTTGTTGACCAACTGGTCCCAAGTTGTGATGGAGTTGGCAGGTAGAAGGTTCAGCTATGATTTCTCTCTCTTTGAGAGAGAAAGGGAACAAGCAAAGTCTCACAGAATCACCTAAATTTTTTTGGTATTTGAACATGGAGCAGATTTTCAAGAATTCTTTTACATATAAATAAGGGTCCTCACGATCAAGACCGTAGAATGAAGGAAGGAGGTGTAGGGCTGGTTTCATCTCAAAAGTTGCATTAGTCGCTGGAAGGACTATGCCCGAAGGTGTGTTGGCTGTAACTGGCGAGAAGTAATCGTGAAGGGTTTTCTCCTGTTCTTTGGCCATTTTAGGTGGTGCAAGTAGACTAACTTTGATTGAGCCTGGCTGGGCTTTGGACGCAACGAATGATGGACCGACAAACAGTTCAACTCGAACCAAATGGTTGGTGAAGTCGTGAACTCAACTATTCATACACAAGCACGGACAAACGCTCAAACAAATCCACACAAAATATGCCCTAAAACCAAATTTTGAATTTCACTGGATGATTCGAATTTATTGGCTGACACACAGGAATCCTAGACTCTAGACTGCTCTTAATCTCCTTTCTAGAAACTTTTAGCCTCCGAGGAGAGTTTAACTACAAGCACGGCCAGGTAAGTTCCCAGGTAAGTGGGGGAGCACAAACGACATCTATGTCCCAATTGAACCTCAAACGTGCTCGACCTCATGCCTTGGTGACAGAACTAGCCTATACACTTTGCTTGAAGCAAAACTTTTCACCGGTGAACTAAAAATAAACCGAATTAAAGATGGTCCTATTGAGCATGAACAACCTAAACGATGGTTCTAAATTGATTTTAACTTACAATGCATGAACAAAATTTATTAATCTTTTTTTTTTTAGTTTTTGTGAATGTAAGTCTAAATTCTAACAATGCAAGATTCAAATCAAATATGCAAACAATAATCAAACAATTTAATCTAATGCATTAACTAACAACCTAATAAGCATGAGCAAAATAATTATGCAAGTTTTTTGGTTTTTTTTTTTGTTGTTTTTATGCAAAATAATGCAAGACAACCTAATAAAAACTATATGAATGCATGAAAAGTTAAAAATTTAAAGAAGATGAGTTTAGGCACTTACTTTGGCTTGTAGTGTTTTTTGCAAATTTTTTAAACGTGCAATTCAAAATTCCTGACAAATTCAACACACAAAACCTAGGTGAAGACCCCAAATCACATAAAAATATGCATGAAACTTAGATATAATTGCAAAATTCCTAAATCTACAACTAGTAGAAAGATTAAACTAATAGAATTTTTAATTTTATTGTTCCATTTCAAACCCAAGTCCCCTGCAATGGCGCCAAAAGCTTTTGTGTAATTTTAAATTTATATTTACACGCAAGCGCACAAATCAAATTATATTATAGAGATATGCAAGTGCGAAGTCGAACCCACTACGACTTGATTTTAGAATGGACCGGAAAACAAATTAAAAAGCCCAATCATCTAATCGTAACCTAGTTAACAATTATTTTATGGAGAATAATTGAATTTGCAAAATTAATTAAAACAACTAAAAATAGAAATTTTAATCAAGCATGAGAAATTACTAAGGCATCAGATTCTACCACCATTAAATCCATAATCTTCTAATTATTTATTTACTAATTCCCAATTTTTAGAGATTTAAACATTCAAATGCATTAATATGATGTTCAAAAATTGATTTTCATTCGCTTAAAAATGTAAATTAGCATTCAATGGTGCTCAACATTAACTTGCTGACATGTAAGACAATGGCGTACACACAGCTACATCTTGTTTCAAACCTTTCCATCAAAATTGCCATCGAATATCATGATACATCTTAGTACGGCCCGGATGTACTGTAAAACGGAAATGATGAAATTGGTTAAGTACCTCATCTCTACACTGATTCATAGTAGATACAAACAATTGTCCTTGAAGAACCAATCCACCGTGTGATCTCATTGACCATCCTTCAGGGCCTTGCCCTTAAATTACTTTCTATCTCAAATCAGAAGCCAACGAGTATACTTGTTGTGCTTTTATCACTTTATCCACAAGCAAAGTTGCACAACTAAATTCTGCATCCAACTGAACCATCAAGCTTGACAAACTGAATATCATAATTTGCTGTTGTATCAAATATTTGCCACTGATCAATCCTGATACTGGCCATTGTGCTCCAGGATTTTCAGCTCAATTCATTAGCCACTACATTAGCTTTACCAGGGTGGTATGAGATTTAGAAATCATAATCTTAAAGAAACTTCAACCACCACCACTATCTCAAATTCAAGTACTTCTGAGAGTATAAGTACTTGAGACTCTTATTGTCGGATAACACATCAAATCTTTAACCAAATAGATAATGTCACCAAACTTTCAGTGCATAAACTACTTTGGCCAACTCTAAACTATGAGTAGGAATAATTAAATTCATGGGGTTTCAACTGCCAGAATTATTGTGGGCCAGCCCCACTTATGGGCCTACTGGGCTTAGGCCCAGTAGGGTGACTTAAGTCCTATCTTATTTGTCTCTTTTTCTATATATTATTATATTCCTGTGTAAGACACAGAGAGGGATTAGAGAGAGAGAGTGAGAGACAGAGAGATTTGAGAGGGAGAGACCTTATAATCCTCTGTACTTGTTTTTCTACATAGTAGATTTGATCTCGCTCCGTGGACGTAGGCGTTCTAGCCGAACCACGTAAATCTTGTGTCGTGTGATTTGTGTGATTGTGATTGCTTTTAATTAATCCCTAATCCCCAACAAGTGGTATCAGAACCGAAGGTTATCAGATTCAGACAAGGTTCCGTCGAATCGGAGTCGGTAAAATCACACAGACCATCGGAGAACATCGGACGGAAAACCAGCCGCATCGGCTGAAGAGGATATTGTTCCAGTCGGTCGATCCATCAATTGAAAGAAAAAAAAAAGGGGGGGTTCTTCTCGGTTTTGAGAAGGCCAAAGGTTGAGAACAAGAAAAGCAGAACAGCAGCAGACAACCAATTTTTTTTTTTTCGATTTCGAAAGAGAAGAACAGCAGCGGCGATCGGAGAGACGAGCGGTGGCATCAGCCTGTGGAATAGTAGGCGGAAGATACAAACCCAGTTTTGGGGTTTTTCCCTGGCAGCGGCGGCGAGGCAGAGCACCGTGATCGGCCCGGAAATCAGATCTGATCTCAGATCTGAAATTGAAAAAAAAAAAAAAACCAGCGACAAAGGAGTTTCTCAGTTTCCTGAGAAAACAGCCAGCAGCCGGAGGTGGTTGAAGCCGCCAGACCGGCCAGGCAGATCTAAGAACTGATTGCTGCTAGAGGTAGCAAGCCAGATCTGAAAATGGCTGAGAAGAGGCGATCGGAGAAGAAGACGACTGAGCAGGAGCAGTCGGCAGGAAGCCAGATCTTCGACCAGCCAAATCTGAGAAGAAAGACCATAGCGGTCGACGGAAAAGGGATTTTCTCAGTGGAATCGCACCAGCGTTTCATCGCCGGAAAATCAGTGGTGGCTGAGGCCAGATCACCGGAGACCAAGAAATTTTTTTTTTCACCGTTAACGGACCTGTTCACAGATCTGAGAAGGAAAGAAAAAAAATCAGTGCTCTGCAGGACCACCATTTTCTATACACCCGTGGGACCACTAGTTCAGGTGCACCCGCGAGACCACTTTTTCGGTGCACCCGAGGGACCAGCATTTTGGATAGTCCGCAGGACCGCCATTTCAAGTGCACCGAGGGACTACAGATTTAGGTACTCCTGCAGCAGGGAAATCAACGGTCCAGAATTATTTTGCAGTTTCCGGAGTCACCGGGACTCGGAATCGAGATCCGTTTTCGCCTGTACGATCGTGGCAGTGAGATCTACAAAGTGACCGGTGTGGATCTGGTTTCTGGAGAGTTGACAGTGAGCGCCAAGCAGTGGCGTTTGTAGAAAGGAGACCAGCTGAGTTCTCTTTTCTCTTATATTTCATAACTGTCATTTACTTTTTACACATTATTCTGCTATGTGTATGATTGAACCACCCAAGTGGTGAGGAGTTCGGGGGTATTTGGTTGGATGCCAGTAGTAGATCCCTAGGCTTGTGCAGGGCTACAAATTTACACTGTTGGTTATTTGTTTCCTCATTTGCACACCAAATTAAACAGAGGACAGTGACAGAATGACATCCAGCTCCAGTTCTACAGTCATGAAATTGGTACCGGGCAATTATCTCCTATGGACGACCCGGATGCAAGATCTCCTGATCAAGCATGACTTATATTATCCCATTTTAGGAGATGTGTCTATGCCTGAAGATATGAAGGAAAAGCCCAAAGAATGGGAGTACAAGCATTTGAAGGCTGTGAGCCTGATCAGGGAGTATGTCGATGACACCATTCTTCACCATATCACAAAAGAAAAGAAGACAGATGAACTGTGGACCAAATTGTCTACTATGTATGAGAGCAAGGCACCAGTGAACAAAGCCTCTGTTATCAAGAGACTGGTGAGACTGACATACAATGAGCACATATCAATGTCAGAACACCTTAGCAACTTTAAGGGTATGTGAACCAGCTGGCTAGTGCGAAGATCATCTTTGCAGATGAGATTTTGGCTCTTCATCTCATGGCGACACTACCAGATTCTTATGAGACTCTGGTAATTTCTTTGAGTAACTCTGCACCCGGTGGCGAGCTATCCTTAGAGACAATCAAGGAGTCCTTGATGAATGAAGAGATGCGACGGAAAGAAAATGGCATCACATCTTCTACTTCTGGAGCATATGTGTCACAGGATAGGGGCAGAAGACATAAGACTCATGGTCGCCAGGACCATAGAAGCAAGAGCAGACCCAGTGGAGGTAACAGATCTCAGAGCAGAAGCGGAGACAGCAGAAAGTGTTTTCATTGTGGCAGAGCAGGGCACTTTAAGAATCAGTGCAGGGTGTGGAAGCGAGAAAACAATCAGACTGTACAGTATCAGGAATGACAGCAAGCATCTTCTGACACCACGACTGCAACATCTCAGGAGCAGCGTACTCTTGTCATAGTGACCACCAGTGAGGGGGAGAGTCTATCCATTACCCCCTCCTCATCTGAGTGGGTCATTGACACTTGTGCCACTTATCATTATATGCCTCATAAGAGCTTCTTCTCCACGTATACATCTGGAGATTTTGGAACAGTTCGGATGGGCAACTCTGCATGTTCCCCTATCACTGGAGTTGGGAACATTACTATGAAGACTAGTCATGGCTGTGAGATTAGTTTGAAGGATGTGAGACATGTGCCAGACATTAGATTGAACCTCATTTCTGCGAGGGTACTCGGCACAGAGGGATACATCAGTACATTTGGCGGAGACCGATGTAAGATCAGCAAGGGGTCGTTTACCATGGCACGAGGGGTGATCAGAGATCATCTGTATGTTCTGACCGGCACAGTTTGCACCGGTCAGATCCACGCAGTGCAGAGAGAGATTGCTTTCTCTCTATGGCACCGAAGACTTGCACATCTGAGTGAGAGAGGGCTGCAGATTCTTCAGAGGAAAGCCCTTATTCCACGGACTGAGTGCACCTGGTTAGACAGTTGCGAGCATTGCATCATGGGCAAGCAGACAAGAGCTTCCTTCAATCTAAAGGGCCACATAAAGGCCAGGAAGCTAGACCTAGTATACTGAGACGTTTGTGGACCGATAGAGGTGGAGTCATTGGGCAAGAACAAGTACTTCATTACCTTCATCGATGATTCCACGAGAAAGTGCTGGATTTACTTCATGAGATCTAAAGATCAAGCTTTCTCATTCTTCCGTGAGTTTGTTGCCTCTGTGGAGAGAGAGACGGGTAGAAAACTGAAATGTCTGAGGACCGATAATGGTGGAGAGTACACATCGGGAGAGTTTAAAGAATTCTGCAAGAAGCACGGCATTCGACATGAGTTGACAGTGCCAGGAATCCCTAGCATAACGGTGTAGCAGAGCGCTACAACCGCACCATTGTTGAGCAAATGCGTTGCATAGTTCACCACGCAAATCTACCCAAGAGATTTTGGAGCGAAGCAGCGAGAACAGCAGTATACCTCATCAACCGCTCACCATCAGCTCCCTTAAATGGTGAAGTGGCAGAGTGCTTGTGGACAGGCAGAAAAGTTACATACAAGCATCTCAGAGTTTTTGGCTGCGTTTGCTATGCACACATCCCTGATATGTTGAGGAAGAAATTGGATGTAAAGTCGACATTATGTACATTTATTGGTTATGGTGGTCCAGAGTTTGGATACAGATTGTCGGATCCAGCTCAGCAGAAAATGTTCAGGAGTCGAGACGTGGTATTCCGTGAAGATGAGTTCTTCAATGAGAACAATAAACCCACATATTCCAGTGACCTAGATCAAGGTCCCATCTCCACTCCGGACACACCTCAGTCAGCAGCAACACCTTCTCCTTCACTTGTACCGCCAGTCAGTCAGTCAGATGACAGTGGGTCAGACGTTCCTTCTAGCAGTCACAGTGACAGTGTCAGTGGGCCAGCAGATACGTCTATAGATGAGACAATTAATGAGCCGGTACATGATACAGTTGAGGACACAGTGGAAGATCATCAAGACAGAGATAGACAGTCGAGCGAGGGGGAACACCCCCCCAGTGCTTCTACATCGGAGGATGTTATACCTCCTAGGAGATCTGTTAGAGAGCATAACCCATCCAGGAGATACCCGAGTTCCGATTATGTGTTGATGACCAGTGAGGGGGAGCCTGAGAGTTACTCAGAGGCTATAGGAGACAAAAATAGAATTCACTGGGAGAAAGTTATGGCAGAAGAGATGATAGAGATGATGTCTCTTAAGAAGAACAACACATATGAACTGGTTGATCTACCAGTTGGCAGGAAGGCCCTACAGAACAAATGGGTCTTTCGGGTGAAAAAGGATGGAGACAAAATTCTGAAATATAAAGCCTGCTTAGTGGTGAAGGGCTTTGGACAGAAGAAGGGAGTGGACTTCGACGAAATATTCTCACCAATGGTGAAGATGAGCTCCATACGAGTTATGTTTGGCTTAGCCGCGAGCCTAGATCTTGAGATTGAACAGATAGACGCGAAGACTGCATTTCTTCACGGTGACCTAGACGAAGAGATCTACATGAAACAACCCGAGGGGTTTGAGTTGAAGGGCAAGAAGAATCTTGTTTGCCGACTCAACAAGAGCTTGTACGGATTGAAACAAGCACCGCGGCAATGGTACAAGAAGTTTCACTCTTTCATGACAGGAAATGGATACAAACATAGTTCAGGTGACTCATGTGTGTATTATCAGGAGTTCAAGGGTGATCAGTTCATCATCCTGTTATTATATGTGGACGACATGTTGATATTTGGAAAGAGTTCCGAATTGATCAAGTTGTTGAAGGCAGAACTGTCAAAGGCGTTTGACATGAAAGATCTTGGCCCTGCTAGACAAATTTTGGGTATGGAGATTGACAGAGATAGAAAGAAAAAGAAGATTATCCTGTCTCAAGAGAAATACATTGAGAAGGTCTTGGAGAGATTCGGCATGAGGGATTGCAACTCCGTTAGCACTCCTCTCTCCGCTCACTTCAAGCTGAGTAAGGAATGTTGTCCTTCATCAGAGACAGAGAAAGATAAGATGAGTCAGATTTCATATCAGTCGGCAGTTGGTAGTCTTATGTACGCGATGGTTTGCATGAGACCTGATATAGCACATGCAGTTGGATTGGTGAGCAGATTTATGTCAGACCCAGGACATGATCATTGGGAGGCAGTGAGATGGATCTTCAGATACTTGCGAGGTACATCGAGTATGGGCATCATGTTTGGTGGAGACCCTTTTATTACAGGCTACACAGATGCAGATATAGCTGGTGACCTTGATGGTCGCAAGTCTTCTGGTTATCTTTTCACATTTGCTGGAGGAGCCGTCAGTTGGCAATCCAAATTACAGAAGTGTGTAGCACTTTCTACGGCAGAGGTAGAGTACATTGCTGCTACAGAAGCTGGGAAAGAGATGGTTTGGCAAAAGGGATTTCTTCGAGAAATAGGCATCAAACAGGTGGACTACACAGTGTATTGTGATAGTCAGAGCGCCATCGACTTGAGTAAGAATGCCATGTATCACTCAAGAACAAAGCACATTGATTTGAGATATCATTGGTTGAGAGCAGCTATTGAAGAGAAACAAATCAGTGTAAAGAAGATTCATACAGACCACAATCCAGCAGACGCATTCACCAAAGTTCTTCCAAAGAACAAGTTTGAGTTCTGCGTAGGGGCATCTAGCCTCTACAGAAGATGACATCCATGTCAGAGTGTTCTCCTCCTCCTGGGGCTGGAGGGGGAGATTGTAGTGGGCCAGCCCCACTTATGGGCCTACTGGGCTTAGGCCCAGTAGGGTGACTTAAGTCCTATCTTATTTGTCTCTTCTTCTATCTATTATTGTATTCCTGTGTAAGACACAGAGATGGATTAGAGAGAGAGAGTGAGAGACAGAGAGATCTAAGAGGGAGAGACCTTGTAATCCTCTGTACTTGTTTTTCTACATAGTAGATTTGATCTCGCTCCGTGGACGTAGGCGTTCTAGCCGAACCACGTAAATCTTGTGTCGTGTGATTTGTGTGATTGTGATTGCTTTTAATTAATCCCTAATCCCCAACAAGAAATCCTTATGCTATAATCGGTCATCCTGCACTAACACGCAATCTAGACCGCTCAAAGAAGCATCTCAATGTACAACATATCCACGACCTCCTTCGGCACCACTAGCACTGGGGAACAAGTCAGTCTATCCTCTAGGCTCATGAAAACCTACTGACATGCATCATCCCAAACAAAAATCCACTCTCTTATAGGTCAATCTAGTCAAAGGCGCTACGAGTCAGGAGGAACTCTTCTCAAACACATTTTGCGGTCTTTTTCAATTAAGCACTAACTCAATGTTGCCAATAACTGAAATCACATGGCCTAGAAATTGAACCTCTCTCAGCCAAAACTCACATTTGCTGAGTTTCACATACAACTTGTGCTTTGACAAAGTCTGTAACACTATGCATAGATGTTGTTCATGTTCTGCCTCTGTCGCAGTTAAAATCAGAATATCAATAAACATTTCAATCAAACGATCCAAATATGGTCGAGAGAAAAGATTATCGAATCCATGAAAGTAACCAGCTCATTTGTTCACCCACGTGGCATCACAATAAATCAAGTGCCCAATTCGGGTACAAAAGGTGATTTTCTAGATATTATTCTCCTTCACCATCCACTCGTGATAACCTGACCGGAGATTTATTTTAGAGAAGTACTCAGGAGAATAAAGCCAACAGAAGCAAGCTCGATAATCTGAGTCTCTAACTCTTTTAACCCTGCCGGTGCCATGCGGTATGGTCTAATAAACATGGGTGAGATGCCGGGCATCAACTCAATTACAAACTCAACCTCTCGAAGTAGAGGCAATTCTGTAAGTTTCTCAAAAAACACATCCAGAAACTCCTGCACTACTCTAGGTATATTAATCTGAGTATCCTGCACATCCTTCCAACCGAAACTGACAATCATGCCCTGAACAACTGCATCACCGCAAAACACACTAGCAACCGGACTGAGAGTCAGACTCAATCTACTGACAAACTCATCACCCTTCAAAGATCAACCAGATACTCTCTCAAAACAAATAATAACAATGATGTGGGCTGACAATCAGTCATATCCAAAATCACATCAAATCTAGACAAATCTATAACTAGTAAATCAAACTCTATCTCGAGAGTACCGACAATCATAACACATGTTCTGCACACTTTGTCAATTAAAGTCTCCCATCCATATGACACGCAAGGATGTGCGAACAAACTCAAGATCAAGTCTCAACAAATTAGCATACCATGATGCAATAAATGAATGGGATACACCATTATCAAATAACGTATGTGCCAAAAACTGTAAGAAGAATGGATGCTTGGCATAACTGGAGAATCAGCAGTCTCTACAGTCTAAGGTATCAATGCAAGTATCCTACTCGGGGTATCTCATCCCTGACGGTCTCCACCTCTGTCTTGCCCATATATCTGTCTAAAACTGACAGTCAAGTTTACGGGGCCTACTACTTGGCAAAGATCGGGGATATCCTCGTAATTCACTGAGGGGCCACTTTTCTACTAGTGCTAATACCAAACGTGCATCACGTTAAGCCTCAAATTACTAGCTTTAAGCTATTATATGTTCAAAGGCTTAGGGAAAATAATCATTCTCAATTCAAAGCAACTGTCCTCAGAATTTATCTAAATATGTCTGGCCACTAGGACCCACTAGTCCTCATATCGGGGCACAGTCTCAAAGGTTTCACCAACCTCTTTCGAGTCCAAAATCTTTAGGTCAGACTTCATAAATTCATGAATTAAACCTGACTCACCTTTCAAGAATGTCCTCAGCCATCAAAGACCGCTGCTAGAAAAAAATTGTGGTCTATCGTAACCACTACTCATAGCCAACTACAGGCCTTAATCTCTTGGTCTAGGCTTAAAGCCACAGTCCAAGCAGTTCTTGGCTGAAGTTCTGTACATTCATAACCGATGCCACAAATATACATTCCTTCTAGTCTTCCTCCTACATGGAATCAGTGACAACCTCACATGTAACACCCCGCCCTTTTCACTCTAATTTTAAGAGTTTATTTTTTTTAATATAATAATAATCAACCAGTGATCGGGGCAGAATGTCACGACGCGAGTTAAGTTCGGATCTCTAAATCCGACCCTTAACTGGCCAAGCCCATGTGCGTATGAACTAAGTCCATAAAACTGATCTGCACATGGTACATATATAACTAGCAGAATTAATTTAGTCTAAATCTAACTGAGGTTATAATAGATCCTATGACTAATCCAATTTTCCATTCTTAGATAGCAAAGTACCTAATTTATTCTCCAAAATTATTATATAACCTTAGTCTACTATTCATTCCAAACCATTCAAATAAATCCAACCATAGCATCTACTTAACTACTTATTACATGCCAACATCTAATTACCAAATTACATTGTCCAAATAAATCAAATAACAAGTCCATAAAAAAATCCATTCATAGTCCATTCCAATCATTCAAACCGCCCAAGTTTTCGTGCTTGGCCCTCTTCTCCAACCACGTTCTTTCCTTTCCCTGCATCATCCACTAAGGATATAGATAGGGCGTTAGATCAACGCGCCCAGTAGTGTTTCCGAATAGGGCTACCACATGGTTAGTCAAAAACATGCAAATAGTATAATAGTAATACATGTGTGACAAAATTCTATAAAAATATGCTATGTATGAAATGAACATGTAATGAGTCCCACCCATCACCATTCAACATAGCCATCACTTGACGGGATTCTCATCGTCAAGGTAACCCACAGTGGTCTTTCGGACGCCCCGACGGAGTGTGGCCTCCGGATTCCTCCTGATGGGATTCTCATCATCAGGGTACCCCACAGTGGTCTTTCGGACGCCCCGACGGAGTGTGGCCTCCGGTTACAACACCATTATCCCATGCCATGCATGAGATGTCTATGCAAACATGTCATTGGTAAATATCATTTCATTCAAATAACTTATTCAAATAAACATAAAACAGCGAATAAGATATGTGGTTACAACAAGGTAGGAAACCTACTATAGTTTACTTTGTTCGACCCTTCCTTTGGACCGTCTTTCGATCACGGCTTGCTCACCGTTCTAAAAATCCGAATACCCTATGTACATGGCAGCAAGTTAATCATTTATCCACCTAATTTCCAGTAAAGCTTAATGTTCCAAGAATCACCTAGTGGGGTTCGGCCAAAGCCATAGCCGAACCTCATCCATTAAAACTTTGATCATTCTTTTATTTAATTAAAACCATCTAATTACCCAAACTTCTAAATGAACCTTGGTAGGGTTCGGCCATACATTATGGCTGAACCTTACCACTTTGGTTTTAGCCCATTTATCCCGTCATATGATCATTTTATTTTTTATCATTTCAGTCATAATTACGATTGTGCCATTGAGACCAACCTTTGCTTTAAATTAGCTAACTTCCATCATCTACCATAAAACCATCTTAGTGGGGTTCGGCCATACACACGGCTGAACCTCACCACTTAATTTGATCCTTCTTAAACCTTCCATATCTCCATATAAACTAACCACTATGTCCCACAATTACCATTAGTGGGGTTCAGCCATACACATGGCCGAACCTCACCAATGTGATTTTTATCCCCAATTTCCATCATTCATGTTGGCTGATTACTTACCCATACTAACTCCATAAACAAACATATATTATTCTTAAATCAAAGCATATAAATAATACCTAATGTCCATCATAAATTTAACCCAATTATTCCACAAAACAGTCCATGGATTTTCATGGTTTCCATGGGGTTCACAACATGAAAACCAACATCCTTTTACATGGGGTTCGGCCCTCTATGGTGGCCGAACCCAATGGTTATGTTACTGTTTTTAAACCTCAATTAATCATGTAATAACAGTATATTTAAATCAGGTTTTTACCTTTCAAACAACCATTCAAAAATTAGCCCAATTTCATAGGGTTCGGCCATGCTCATTGGCCGAACATCATGAAATTGATTTTGAACATTTAACCCTTTATCTTGGGTCTGAAACCAGCACCCAAATCCATGTTTTTAACCATTCTAAAACATGTATTTACATCTTAAATCAAAACCCAAATCCATCCTCAAAACAGTCCATGGGGTTCGGCCATACATATGGCCGAACCCTAGGGTTCTCTTTATGAAAATCCACCCATATTTATCTATGAAATTAATCAGCAAGTTAACATAAGATAAATATTGTTCAGTCATGCCATATCTACTCCAAAACAGTAAGCTTAATTCTATATAAAAATCTTTTAAAAACCCCACTCCAAAATATGGATTTTGACTTTCAAATACCATAGAATCCACCAATTTTCTCATGGGGTTCGGCCATCCAAAGGGCCGAACCCTATGGTCCATATTTTTTATCTCATTCATAAACTTCCATCAAATATCTAACCCTTGTTAGATTCAGCCATCCAATGGCTGGATCATAATTCTTAATTAAAGATAGTTTATCGAAAACCTACCGTTTCCGCGACTCCTCCACTTGATCTTCACTCCCGCTTGTTCCTTCCCTTTTGCTGAACTTGTCTTGATGAAAAGGGATCAAACCAAGGACTGATTAACAACCAGCTGCTGCTCTTAGTGTTTGGGAAGACAGAGAACGGCCAAGAGAAAGAGAGAGAGAGAGAAATGGGCACCCTTTGTTTAATCAAAACCAGCCCAAGGTTAACCTTGTGTAACTCCCATTGCCTTAACCCTAAACCTTATGTTACTTGGGGGTTTCATCATGAGATGAAACCTCCCCATGCTCCCAACGTCCCTTGTTGGTTGGACTTGTGTAACCCCCCTTCTTAACTCCTTCTCTCATTACCATTGCATGTGAGAGTTTCATTTGAAAATGAAACTCTCCTAGACTCCAACGGTTTTAGCCCTAGCTTAATTTGTATCACCTTCATCTTCCATTAGTGAACCGTTTGGGAGTTTCCATCCTTGAGATGAAAACTCCATGTCCATTCATTTCTCATGCTTGATTTGAATATTTGAAATAAGTAATTCCTCACCCTTGATGCAGCCCATGTGTAACCGCCACCTCTTAATGCTCATCAACGTCCCATGTGATTCCATTTCATCTTTGAGATGAAACTCTTGCATTTGTACCTCTCAAAACAGCCATCCCACTAACTCCATTGTAGTTGTTACATGCATGCAATATTCTCATGCATCCAACGTCCCTATGCATTCTATGTAATTTCAAAATGTAACTCCCATTCAAAATGTAACTCCCATTTTATTCATCACATAAATGGGGGTTACATGCATGGTAATGTCTCCCATGCACCAACGTTTTTCCTTGCTCAAAATTTGGAATTAAAAACACTTCCCCTCTCATTCACACACTTCACTCACTTACAATAAAAATACATATTCATCCAACTCATTTATTCAACTCACCCAACCTAACTCATTCATTTAATTTAACTTAACTAATAAATTTAACTCAACTAAACCCATCATTCATTTCAACTCAAACCAAACTCAAGCAATTAGTAAACTTAAATTAACTAAGCTTGAACTCAATCCATGGTTAATCAAGCCATTCACGACCCATTGGGTCCCATCTAGCCATTTTGACCCATTTATCAAAATTTGACCCAAATATGATTCTTGACCCGTTTAAATTCATCTTATCCATTTATTTGTTTTGTAAACAAACTACCATCCTTTGGGTCTTCATTGAGCCATTGACCCATTTAAATTCAAATCAATTTTATTACAATCGCAATTCCGTAAATATGAATAATTTCATATAAAATAATAACTTTGAAATTCCAGGGTGTTACATCACATGTCTATCGGGTGGTTACCAACCAGCATACCATTGCTTGGTCTATCTAACTCCCATCATAAGACTCTCGGCCTATTGGTTTCACTTCCATTTCCCAGGAAGACAAGGTCATCTACACCTCATATGGCGTTCTGCATACGGTTCAATACTCTCAATCATTACTTTGTGACTTTCTCAAGCCTAACCATCTCCAATACCTCTCAACTCAGGGTCGTCATGAATCTAACCCTCATGGGTCTAGCTCATTTTATGATATCACACTGGTCACCTCATCTGAGGTCTGCCTAAACAGTAGTCGCCTAAATATGGTGGCAATAAGAGGTCACAACCTCAACTCATAATCCTGCTCACCTTATTGAGACTCAAAACAAACTCATACTTCCATCAGAATTTCAAACCTTAGACGGTTAGCGGTTGACTCTACACGCACAGTCCTAGGAGAAAACAAGCAAAGCTCTGATACCAAGATGTCACGCCTTGACCAAAAAACATAGGCACGTGACTCAGAATAATTTTACTTTTTCAAATATCACACGAGGGAAACACATGTGTACTAACAACTCAATCATCGAGATCATATATGAAATCAAATACCATTAATATCTCAAAGGGAACATAAATTTTATACCATAAATTTTATCAAACACTCTAAAATTTATTACAACCAAATCCACAATGAATAAAATGGAATAAACAACATCACCAACTTAAATCAAATAAATAAAACAATTAACTCAATATGTAGGGTGTATAAAGCAACATGATAAACTAAGCTCTTCCTCGAGATCCCTCGAACCCAGTCGGTGCAACATTACCTAAAGTTGCAAGGACTTGAGCAGAAACAATACTCAGTAAGGAAATATGCACGCACTCATATAATTATAATGTATGAAATGGAATATAAATAAGGCTATGCTATCCTGACATGCTATCAATCTCATCAATATAAACACAATATCCACCTAAGGACATCAATCTCATCAATGTGAACACAATGTCCACCCAAGGATACCTCTATGGAACGGGCTGTCAAACACAATGATTCCTTGAGGGACATATGACATGACAAATAAGTGAGAGATCTCCATACAACATAGATAATCTACCTCACCCTGCGTCCCTTCACCACTCAGGTGATTAAGTCAGCTTTAAGGTGATTAGTATACGACTTTTCAAGTTAATACCGCCTAAGTAGGGCTCATAAGTATCTAACCCTGCGCAAACTGTACACCAAGTGTACAAAATATTTGTGAGATCGACTTACAGCGCGAAGCATAATAGAAGCTATACTCCTCAACGACAACTACAAACAGCCGTGAGAGCGACCTACAACGCGAAGGATGATAGGACCTATACTCCTCGACAACAACCCTACAACACTAAGTCTCATAACCGGCGTCACCGTTCCAATAGGGTTCCTTAAACAAAACCATTATCCTATCACACAAACCTCTTCTAGGGAGTGGGGACTCATACTAGTGAGGCCCAAAGAAGAGAAATGTACATCATCAAGTCCTATAAACTATTTGGGTCTCATCCCAACACTAGTAATTCTCAATATCATCATGCCTATTAACATAATATCCCATACTCACGTCCCTTCTAAGCACACATCAGTGAGTAATGCAAAATGGATCATATTTACAATTACATAGGCAACATATATGTCATAATCATATAATGATCATTATTTCACAATGATAGCAGCATAGTACATTCTATTACGTTTCATACATTCAACATATTTATCACATTAGGTTATTTTAGGGACATTGACTACACACTAACCTGGAGATACACGCATTGGGTTTATTTACACATATTCTTAGTCCTTTCAATTTATTCTACCCGTCTCATGGTGGTTTAACATTTTAAGTCCAATAACTCCCTTTTTACAGCATAAATCTAATTAAATTCATCAATAAATCATCTAATCCCTTCATAAGGGTCTCTAATAACTATCACAAATTTTCTATCATCATAACAAGATAATAGACATGCTACAAATCACATAATAGGAAATTAATAACATCTCATGCATAGCAAAAGGCACATCCATCCTATTTATCATGCATTAAACACATCAATAACACCGTACATTTCCTAAATCAATGAAATAACATACATGCATTCATACAATATGTGTGTAACAGTCCTCACCTCAAAATTACAATGTCTCGGGTTGATCTTCGGGTTGTACCTCAACAGGTTCGGGGTTCAAAGGTTCTAATCAATAAAAAAGAACATGATACGTCCCTATTAGTTCATCAATTAAACAAAAACAAAGCTTAGAATCAAAATCTCGAAATCTAGACCCAAGATTTACCTCTAATCCAGATTAATCCCTTCAATTTAAGGGTAATCCCCAAATCTCCTCGCATTAATCATCTCCAAAAATAACATATACCCTTTTCCCTAATTTATTTCCCTTTCCATGGGTTCAAAACTCAATTTCAATTAATATCTACACCAAACATGGTTCCATAACAAAATCCTCAATTACTTCTATGGATTTCTCTTCAAATAAGGCCTAAAAATCATCACATACTCCATTCTCAACACATCTCATAAAGATCTCAACAAATAAGAAAAAAAGGAAAGAGATGGATCATAGATATTACCTTTTGAGGAGAAGGAATCGTGCAAAGGGGTGCTCCAAGTATAGAAATCCGAATCAAAAGCCTTTAGTGAAAATCAATAGAGGGAAGGTAGAGGAAGCAAGGGTTTGCTGTTAAGGAAGAAGGGTTGGCTGTTTGGAAGAGGAATGAGGTGAAATAAGTCTAATTTTGTCCAAACACAGACTTATTTACGAACTTAATATTTTAATAATATTTTTTTTTTTAGGTTTGGGCCATTACAACGCTAATGTTGCTTGCTTATAGATCTTTGATTGGATGCCTCTTGTATAGTGCAGTCCTTTGTTGTTTCAAAAGGGATGCCATGGATGCTACCTCTGCTCATTGTCTTATTACAGCACAATTAACAAAGCACGGATCGCATAGGCTGGTAACACGCTTAATTGTTTCATACATGGTAGGAAGCACATTGCAGCCCATCAATGAACACAGACCTTATGTACATGAGTTGTTGTTTAATACAACACTTTGATTCAACATGTCACCACGTTGCTAGCAATAACAAAATAACTTGGTTTACTCTGGTCAATCCATAGGGGAACTGTACTACTTCAACTTCAAATTGAGATTTTTTAATGTCTTTGGGCCTTATTTTCCATTGTCAGACAACCAACCGGACAACACATAAAATACACTTAAATAGATAAAATAAAATAAAATAAAATACTAACAATTGTAATTTTGGGATGATCAACCTATTTTTCGTGGAAGCTCATTCTATTTTTTGCGGAAACTCAATCTATTTTTCACGAAAGCTCAAGACTAATTGGTTCTTTACTAAGTTGAACTAACTTAATTAACTAATTATCCCTTCCAACTTATTTAATACACAAAACCAATTAATTCCATCAACAAATAAAGTTGATCTCAATATGTAGAAGTAATGATCTTATTGCACAAATACTAAAACTCTTGTGCAATTAAGATATAAAACAATTTGTACAATGATATTGATTTATACACTAGATCACTTGATAAATCTAGAAGATTTATAATTATAATCCTTTACACAAACGTTTCTCGATATCAAGATGAATATCCAATCTCAGACTTATGAATATTCAAATCAACGTCAATTTGAAAGTCTAAACAAGTCTGTTCATAACTCTGAACCGATCTTGAATATTCACACCTCTTTATGTACGAAAGTCTGAACCAAATCTAGACAGAACTATGAAATCTGATTTTTATCATATGATCAAATTTAGCATGCACAACGTATTCACAGGTTTTATTTCAAGCATGCAATTTATTATGTAGTGATGATGATTAATAAAATAAACAAGCAAACACTCCACAGAATCACAATTAGCACAACACGAGATTTATAGTGGTTCAATCCCAACGACCTACATCCACCTGCAGACTCTCCCAACCTTGATATCTAACTAACTCCACTAATAATCAGCCAACCCACTTGGGTCTACAGACTTGACTCACAACAAGTCTTCAACAAAAAACTCACCTGAGTTGCTCATGCACTTTGACTCAACCCGAGTATTACCTCAACACACTCCACTTGAGTCTTTGCCACAAAGTGCTCACAGACTTTGCCGATGCCAAATTCAATCCGCGAGTCATAGCTACGCCAATCAGTGAACCAGTCTAACACTTCCTCCACAACACAATGTCCTTGTTGCAGATGATAAACCCGATTACAACACTCAACCAAGGATATGAGGAAGGGTTTCTCTAGATCTAGCACTATCACAAGTGTCCCTAGATCTCACACACTCATTGATTTTTCTAATCACTTATCAAACTAGAGCCTCACCCGCTCTTTCTGATCTGTTAGGATCGAAGTGATGGATACTACTAAACTATCAAAAAAATTGCAAATTTGGCCCAATAGTCTCTCAAATAGTATTTTCAATGACGCAAAGTCGTGTTTCACCAACTACACTGTTGGTATTTATAGATTGCTCAACTCATCAATTCAAAACTTTGAACTGATTCCTTCAAATCTCTGAACCAATAGGTACAACACATAGTCAACTTGTGCTAACCAAGCAAATCTACCTTCATTTCAAATCCACATTTCCCACATGTGTTTTCCAGCGTGTCATACAACTTGTCACACTCCAACAATTGTATTTTCAAACTATTTCGAACTCATCAAGATTTGAAATTCAGTTTAGCATTGCATGCATTTCAATTATAATTCAGAAGTCTGAATCTCACCAATTTAAAGTTATGAATCCACGAGAGACTTAGTCCACATGTTTGTTCACATTGTGTTCCATCCAGACATCCGAATCACACCATTCAAAACTCTGAACGCAAACTTTCTACATTTTCACATTTTCACAAATCTTACTTATGAACTTTCTATTTTAGAATTATCTACATCATATAATCCACCTATACGAGTCCAATTCTAAGTCCATTATTAATATGGGATCAGTCCAAGGTCACCTAAGTCTATTAGGTCATTTTACCTACATTGGATGGCCTTCCAACCATAGTAACAAATACCGTTCTCGGGATAATAACGGCAACTGTTAATAACGGGATTTTTCAATTTCTCGGGTTTTTAACGGGAATTTAAAGGGAAAATCTCGCGGAAAATATAAATATTTAAAAAATAATAAAAATAAATATAATAAATAATTAATTCTCATCTTACACTTCTTAAGTAAAAAAAAATAGCATATAAAGCTATAATAACATAGACAATTTACTCGATTCGCATTGATCAAAGAAGCAACAGTAATACAAACATTCAATTAACAAACTACCAAAAGCTTAATAGTGCCATTAAACTCAACAAACATGATAAATAACATCCAAAGTCAATAAAGTCATCATTATACTAAAAAATCCAAATTACGTACGCCCTCAAGCTCCTCAAGTGGAGTATTATCTTCATCATCCTCACTAGAACATTGATTTTCTTCATTTTCTTCATTCAAACCATCAAATGGATTAATATCATCAAGTGAAATGGCCTTTGAGTCCTTAGATAATTTCAACTCTGCATTCTTTTTCATTAGCAAATTTACTTTCACATATACTAAATCTTGAAGCTTTTCTGGATGATTCTATTCCTTCTTTTTGAATAAGTTGCTTCAAAAACGCTCCAAGTGTGCTCACATGCTGATGCACTGCATGGTTGACTCAGGATTTTTATAGCAATGGACTTCAAATTTGGAATTGAAGTTCCACATAAGTCCCACCAAAGTCCTAAATAATTAAAAGAATTAGATACACATTACAATGTACAATTAATATAAATTATAAAAATACTAAATCAAAATTAAATTAGGAAAACAAATGAAAAGAAACTTACTAGGATGAGATGTTTGCATCATTTCATGTGACATCGTTCCTTCAAAAATTTTTGGATCTCTAGAATGATAAAGAAACAACTCTCTAAATGTTTCTCTCAACTCTCCTCTTGGTGCCATTTTTGTGATAACTTTATCAAGGCCATCTCTGATTTCTGAATCTGTACTTATAATGTTCTCCTAAAAAAACTTGGGATGTAAAAATGCAGCAACTGCATGTAAAGGACTATGCAAATTTTTCTTCCAACGTTGATCTATGATGCTCAAAATTTTCATGCATTTATCTTGATCATCATGATTTGGATAGAGACTTCTAATGGCTGCTATTGCACGATTAAGTCCTTCATACAAGTAACCCATTGTGTATAACGCCCGCCCTTTTTCACCCGCTTTCTGAAAATCAGAGTCTTTCTTTTTTTTTTTTTTTGGAAATAGAAGAGTGAAAGAGGGCGCGGACGCCACGACGCAAGTTAAGTCCGAGCTTCTAAAGCCCGGCCCTTAACTGGCCAACCCCACGCGTGTGCGGAGCTAAGTCCACGAGAACGGTTCATGCGTAGGAAGTAAGCTTGCAGATTATAATTATTGCGGAACATGATAATAGAGTCTATCCTACCGGTTTTTAGATAGAAGGGAAGATACAACATTGAATTACCAAAATGCCCCTATGTTCATATTTATATCACAAAATATAATCGTAAAATGTAAACTTATACAACCCGACAAGCTAAGTTACTTTAAAATTACATCTCCAAAATGTAAACGTAAAATAAATTAAGACTGCGCTTTCCAAGCTCCTAAGCTTGGCCTCCGGTATGTCCACCGCTTCCTGCCTCTCCTGCGTCATCAGCTAGGGTAGAAGTAGGGCGTTAGTCAACGTGCCCAATAGGACTCCGAGTAGGGCTAGCACATGGATTAGTGATAACACATATATCGATAAAATAACATATAACAAAATAAGCATGTGATGAATGTTATGCCATGGGTGCCTATGTCATGTGTCCCACCCATCATCCGTATGATCATACAATGTATTATCCCCATGTTTGCTTCTCGGTCGCCCCGACGGAACATGGACTCCGGTTATAGCCCTCAAGCTATCCTCATGTCTGATTCTCAGTTTCCCCGACGGAGCATGGACTCCGGTTATGGGCCCTCAGATATCCCCATGTTTGCTTCTCGATCGCCCCGACGGAGCATGGACTCCGGTTTGTTTATTTTTTTCCGCCCATGCCATATATGAGATGTAGTGCATTATGCTATATAATATATATGTAATCCATATACTCAACATATCATACATAGCCATATAATGCATAATATTAAAATATAATCCATATGATTCATAACTTAAAACTCATCATAAGATAAATCATAATCATAAATCCATCATAAACCAAATCAAAATAATTTAAAACACCATCACATATCCATCGCTTACAAAGAGGTAGGATCCTATCGAATACCGTGTCGCGTTCCGTTACGCTTCCCGTTCGATAATCCGGTCGCCGATCGTTTACCGTTTGCGACGTCCGATACCTTATTACATTTACCGAATTAGCCCCTACGTTATCCATGATTAAGTTCATAATTGATCCATCTACTTAGACTCATTAATGGTCATTAATTATGTTACAAATTTATCGAAAATCAGCCCTTTAACTTAGCCTCATTTTTCGTGGTTTAAAACACATACATAAACCCGATTTTTGGCCAATTTAGATATTTCCAATTTGCGGCCTAAAACGCAGCAACTAATCGCTTCACTTAACCATTCACAAAATATCCGATTTTTATGTCTAATCCCTATAGGGTTCGGCCATGTACCATGGCCGAACCCATGGTTCTTCAATGTGGCCACTTATTACGGTTTTGCCACTCTTCTTCCATGGTAAATCATCCATTCATTTATGTGCATTCTAAGTCCAAGATTCATTCATACTTAGGTCCATTCAATCATGACCTAGCATCATAAAATCAGCCACCTAATATTTAATTTTGAAAAAACATTCACTCCCACATCTAATTCCACATTTTGGCCTAAGGTGTGGCCCACATATCATGGCCTCCAAATGGGTCATGGGTTCGGCCATACACCATGGCCGAACCCATGGTGCCTACTTTCCATTCCCTTGGGTCCATTTTACTCCCCTTTAATCCAATCTCAAATGAATTTAATTTATCCATTCAAGTCCCCATTTTCATTCCATTTAAAACCTCACATATCATTTTTATAAATCCATTAAAATCTAGCATTCTTCTACATCATTTTCCATTTATTAAAAATCCACTAATCACTACCCTAAGGTTCACCATTTTCAAAGACTAGGTTTTGTCCCAAAATAATCCAATTTTAAAATCACAAATCTTCATTCTTTTTGGCCCTTTAAAACAAACTCCTAGGCATTGATACATGCATTAACCTTAGCCTAAAATTGATCAAAATTTGGGTCATGGGTTCGGCCATACACCATGGCCGAACCCATGATGTTTCTTTCCCCATTTTTCTTGGTTTCATTTACCCATTTAAACATACCTCTAATGAAAATTAAATCATCCATTTAAATCACCAACATCACATATCATACTTGAAACATCCATACAATCTATCCATTTTTTCTTAACCAATTTCTATACTTTCCCATCATAAAAAAATTATTAAATACCACCAATCATTTCCTCATTACCTCCATAATTCAAACTTATTTACTCCACCACTTCCATCTTTTAGCACCCATTTGAAAATCGCATACCATACTCAAAATTTTCAAATTTTAGAAAACATCAACCATTGAGCATCTAAGGGTCCTAATCCTCATAGATCACTAAATCATCACCATTTAAATCACTTGAAAACTAAATATCATAAATCCTTCTCCACCATTTTAAACCTTCAAACCTTAATTAAATTACCCATCATTCACCATAGGGTTCGGCCATGCTACATGGCCAAACCCTATGGTCATCCATTCATTTAGTCTATCTCTCTCTAAGTTTATCCATTTCTTAATCTTCCATTGATGGATCTTAGATCCAAGGCCCATGATGTTTTTGGCCATTATCTAATAATGGATTCTCTTTTTAACCATAAACAAAAATCTAAACTCTTGTTTAGAAATACTTACGGATCCGACGGCTCCTCCGGTCTTTGTCGCTCCCGTCAACTTCCTTGGCCTCCCTTCTCCCTCTTCTTGATCTTTGATCGGCTAGATGTGCTTGATCAATGGTGGGATATGCTTGGATCGGCTAAGGTAAATAAGGTTAGGTTAAGAGAGAAAGAGAGTATGGAGATGAGGGAGAGATCTTCAAGGTCTTGGTGGCCCAAAGCTTACCTTCTCTTCTCTTTTCTTCTCCTTTCCTTCTAAGTTTTTTTTTCTCCTCTCTTGCAAGGTGAGTGCCGTTTTTTTCTTGTGTGTATGGAGGCTAGAGTGAAATGGGTAGCTTGAAATGAGAGGGAGGTGGTTGGAGTGACTTAGACTCCACATTAATTTCCCCACCCACCAAGCATGGGCTAGCTTGACTTGGGTGGTGGTGGTTGAGACCCAACCACCAAGCATGGCTCCCATGTCCTCTTTGACTTGTTTATGTTGACCCTAATTAATCAACATAATTAATTAAGTTAAGCTCTCACTTAGGTTAATTAATTTCTATCTAATTTAATTCCATTAAATTATCTATCTAATAAATCCACCCATGGTTGACCAAGTCAACCATGGTGGACGGCCCCCACCTATACCTACCCCACCCGCCACCTCACTTGATGTGGTGGAGGTGGGCCCCACTTGGTCATGTTATTTTAATTCCATTGATTTTAACTTAGGTAATTTTACAATAATTTTAATTCATTTAATTTACCTTAATCCACCTTAGTCTTCTTAAATTTATCCATGGTTGACCAAGTCAACTATGATGGTTGGCCCCACTTTTTCCTTGGTCCACACGCTACCTCAATTGGTGAGGTGGAGGTGGGCCCCATTTGGCCATATCACTTA
>CM023534.1:50698544-50938820 GCA_013350335.1 Chimonanthus salicifolius
TTTTTAGTAACAGACTGTTATTAGAATCTTACAAGATTAACCACGAGATAAACACTATCTAGTACAATTAACAGTACGAATCTTTGAGAGCCTACCCAGTCCATCTAAATCATAGTTGATTGATCATAATTAGACAGTAATTCAGAATTCTCACTCAGTGAATTGTGCTTAATTAGAATATAAAAGTATTTTTGTAATTTTGTAATTTTTCACAAAATCAAACCACAGTCACTGTAAGACCAGCTTCCTCAGACCAATGGGTTAAGCCAAGCACTCCGACAGCTGCTGATATCAATGAGTACCTGAAAGACTGAAGAGCCGAGATACCATGTCTGGAATAATAGGAGTTGGGTCCATGACTTGTACCCATTGGCCAATAAGGTCGGGGTGAAATCCCATCTTATCTGCAACCAAAAACTATTATGTATTTAAGAATGTAATGACAAGTAACTTAATTTAGATAAGTTTCAGCGCCAATTTGGTCATGAAAGGTTTAGGCTGGATGCAGATCTAAACGGTTGGTGCAGTGAACGATTCTCACGTTGATTGTGAAGGAAAAGATTTAGAAACTTTTAAAAGACTTTGATCATTTCACTTAATGGACTAGTCTTTTATGTTGGATATCAAGTCTTAACAAGTGCTATCAGAATCATATCCTTAAGCCAATGCATGTGGACTCAGAAGATCTCTAACCGAACATGATCACTAGTATCCACCAGAGAGCCTCGTTTGAAGGAGAGATTGTTGGGACAGTAAATAAGTCCTACATTGAGTATGAAGAGGGAGATTTGTATACTTATAAAAGACTTGCATCACTCAATCTAATAGACTAGTCTTTTAGACTAGATATCGAGTCCCAAGACCAACTTCATTTCATAGATCCTCCTCACAATCATGAAATCAACCCAATCTGAGCTGCTAATCTAGGGCCATAGACATTGCTAACTATTAGGATATAATGGTGAGGATTTTCCTACAGTCTTCCTGGGAGGAAACTGGGCCACACAGTTTAGTTTAGCATATGCAAGAAAGTAGTGGGCCGCATTGTAAGAAACAGATGGACGGTTAAAATCGATGCAGAAGTAGGGGCCATGCTATAGTACCTCTTCTTCAGGTGACTCTGGTTATCATTGCTCACTTGGGTAGTGACTTGCCAGTAGAACTGTGGAAATAATAGTCAACAAGCAAAAAAACCAGACATGCAATAATTGGGATGGGGGTTTTATTGTATAACAGTGGCTTTAATGGTAATATATTAAAATTTTAGTTAAAAGACTTTTCTTTTAAAAACATTAGATTTCTACATTTCGATTGAAAATCAGAGATATCCAAAATTTCAATTCAAAGGTTAAAAATTTAGATTTAACAAATCCAAAATGCTGTCAAAATCCAAAATTTAAAATTCTTGTAGCAAACTCATCACATGGCATGAAGATTACTGATTGCCAGTTTTCAACTTAAAAAAAAATTATATAAAACATTAAAAAAAAAAAAAAATCTTCCGTACGACGAGTGTTTTTTAAGAATACAAAAAATATTTTTCCTCATCTTTTAAGGAATTTGTTTTTGGTTGAGGGAAATAGAAAAATTTAAAGATGACATTTGCTATTCATTTTTATCAAAATTAAAATTTTAATATAAATAATAAAAAATCAAACTTCCCAGTCCAACCCAAAATCTGATTTCACCACGACCTTAGATAACAAGAATTAAATCTAAATATAATTCCTTTTATAGAACTGATCTCTGAAAAAAGATAAAAAGAGAGGGATAGAAGAGAATAAACATACACATTATGTATTAGCAACTCACTGGATCCTACTGTGGAGTAGGAACTGCAAGTTTAGGAACCTGACCCTACTTGCTTCCAGTTCAGTGAGCTACTGAGATTTGCCAATAATCTTAAATAAACTCAGTGAAATACTTAGTTTAATTGAATTTCAAGTCATGCTATGAATTTGTGATCACACAGAATGTGATGTAGTTTTTTTTAATACATAGAAATTCGTCGACTTCATTTTATAGTTATCATAGGTAAAACTTTGTATTCATGACATCACCGGCAGACACTATAGATCAAGTTAGACATTCCAAGAGTTTGAAGGCAAAATCCAACCACGACGGCAATACCATTCAGAAGTAAAGAACGTGCTGTAACTTAACAGTATAAAAGCAAAGTCTTTGTTTACCTTGAAAAGAGGTCGATCGCAGAGAACCCAATTGCTTACTGCATCATTCGAGTTTCGCCATGAAAGATCACTCTGCAACTCTCACCGACGCAGAGCCCAAGTCCGATAGAAGTGCAACTCTTTTCAGAAATGAATAGGAAGAGGACATTTCTCTGCAAAAAGAAAGAATATAAGAGAGAGAGCGAGTGAGTAGCTTTTTAATTTCCGCATCTCTGGAGATTGGGAACCTTTTACGATCTGTCTTGAAGCTGCTTCTGTGCATCGACACGTTTGCATGTGTGTGAATCTGAGCATTTTGTGAATACGCCCTTACCTTTTTGTGTTATTTGTAAAAAGAGTATTTGATGTACAACCATCGTAATCTTATTATTAGATCTTTTTGTCTCTTAGCGCTGTGATTGATACTTTTTTGTGAAAATACAGAAGTAAAAGTGGAGGAGACTTTCTACGACTAGAACTGATGAGTAAAGATTCATCCAACTGGTACTCATGAATTTATCCATCTTTTATAAAAAAATTAAAGGGCAGTAAACTTTGTAGGAGATTTGTGTAATCAGATACGAGTTTTTGTGTATTATCAATTTTACCTTTCGTATCAACAGTAAATTTCGGTGAGTCAATTTTACTGTTCATACGAACGATAAAATTTGTACGAGCCGATTTTACTGTTCATGTAAAATTTCAGTGAGTCGATTTTACTGAGTTGGTGAACAGATTTTACTATTCATATGAAGGATGCAATTAGCAATACATTAAAATCCATGTCTAGTTATACAAAATTTCCATAGAAGGATCGCTGTCCAAAATAAATTATTAACTTTTATGTGATCTATGCAAAATTCTTAAATATTGATTTTTAAATGTCTTATCCTTTATTGTGTATTGACCATTGATCAAAATGCAAGGTAATTAAAATACTGGACATGCTAATCATTTAAAAATACTCTTAAAATTCAATAAAATAATTAAAATTGAAACAAATGAAAAAAAAATTTAGATCTATGTTTTTTTTGAAAACTTGATGAAGAAGATATAATATCAGAAAATTGAGAATTAAGAGTAAAAGAATTTGATTTGTAGAAAAAATATTTTGACTGGTAGTACTAATGTTAGGACTTAGGTATCTAGGCTAAAAGACTAACTTGTTAGGTGAGTGATTCAAATTATTTATAAATATCTATATCTCCCTCTATACTTCCAATCTGTGACTCATTTAAAGCTCTAACAATCCCCCCTTCAAATGAGGCCAACTATCCCTTCTACCTAAGAGATTTCTTAAATCTGTTTGAGGTAGCCTAAGATTTAGTTCTGATATCACATGTTAAGAATCGAATATCCAGCTAAAAAGACTGATGTGGAATGACTCAAGTTTTCTATGAATCTTTAAATCTCCCTTTACACTTCAACGTGACTCGTACATAACCCCAACAATTAAAACCATCACATTAACAACCTAACCTAGATGGTTTTCAAAACCAATCTTACTAACCATTACTCATATATCAAAATAGCATGCGCCTAATTACAATTATCTTAAGGTGTTAAGGTTGGAATTACAATAAAATCGAAAACAATAAATATCCTTTCCCAATTAGGCATATTAAAAAAACTTTTAATTTACTTTTTTTTATCTTTCATAAATGCCCTTTCTGTTACTCAGATTTACTTGCTGGGATGGCTATGTTATTGTTTTCATGGTTCCCAATGGCAGCGAATATCGGGAACTGTCTCCGCACTTGTACCACCATTGATTTGCCATTTTTTAATCTCTTCCCCCTCTTTTTAGGAAGCATATAGTACCTGCAGGAGTACGCCAATTCCTACTCCGGCATCACCCCATTGCCTACAATTTAGTGTATCTACGGATCCAGACTGTTCAGGGTGTTGACACTGAGCAGACGTAAGCAACTTGGAGACATTACATATTTGGTGAGATTCTTGTTGAAATTCATAGATGGCTTATCATCAGGACCAGCTAGAAGCAAATTCTGGTCTAAGACAATTTTTTTAAATGGGACCTTTTTAAAAGGAAAAAAAAAAATCTTTAAAAGAGAAAAAAATTCAAAAGATTGAAATACCTTTAAATAATTGTTAGAAAAAAACAATATCCCTTCACCCACCTTCTAAGACTCATCTAAATACTCATTTTTTAAGTAAAAGAAAGAAAGAAGAGAAGAAAACTACATCATAAATTTTTAAAAAAAAATAAGAAGGACCCATCTTCAGAAGCCATCGTACTTCAACTTACATCAAAAGTAAAAGGTGGAAGGATGGGGAAGAAGGTGATGATAGAAATTAGAAATTATAGGTTAAAATTCTGCTAAAGAATTTAATAAAATTTTAAGAATTTACAAAAGTCGTATTTAAAAAAAAATCAATTTTAAAGTCCCAAATTTTTTAACTTAAAGCAACCTTTTTATCCGTTTGGATTTTCATTTTAAAACAAAACAAATAAAAAATAAATTTTAAATTTTAGATTTCAATTTTGAGCTTTAAATTATTTGAAACAATCAAGTAAAAAAAAAATTCAAAATCTTTAAACCTTAATCCCATGTTGGCCCCACACCCCTCTTATTTTAACTCTTTTCTTTCCCAACCCTCCATCAAACCAAAATCCTTAAACCCTTCTCTCCATCGTCTTCTCCTTACTTCTCTATTGCAGCTGCCACACCGATCACTCTGTCCTTCCCTCTTTATCCCTTCTCTTCCTCTTTCATCACGTGTGCTGTAACAACCAATTCCAAAATGAGATTTTGAGAGTGGGTACGAGTGGAGAGGAGAGGGATTTGGGCCTTTTCTAAGTGGGGGCCTAAAGCAACCGCTTAATTTGCTTTATGCTTCAGGGCCGGCTTATCACATATTTAGTAGAGTTAGAGGCATTAATTTATGTATATAGTCTCAAAAGGTGGTGATATATATTGATTGATACATATCGCTTCGCCTTGGAGACCTGAAGCGTCGATATTGGATGATACATATTGGCCAATGTTGGTTTTTCTATTTATATGTTTTAAAAGAATTAGTTTCGACCGATTTTTGAGTTATTTCCACCAATATTTTTTTATTTAAAAAGTTTAAAAAGAAATTTATTCAATTTTTGAGCTTTCGGAGTTATTTTCATTAATTTTGACCAGTTTGAGTTATTTTCATTAATTTTTGAGTTTTGGCTCTAAAATAATCTCAAATTTTGAGTTTTTTTTTTAAAATAATTTATTGAAAGAAGTGCTTATAGAATTTAATAGAGATATGTTCATGTCATTTACATAGTTTGTAATGACATAGTTTGTTGTGTGTCTGAGTATTTTTTAAATATTTTTTTGAAAATTTGATAAAAGTTTGGATTTCTAAGATATTTCCCATTTTTGAGTTTTTTGTCAAAAAAATTAATAAGATGATATAAAAATATTTCTATAAGTAAATGGAGTAGAGTTTTTAGTGTCTTTGTGCATTTTTTAATATTCTGATATTTTATTGAAACTCAAAATTTTTTATAATAATTTTTTTTATGAATTTTAATAGAAGATACATGTCAGGTACTCGAGAATAAGAATTTATAGTAGGTATTTCCTCGTATTAATTTCTAAACTTTATAAAAAAATTTAGATACTTTTCAAAGTTTTTAGAATATTTTTCAAATTTTAAGACATTGAAATTTTAGTTTTTCAAGATGTAAAAGTCCATAAAAATGATCATTACTTTATTTATTTATTTATTTTTGTCTCATTTTTGTATTTTATAAGTAAAAAAGAAGAGAGAATGCGTATTAGAGGCTGCTAGATATTGGCTCGTATCAGGCGAGATGATTCTTTCTCATTTTTTTTTAAACAAAAATATCAGTTTGTTTTTTCTTTTTTTTTTTAATTTTATCTGAATTTAAAAAATAAAATAAAACATATTTTTTCTGGAAGAAATACATAATGGCCGATATTTTAGTGGGGTCCAGCACCAATTTTGAAATTCTTGACCATTATTCAAGATATCAACTAAATTTTTGAGCTGATACAATATACTAATATAGTGATATCGCCGAAATCTGCTCGCCCAAGCCGATACAATATCACCTTAGATAGGAGTGCCATTTTTTTACCCTGATTCAAAACCAATGCCACTGGATTTTTGATCTTGCATAATCAACAAGTTATACCATCAAATCGACTCTAACCATTCAATTATTCTCTCTCTCTCTCTCTCTCTCTCTCTCTCTCTCTCTCGTGTGCCTTAGCTTTCCTTGACCATTAAAGCAGTCCATTAATGATTAACAAAGGATGAGGAAAGAATATATGATGGGAGATGGGTGTGTTACTTGTACCTTAATAGTTTTGTCTCTCCTTCATTGGAATTGGAGGATCAGCATTGGATTAGATTAATCAAAGTTGAGTTTACTGGGCGTGCAAATATTTTATATTGTTGAGATTACTGGGTATATAAATATTTTATATGAAGAAATCAACGTTTGCATTTATCAAGAAATTACTTACGAGAAACAGCAGCTGTCAAACATGATTTTAAACTGGTCTCACGCTCCCGAGAGATACGAAATCATATAAAAGGACATCGAGATAGATTCTCGGGCAGATGATATTTTGGCAATTGTCATAGATTTTTATGAGCAATTTTACGACATTAATGGTAAGATGAAAGAAGCTAATGAGAGCTATAATTTGGCGGGTTTTATGCATATGAACCAGTTCTAGAGTTCAATGGGCGTAATTTAGACCAAATTTGTCTTATTTATGGGGTCAGGCCCAGAATCCATTTGGCCTAACTTGGACCTAGTTGGCCCAAGTCCATCGAGCCTAGTTTGAACCTAGCTTGGAGGCCAACTCTAGACCTCTTTGAAGTGAACCACACGCCCAAACCCTGGGGTGGCCACCATCTCTCTTTTGAATTCAAGTTCTCTCTCTCTCTCTTTCCCTATCTCCTTCCCTCTTTGAATTCAAATTTGAATCCTTGGGCGTGTGCATGGGTGTGTGGATGAGTGTTTGGCAACAAAAGAATTTCTTTGGATGAGATCTCCAACAACTTGGACTCTAGGTGTGCTTGGATCAAATGCAAATTCCTTCCTCCTCATTGGTTGCCACACAATCATATGTAATTAGGATTCATATTGGATTAGGAATTTAAGTTTGGATTAATCTCTATTAAGAGATGTATTTTATGTAAGATTAAGATAAGAGTTTGAGTTTGAGTCAAATAGTCCTAAAGTCGACTAGAGGCTATAAATAGATGTAGCCAAACTTCGATCTAAATTTTTCGTTAGACAAGACTTCTCCTTTCCCTCTGCCGGAGGAGATACACCACCGGCATCAGAATTTTTTTTCCTCCCTTGCTGGACAACAAACCAACTGCTCCTCTTTGTCGTGCTCTATGCAGTCCCACCGAGAGAGCACAACACACTATCGAGATGGCCAGACGTCTCTTCCGTCTTAACCCACTCCATCTGCTCTCAGGTCTGGTCGCTATCCTGAGTACCAGACGGCCATCTCTCTCTCTCTTCTCCCAGCCAGCTCCCCCACAATAGTCGTCCCTCCATCCAGTTTCAGATTTAGAACCCTGCTTGGTCCAGATCTGCTGCATCGACACCCTCTCTCCTTCTCTCTTCGTTGCTTCTTATTGGAGAGTCCAGATCGCCGATTGCTTTCTCTCTCTCCCACGTCTGCCCCCTTCTTCCCGTAGACGTCCGATGCTGATACATAGGTTTCGCCTCTTCTCAGGTGCGGTCTACTGCCAGTCATTGCCGCTGCTATTGACTCAATTGAACTCAGATTTGGCCGCAAACCAACATCGCTCTATGTAGTAACGCCCTCATCAGCGGCGATCTCTCCTATTTTTTGCTGAGTTTTGTCAGCAACCCTTCACCTAACCCCTTATTCTTCTTCTCATCTCTGGATATCGATCCTTAACAGCGATGACTCGATCGTTTCACCGCCCCTACTGTAGAGCTCTCTCCTTCGCCTATCACCAAGATCGGTCTCTCTTCTCTATCCCTGCTCGGTTCAAGCAGCCCCGACCGACTCCAGATCTACAAGTCTACAGCCAGCTCCTACCTTCCTTCACGTCAGATCTTCTCTTCCCTCGTCGACAAATATCTAATTCTCAAGGCACTTCTCCTCGGATCCCTGCCCTTTTCTCTCATCAGATTCAGCCGTGATCCCCTCTCTGTGATTGCCTCTCCCCTTCGACTTATCTACTGCAACCCTTCTCCTCTTGCCGACAAAAAGCCTTCTCTCCCACTGATTATTCTATGGTACCCACCTCTGGCGTCTCTCTCTAACGCCTGCCTCTGTGGCCAACGACTCTTCCTTTTGCCGTTGCTGATGTAGTTGCTCTTTTCCTCGCAACTACAAAATATGCAGTTTTATCCTTGCTCTCGGACGACGCTCCTCGATTTGCTCTCTGTGAACGACAATATCTTCATCTCTTTCACCACTTGGATCTTACAATTTGTTTGATCCCCATTGCGACGGTCCACTCTCCACCGTGGTTGCATTTCTCTTTGCTTCTGCCTTTGATTTTGTTGACGTCCACCACCGCTCTGCCAGATGGCGTCATCCAACTACTGGTTATCTAGTTATCAGTTTTTTTTTCTTTGTTCAATGATTGTAAACTCAAGTGGTGAACCTACGTTTAAAGGGGGATGTTAGAGTAATTTAGAGTTCATACGTAATTAGGATTCATATTGGATTAGGAATAAGAGTTTGAGTTTGAGTTTGAGTCTGAGTCAAATAACTCTAGAGTTGGTTAGAAGCTATAAATAAATGTACTAGCATGAGGCTTGAATACAATATACAATTTATAAAATTCTACAAAAGCCATTGATTGGAGTGGACGCATGCATGGAGCTTGGTTCTCCTCTCCAAATTCAATCAATTGAATCTTAATTTTTTTATTTGTAACTTTGTTTTAGAAAATGTTCTTATTTTCCAGTACTAATATAAAGCAAACCATAATCAATAAATAAATTAATAGTTAAAATTTAATTCAATTCACTTCAAATTATCTCATTTTTTATAGAAATAAAATAAAAATTTATTCAAATCCAACAACCTGCCTATAAACAATTGTAAGATTCTGAAGTCTGACCAGTCAAAGCTCCAAACTTCCATGTGCAGGCTTCGCATAGAAGAAACTCGTTACGAGATGGCGAGAAACTTATGTTTTAAATTCGTGACTCCCCTGTTTACTTCTTTACTCTCTGCCACTGTTAGAAATATCATTTTTGGAATATTAAGGGCTAAGGTTCAAATATCGGCCGATACATATCGTATCGGCCGATATATATATCGGTTTTTTCAAACCGAACAATATCGGCCTATACGATATGTATCGGCCGTACTGTAGTATTATTGGCCGATATGGCCGATATTCGGTCCAAATATCGGCCGATATTCATAAATATCGGTATTTTTTTTTTTAAAACACCGATACGGTTTTTACACGGTTCTTGGCGGTTTTTTGCGGTTTTTAACGGTTTTTTGCGGTTCGTCACGGTTTTTAACAGTTCAGGATTTACTGCTTTCACGGTTTTTGGCGGTTTTTTGCGGTTTTGTCATGGTTCATCACTGTTCATCACGGTTTTTTACTGTTTTTTCACGGTTCCGATATCGGAGGAGAGAGAAAATGCCGATATCGGAAGAGAGAGAATTTTCTCAGCCGATATTGCGGCCGATATATCGGCCGAACCGTTTTTTTAACCCCTGATTAAGGGTAATATTAGGATATTTTAAATTTTTTGAGTTTTTATAAAAATTAACAGAAAAATCGCAGGAAAACATAAGTATTTTAAAAAAAATAAAAAATAATAAATGAAAATATTTATAAAATAAAAATCTTAATATCATACATAAACAACTAACAATTAATTCAGAATAAATAATATATTAGAATGTAGTTCAATAAATATCTTACAATCAATATTTTAAATCATTATAAAAAAATCATTAATATTAATATAAATATTTTTTAATAAAAAATTTACTGAAAATTTATTGAGTATTTACTGAAATATTAATGCAATACTATCATGATCGTGTTTTTAACTTGATTTTATCAAGAATTTACTATTAAAAATGGTATTTACCATAAATATGTGTTATTAATAAAGTAATGATATGTATTTAAAATTTCAAGTTTTTACTTTTAATAAAGTTTGTGAGATTCTCATAGAGTTAATTTTTCATTCAAAATTTCAAGGTAAGAGTTGTGTTTTTTCTATTATGAGAGAACATTTTTAATCCTTCCTAGAAATTGAGACTTTCTCAATGAATTGATCCCATTTTCTTCAGCTTTCCCTTAGATTAGATTCCTTAAATATAAATACCAAGCCTTTACTATTATGAGTTTAAGGTTCTAGTCTTTTGTGTCAATAGTGATTATATTATCTAAATATGCAAAGAATTTTGTTTTAACTTAAATTGTCAATTTCTCATTCTCATTTTTCATTTGAAAGAAAAGTATCTCCTCTTTGATTTTTTTTTTTCCGCAAAATAATAAAAGTTCTGTTTCTAATATCCCATTTAAATGGGAACAGGATTATCATGTTTCTAATTAACCTCACTTACTGGGTTCACTTTTTTCCACATTTAGTTTCTATTTACTAGATTTTTTTAAGACCGAGGTGTCCAGGCCTCTTAGAGTACCTGACTAATCATCAAGACACGTGCAAACTTGCTTGACATACCAAGTAACATTATGAAGAACGACCATTTTGTGTTGAGAGTGATTTGAACTCAACACCTCTAATATCAACAAACTCTCGCGTATTTTCTATTTACTAGATTGGATTAGGATTTTGTCATTAAGATTGTGCTCTAACCCCTCTTTTGCATTTACAGTCTTAAGACATCATATCTCATACTCTGTCCATCTTCACAAGTAAGTTTAATCCTCATCTAATTTAAATAGGCGGCGCTGTTGGATATTATGACTCTCCAGTGGTCTAGTGCTAGGTTTTTTTTCTCCTTCGCCCCAAATCCCTTGCAGAGAGTCAGAGATCTAGTTATCAGTGTTATCTAGGTTTTCTTCATGAATTATAGAGAGCTTCTCTATAGTTTTGTTTTACTCACTTTCTTCACATTTCTCTTTGGCTAATTCTCCCTTTAACATAGTAATAACAAGATAATGTTCTATATTCATTCGCCTACAATTATGGCTTCTAAAATCAGATCCATGTAGTCTGCACAGGGTAACTCCTGCACAGAGTGGTTGATTTAATCTAATTTCCACAAGGCTCTAGAAAAGTCCAATTTTGGGCCACTCTGCCTCTGTTTTTGTGACATTATCTATCCTAGTCAATTTACCGATTAGGGCTCTGTTTGAATGAGGGGTAAATTTTATAGGAGTTACTCAGAATTACTCTTGATCAGAGGTTATTCTCGGTATTATGAATACTCGTTTCTTGAAAAGAGTTTTCAAAAGTAAGAGAAGAAAGGTAAACAATTGATTTTTTTACTTCTGTCTTTTAATTACCAAACAAAGGTAATGAAACATTACCTTCTATTACCTCCCATTACCCCCATCCAAACACAATCTAGTTTGACAATCGAATCCCTCTCTCAGTATTCATTTTAGAGACAATGTAATTTAATCAAGATAGGAGATGAGAGATAACTATGGCTTCCAAGGATCAAAGTTACAAATCCATGGAGTAACAACTTAAGAATTTAATAATAGAATAATAGATTATCAAGGGCCATCCTTATAAAAGAATGAAATTAAAAGAAAAAAAATTGTTGTTTGCTCATAGGATCTTCAAACTTTCTTGAATTTCCAAAGGATAGTTTAGTTTCGATCTAGCGTCCCATGAAGTTACCAATAGGAGATTGATCCCAGTTGGAGATGGTAGGAGTAAGTTTCTCTTCAGAATAGTTATAGAAGGAAAGTAATAAGGGGATTTAGGTAAAAGATGAAGTTACATAATAGTTTAGGTAATTTTTGAGATTCATTCTAAGTTTAATATTTCTCCAGGACCATACCTGAAGTAACAATAACCCAATGAGAGGGATTTTTAGGCTAAACAAGCTCTTTCGTTCAATTTTTTTGAAAGAAATAGGCCAATTTTATTTGAATCCATGGTAGCCAGATGACCCCTTAAAATCTAATTATATCATCTTCTAATCTAATTGATTTTGGCTGTTCATGTAGACACCACACCTTCTTGCCAGCAGATACCGCTTTTCGCTTTTTTTTAGATGTGAAATTACCATTTTGCCCTTCCATTTCAGATTGTCTTAATGAACATCCAGTTTATTTTTCATTTTCAGTGTATTTTCTCCTAATTATGTTTCTAGTACAATTGTGAATAATTTTATATACATAGGGTTGAACTGAACTGTCTTTTATTTGGAGATTGATAAAATAAAATGCATCTAGGACATGTGTGTTCAAGACAAGAACCATGAATTAAGGATCCAAACATCATTGGTGATTTATGTTACCATATTTAGTGCAGAGTATATTCTTCAATTTGTTTTTTTTTTTTTTTTTAAGGATTTGGCATCCTATGGGATAGTGTGGAATTTTAAAAGTTAGGAATTTCTCACTCTACCTTAAAGGACTACTCTCCGTAGAATTATTTAGTGTGTGTGGGTAGGGAGGCTTGCAATGTTATGAAGATTAGTCAAGTTCTCTAAGAGACCTGAACATCTTGATCATCATTAAACAAAACCTAGGAATTTCTAGACCTCACTAAGTTGCATGAAGTTGAAGGAGGACCTGAGATCAAAATGCAGAGGCAACTGTTCCATTCTGACTTTCTGAGGTTGATAGCATGAGAAATCAGGTCAAGACTTTTAGGGTATTTAAGAGACATATAGTTTTAAAAAAAAAAATGCAAGTAGCATACTATGAGTACTTTGGAACCATCAATCTAAGAAGCCAATGTAAATACACTTAATCTTTCAAATTTAAATTTATCTTAGATCTTAGAAGATTTTTGTTTCATACGTTTAATATGTTTGTTTATTTTATCTTGTTGGATCAGATTATCATCATCATCATCAACCGTCAATATCCTATGATCGAGTTCTCCTCCAATTAACCTGAGGGCTCGAACCATATACCTCCCGCTTCCTGAAACAGTAGATTACCAGTTGAGCTACATTTAACTTAATGAACACATAAAAAGAACAGATTTATAAATTAGGTTCTTAAATGAATATTGGAGAGCAATCTATCTCTCATCTTCTCCATATCATTATTACCTTACTTTACAGGATTTCTGGGTGCTACAGTTATGATAATTTGTTTTGGTTAAAGATATTTTCATTAAAAATAAGACCTTTACATACCATTTCTATCATGTGATTCTTATCATGAAAAAATAAAGAAACTTAAACAAGGATGAGACGCTCTGAATTCTGAAAGATTGGGTGAGAAGAATACTTGAGATACCAAATGCCTTACTTAAGTTTTGTTTCTCTTGAATTAGAAGCAAGACTTCACGGGTTGAAATCCCAACCAGCATTAAAAAATTAGTGAAGATTAATGTATGAAGGTCATGCCTTTTAATCACAACTATTGGACAAATATATGAACTATAATAAAAACTAGATTATATTTTATCCTTGTATAATTCATATTATGGCGACATTAACAAAAGAAAGTGGGCATCAATCCTTATCTTTAGTTTAGAAGGAAACGATATTTAAATAGTAATGATTTTAAATGCCATTATTTCCATCAATAGATTATCACTTTTTCACCGCTGCTTAAACCTTAGGTTGAGTTCAAAGGAGGACATCAAATGCTTTAGAAACTTCTTGATAAAGATATTGATTTTTTTTTTTTTTTATAATAATGGATATATATATATATATATATATATATATATATATATATATATATATATATATATATATATATATATATATATATATTTGAATTTACTTATGGGAAACTGTGGAAAACCCAGCATAAAACCTCTATGGGTGATATCCACTGCCCTTAGGGCACACTAGGTGAGGTCATGCGGCTCGAACCTGACACCTCTCTCTTCCTGAGGCAGGAGATTACCCGTTGAAATACATTGATATTGGTGTACCTTCCCACCACTTACAGAACGAAAAATGGATAAAAAAGACAAGTCCAATAAAAGTTAATAAAGTTACCTATTTCACGAGATTTGTGGATAGTTTCGTATATCTGTGGAATTAGTCTTACCTCCAATTTTTGGGTAGGGGTACCCATATTATCAGAATTTTTTTCTTTTACTAAAGTTTAGATATTGGTCATCTTGGATCACTTCTAAGTATATGTTCATCTTAGGTTATGACTCAAAAGTCAAAACTTCGGCTGCAACTCGGGTAGGTTGGATTGGTTTCGAGCTGGTTTGAGTTCACACTCCAAGTACAATTTAAGGGTATTTGAACCCCAGTTAACCTGAATTATTCAAACTCAAGCCCAACTCGAATTTTATGTGTAGGTTCAAAGTCTGCTTTCAAGCCCAAAATGTATATACAAGCTTAGTCGGGTCAACTTTCTTGCGGCCTCAAAGTGAAATATATGTATACATTTTATGTTTATATATAATATCAATTAAAAAGTAGATTTTATAAAATATGGCTCAAATCGGACTTTCACATAGTCCACTATTCAAATTGTGGGTCCACTAAGATGATTCCAACGGTTTGGATTAGTGAATTGTCTTTGACATGGGCCAAAATGGTTTGGGTCGATACTCGGAAGAAGTAAATTGGAGAAGGACCTTGACAACCTACGGCCAAAACTGAAAAACTACTGGGATGTTAGATTTCATGTGAAGTCGACAAATTTATATTATTAAAATTATTATTATTTTTATAAAATTTAATTATTTTTATGTTTATTTGATATATTTTTACTATTGAATTGATTATGATAAATAAAAATATTTTTTTAATAATTAATTTATTATCTCGAGCAAAAATTATTAGAGTCTCACTTTGTGAAAGTAACAAAAGTCCTACGTCGGTTAATTTGAGAAACCAATAACTCTATATAACACTTGAGACACTCCTCTTAACAATTAGTTTTTTAGAGTATGTTCTACCCTAAGAATGTTATCATGTCATAGTTTTCTCTGCAGGTGTGTAACCTCTCAATAGCTAACTTTTGAGAACAAATTCTACCTCTTCAAAAATATTATCATATGATGATTTTCTAAGATACTTTGATAGACCCACAATAATGAATATACCAATTTAATTCTTTTATTTAGAGTAAAAGTCACTCTTTGACATGGCCCTCAAACTAGCTTGAGAGTCCTCTAAGCAGTCTCAGTCCTTGTTTGGTTGCCAAGTTCAAACTCCATGCTGCCACTCTCTTTCAACTCACAACTATCATTCAAAACCCCCTTTGCAGTCTCTCTTTAAAAGGAGAGAGGAAAAAAACCTTTTTATTCCTCACCTCTTCCCCTCTTTCATAATATTTGATAGCTTTGGCTTCTCCCCATGATCTTCTTTTTATAGGACGAACAGAGGAAAATGATCCGATTCATGGGTTCTTGTTGGTCGTGTCTCTACTATTGAAACCTGACGAGCTTATATTGTTAAAAATGGGGATTTCAGAAAAGGTTCAACTTGGAGGAGGAGTAGAATCAGAAGGGAAAAACTGGGTCATCACTGAAATTTCGTTACGAGTTCATTTGAGCCCAGTAAGTACAGAGCCTGTGGACAGAGGCACAGAGAAAGAAGAGGAAGAGTGTTCAACAACACCAACAGCAGAAGAAGCAAGGATACCAGAGTGGTTGCCATGCCCTCCAACTCCTAAGAAGCTGAAGCCTAGTACAAGCTGCCACTTCAATGGTGTTAGAGAGTTCTTTAATCCACCAGACTTGGATACTCTGTTCATACCACGCGTTGAGAGAGCCAAGTCAGGAGCAGTCAGTCATAACACTTCATAAGCTTAGTCAGTCCTATTAAAAAGTAAAGAATAAGACTATTATGTGACATTTATCTTTGTAGCCTTCTTCATGGATTTCGTATGAGATTGTATCTATGGATTCTTAGGATCAATATCAGTGAGAATTTAATAAGCTCATATTTTTGAGTTTTCTCCCTCTCTCTCTGAGTTTCTTGGCTGGCCAACACTAGAGTGAATTTCTAGAAGAGCAGGGTTATTTTGCACCGTCAAACTTAGTCTTCTAGGAGCTACGAAGTAAAGCTTTTTGAATTTTTTTTTTAATAACATGAACATCCCCAGCTCACCGCTAATTTCACTGATAGAGAAAACCACCCGCAATCCTGTTGTATCAGATAAGTTCAGGAGTCATCGAATCAAAGATCTCTAGTCTAATCTTAGAAGTTAGACCAATTGAACTTCCCATGTAGATGGTTTCATGTATAAAGGGACTACTAATATCTTAAAAGCTTTTTAGTGAGATTATCCATTTGTCCAATTATCATCACTAATATTGTTTCTTGTTATTAAAAATATCCTATAATTTATTCTGTAACAACAGAAAAATAATGAACTTAATAGTACTTGAGATTAGTAGTTGCTTACAATAGGATAATTATAATAGTCTGCGAGCATAAAATTGTCATTTATCTACAACAACAGTCTTAAATAGAACATCTAAACAATCTCTAGTTAAATTCTTTTTTTCTTTTTTTTGAAATTACGTCCTGGAAATCGCGGGATATTCAGCTTGAAACCCTCACAAGTGAACCCACTACCCTTAGAGCAAACCAAGATTAGGCCATGGGGGCTCGAACCTGCAACCTCCTGCTTCCTGAAGCAGGAGACAACTAGTTGAACTAGAGCGTGGGTATTCAGCAGTTTTTATCTTGATGGGGTGTCAATAAAAAAAAAACACTGTTAATCATTTGCAGGAGTAAGATGACAGTCAAAATTTGCCATTTACATGTAAAAGTAAATCTTTCTCAGTTTCAGACTTTAGAAGTTGCAGGGATTCTTCAACTCATCGGATACATCTCATATTTATCTTTAGGGCTCTTCCCTTTATGCCTTATCTCTTTTGGGTGACCCCCACCCCAACATGGATTATAGCAGAGAAGGTTCACTGTCAAATTATTTATAAAAAAAGACAAACATATCACAAAGTTTAGAGTAAGAATCCTATGTGTATGAGGAGAATGAAGGGCCCCCCCTTTTGGGGCATGAGACCAAATTGGGTCACATTTTTGAATGAGGATTCTTTACTTTTACATAAAATAGGCTGATTTTTTTAATCAAGTTAGGGTTAGTTTATCATGTGATTGGGCAGCACTAGATAGTGGAGCAGTGAAGTTTATAAGCATGGGCTAGCACTTGGTGAAAGTGACAAGGGGGGGAAGGCCATCTGTCTTCCACATTTGAACATTGTCTTCTCTGCATTAGAGCCATCCACCTAAAGGTTCCGTCATTTGAACATTGTCCTCTCTGCATTAGAGCCATCCACCTAAAGGTTCCGTCATTTGAACATTGTCTTCTCTGCATTAGAGCTATCCACCTAAAGGTTCTGTCAAATTGCTATGTACAACCAAGTGCCAACTGCACTAAATGGGCTGTGGTTAGGTTGTATTCAGCAAAAATATTTGTTTATCAATTTTATTTACCTTTGTTTTTTAACCTAAATTACAATTAACGAATATAATTTTTTTTTTTTTGAATTTACGTGTGGAAAACCGTGGGATACCCAGCGTAAAACATTCATGAATGAGTCTACTACCCTAGTAGAAATTATACCTATTTTGATAAATTAAATATAATATAAAATTAAATTATACACTATATAATTTTCAAACATACAAATATAAAATGTAAAAAGCATGATATCAAAACACCACATTATTTAAATTTGTATTTACATTTAAATTATACTTTATATGTACATGAATAGTTATAAAATTGGATCAAAATGGATCTCAATTAAAGTGTACATATTGGCTACCCTGTCACTACTAAAAGAAAGGAAAAAGTATTTAAAAATATTAGATATTCAAAAAATAATTCTAAAGTTTCACTAAAATTGTAAGAGCTTAAAACGCATAGTTTAAGGTTCTATATTTATGTTAAGATCTTTCAATGGGCCATGTCCTTATGTAGGATGCAAATTGTAGGGATTCAAAAATTATATAAAGTATTTAGTAATTTTTTTTTTGAATTTACATGTGGGAAACTGCGAGAAAACCTAACAAAAAACCCCCACGGGTGATACCCATTGTCTTTAGGGTACACCAGGTGAGGCCATGGGGATCAAACTTGGTACCTCTTGCTTCCTAAGGCAGGAAATTACCAATTGCGTTACACCCATGTGATCGATGTAATTTTTTGATATAATGTTCATTGACAAAATACCGACCATATGAGACAAGTTGGGCTCGACATAGGATGTAAAATTCTAATAATTAAAAATAATTTGAAGTCATAAGAATACGGAGACCTTAAAAAATTCACTTATATAATTGGATGGAAATGATTTTGTTCAGTTCTTATATTCAATTGGAGATCTTTGCAATAGAACCATCATATAAAATAAAAGTGAGTCGATGATTTAATAAATTAATTATCAATATGCATTGCATGAACACATAAAAGTATTATAGTGTTGGAGAAGTCTAATTATCCTAATTATTCTTGCTTTTATAATTATGTTGGAAAAAAAATTAAAATATTGTATTATCTCATTGTCCATTGATCCCTCTGATTTATTACATTTTATTCTTTCATTGTGTTTTTTTTTTTATCATAGGCTATCTCCACCCTACATTGAAGTGATGTGGCCATGACATCCATTGAAGATGCAATTGAATAAGATGGGCCCAATTGAACAAGATCGATTAATTTGCTCTCCAATTCTATGCAAGAATTGATGGAGGGAAGAGAAGGCTTCATGAGCTTTCTATTGGACCCACATACATCAAGTTTGAATCCCATTTGGACCAGCTATGAACAAGTCCTGTTATGAGCTCTTTTGGGCCTCAAAAGCCCAACTTTTCAAGCCCACTTTCTGACAACAAGCTGGGCATCTGAATAACACATCAGTTACCATGTCATTGCCTACATGGATGCCACCTTGGATGCCACATGGACAAGAATCTTGCAAAGAATAGCAGGCTTTGGGCGCATGGACCTGTTTGGGACTTCATGGAATCGATTTAGAAAGCCCATTTCAGTAAGAAATCCTTTCTTTGGGCCTTGGGCCTGGCCTGGCTGGAGGACGGTTTTGGACCTTTGAAAAACAGCATGTTTTTTAAATACTTGGCTGAAATTTACTGCAGAATCAAGCTTAGGCGTGTGGACTGATATGGGCCTGATTTTGGAACTTATTTGCATAGAAAGAAATCCAGATCTGTGGCTGAGATTTCAGGCTGATTTTCGCCCAGATTATACAGCAGAGTATTTTGTATTTTTTTACTTTTTTAAAACCCCAAAGGGTTGGCCTAGTGATTAAGATTTAAGACACAAGGCTTTAGGACTTGAGTTCAATCCCTAGTGACTCCAATGAAAGGTCACTCTCTTTAGATTTACTTGGTGTGTGCAGATTGGAGGGTTTTCATATACTTCGGGGGATTAGTCGGGTACGACACCTGGAGACCTCCAGACCTCCAAAAAAAAAAATTCACAGAAACGTTGCAATTTCTACATTTTTCCATACATATTAAATTTAAGATTTGGACAAATGAACTATTAAAAGATAGATTTTGAACTAATATAATTGGATATTGAGATTATACCCACAAAACTTTAAGCTTCTTCCACCCCAAGCTTGGTTCACTTAAAGCCATAATATCTACTTTGGCCACCGAACTTCAAATCTCTAGATCAGCCTCTGCACCCATTTTAAATCGACATGCTTAAGTGGTCAGAATCCAGAAAATAACCTACTTTTCCAAAGTAGAGGTGGGTCCATTGGTGCAGGTGGGGTACCTGTTTGTGGCCCAAATCTGTTGGTGATGATCACATCTCTTTATGCAAGAAAAAGACTAGGAAAAATGATGAGACATCTCACCAAACATGTCATTTTCTACTAATGGTTGGCATATGGGGAACAGGAATTAAATCGAAGTGTTAAAGTACACACTACAGAGATTCAATCATTCAAATAGGGAAATAGAGCTTTAAAAATTTGTACACGTTCTTATTATTAAAGAATTGTCAATTTGATTTTCATTTGTATGTGAAATATACATAAATTATATGAAAAATATATATAGTGTATAAGTTTTAAAGGACATATGTGCAATCTTGATAAATATACCCATTGTTTTTCTATAAAATATGAATTGGATTACACTGTTGGACCTAGAGCTTGACCCAATTTGTAAATTGGTCTAACGCATAGATCGAACCCTCTTTCGGTTTGGGCCTTTCAGATCCTTGCGCTTACAGTTATAGGATACCCATCAACATCCCATTTCTTGAGACGACTTTCTAACCATCACTCTTTAACACTTTGGATTTATTACTCTTAGCTTTTTAACTGGGGCAACACCAAAATCAATCATGCGGACTTGAACCCTCAATTTCCTATGCAAGATCTCAAGCAAAATTCCTTAAAATTAAGCAGTGTGGCATTTCATGGATCAAATCCAGTTGTCTCAGCCTCTACCTTACTCCAATAAATAAATTAATAAATAGGAAAATGTGGCTTAAGTGGGGAATTTGGTGGATCAAATCAAGTTGCATGAATGGGGCATCTGATGGAGCATTGTACCTACGTTTTTAATTTCAAGATGACAATATTAATCAATCCATATTCCCCACTAATATCTATGGAGTACGTTTAGCTAGATTGCTTTGACAACGAAGTGAATGGCTCCTAAAATATATTTAGGAAAAAAAATCCAACTTAAGAAACTTAAACTTGCAAGCATTAGATAACAAGCCTGGTTTTTCGATGTGGTGGGTATTGGGTTGATTCAATCGTTTCAGTCCCTATTATCTTCCTCTTTCTTTTATTTCTGTGGATAAAAAAATGGGGCATTTATCTTGGAATCCCAACCGTCGAAATCATCGGCTCTACTACACATTTTAGAGCATACTTTTTAGAGAAGTAATTGGTGCACCAATTCTTTATCTTGGTAGATTAAGAACGAGTGAAATATCCATTTTGTTCAAATTTATTTCGATCCTTCTTTTTTTCTCTCTTTATTTGTTTGGACAAAATAAACATTTCACTCATTTTTTAGTGCACCAAAGTTAAAAGTATTGGTGCACCCCTACTTTCTATTTCCAGGAGTCGTGGAGAGATGAATAAACCGTGGCCCATAGCCCATACTCAAAGTGGAGGAAATGTGGGCTTATCATTGATGAATGGTAGGGCTGCAACTCGGGCGGGGTCGGGTTTCAAGAAACCTGACCTGAACCGAATTAATATTTATGAAACCCAACCCGATCTGACCTGAATTCTCAACCCGAAATGCTCGACTCGACACGATCTGAATTCTAATACAAATCATCCCGAATTCTGATCGGCCCGCATTTTGAACCTGTTTTAGCTAATTTTAGCAGGGTAGGGTCAGGTTAGGTCGGGCAGGTTAACTTGTAAAATTCTCAACTAGATCCGACTCAAATTCCATGCGGATTTTTGTCTTCTCAACCCGACTCGACCCGACCCGCTAACCCAAAATTCTCAACCCGACCCGCATGATTTCTCAGGTCAGGTGAGTTGCAGCCCTAATGAATGGTACTTAAGAAGACGTTGTGGATGAACACGTGGCATACTTGTGATGACCCGACTCTACTTCATCACAATATTATCCACTTTAAGCCTCACAAGCCCACACGACTTTACATTGAGCCCTCACGGCTTTGCAAATATATCATAAATAATAAATTATTTTATTTTTCCTTTCATTTGTATATTATAGATATCTTTTATTAGCTTCTTTATTTGTGCTTTCTTTATTTATATATTATATCTCTGATTATAGTTTGGTTATAACAATTTATCATGATGGAACTAGAACCTCATGTCAGTGCCACAAGAAGCCACTAAGATTGTACATTATTTAAAACCCACAAATTCAAGTGTAGTCTTCATGTCCATGTGGGATGAATATTGAAAACCCATTTGCTTTTGCAATATTTTGATGTGTCAAAATATTTTATATACTTATATGATGTATCATTATAGTCAAATAAGAAAGATGTCTTGGGATTAACCTATATTTATATTTGTCCGGATAGTTCATTTGGTCTTAGTTTTTAGAATTAAATTAGAGATTTTAGATTCAACTTTTTTTCAGACATAAGGTTTGTCGGTGGTTTCATGTATATGTGAAATTAGCCTTACCTCTAATATGAAGTGAAGATACTCATATTATAAAAAAAAAGTCACTCAAGATTATATGACCTGATAACTAAATGATTGGCTCCAGAGCTTGGACTGGCACATACATATCATTTTGGCCGATATATATAGGTTTTAAAACCTGTATATATCGGTTGATACAAAATGAATCGACCGATATTCGGCTGATATTGGGCGATATCCTATACATCGCCAATATCGTTCGATATCGGTGGTTTTAAGTAAAATAATAATAATTTCGCTGCCGATATATAAGTTGTTTTCGTTTTTTCCACCCCTACGAAGCGTATGTTAATGTTTTCTATCTTACTATAAGAGAAATAATTGGATCTAGATCATACTTACATAAAACCCTTTTATACTAAATTCATATAAGCTTGAGCCTTTGGAGTACGGTCATCTTAAAGTTTTGATATAACGCTTCAATATCTTAGTTGTAGTTGCTTTCAACATTTGACTTGGTGATACAATTGGATCTATTATGAGAGGCTTTGATGTGAACATATGGGTTAAGAGTGGGGAAAGAGATCTTTTCTTCATTACTCTTTAGTATAATATAACATTAACATAGACGCTAACTCATGCTGTAGACAGCCAGTAATAATTTTTTTTTAAAAAAATCTGGATCTTAAAGAAAATCAAAACCAAAAGTTTTATGCAAGAATAAAAAATTATAAATTAAAATAAATCATTCATCTTGTCATATCATACCAATCATAAGAGATCACATATTCTTAGATTTTAACAACTGTGATTTGTTTAATAAAAACAAAGTTCTAGACAGTGGATTAAGCTTTTAAGTGAGATAACTTGAAAAAAATTGTTTTCATTTTATCTTAAGATCCAATTCTAATATTTTGCCTATTTTCTTTTTTATGTTTGGTATAGAATCGTCGTCATATTGAAATTGCTCGCTCCTTTGTATGAATATCTTGGCCCCACTCAACTATGACATGTCTATTTAGATAAAGACAAATGCTTACATGTGCATTGGGTGTACCTAAGCGTCAGATCCATCAAATGAAGTGATGATAGATGTATTGGAATGATTTTTTCTTTAATATAGAGTCTACAAAAAATCACTTTGATCTTATTTATCAAGAGTTTAGAAATTAAAAAATAGTTTAAAATAATGAACATTTGAGAGTTTTAAAAACATTAATTCATCAATCTAATCAAGGTGATAAATGTAGAGGTAGAGAGTTATATTGAAGAAAAGACTATTCTAATAGACTTATCATTAGGGGTCAAAATCTTGGTATCGGCTGAGATATCGGACAATATCTCATTTGATATTTTTTTCTTATTTTCTTTTTTAAAAAAAAATCACTAATATTGGCCAATATTTACAATATCGGTCGATACGTATTATATCGGCAGAAATATATACGATACGTATCGACTGATACCTCAACTCCTGTATATCACCACTTTATTTAATGAATTCTATGCCTGCACCAGAAATGAATTCTATTGTAATAGACTCATTACTTATCAAAATCTATCTTAAGGTTGATGATTTTTTGCAGAAGGAATTTTAGTGAGAGTTGAAACAATGGTAAGCAGGGCATGAAACACATTCTAGTTAATTCCAATGGAAGAAAGGTACAGAGTGATGCAATGGGTGATGAGATATTCCACTGTAACAAGAGGCACAAGACAACATGATTACTTTGTATGGAGACAAGCAAGCATTTCTTCAAAAAGACTGATGCCCTCTAATTAAAATGTCATTGAAGATTAGGGAGTTGGAGATGACTTTCAAGCTTTGCTTTCACTTGATCATTTCCCTTGAAAAGGCAGCTTTGTTGTTGGTTGATGGGGACACTGTCTAAAGAAGAAAATCACCATTAATGAATCTCTCTCTACTCCAAACACTAAACCCAATTTAAGTAAAGGTTTTTTTTTTAATTTACGTGTGGAAAATCATAGGATACTCAGCGTAAAATCCTCATGAGTGAGCCCACTACCTCTAGGGCACACGCAGGTTAGGCCATGAGAACTCAAACCCGCAACTTCCCACTTCCTGATGCAGGAAGCAACCAGTTGAGCGACACCCATGTGGATAAGTAAAGGTATTTTCCATTCATATACTTGTGCTACAAAACTTTCTTGCAGAGTTGATGTCTGTCACAATTGGGCTTTATTTATGAGTGTTGAGTGGAAAATGTGTGTAAATCAAGTCTAATATTAATTTCCAATGAAGGGTTCTGAAAAAAAAATTAAAAATTAAAAACTCCTATTGAATATCTTATTGATCACTCTTATTTTAATTGTGGGCATTTTCATTTTGTTGAATGATGGAAGAGTCATAAAAATGGCAAAAATGTTTGGTTTTTAAACTACACACATTAGCCATTCAAAACATCAAAGTTTGATTGTATTGTCACGTATGATGCACCTATCTATTTGTCTATATAATGATCCTTAGCTCAAGATTAGAATGCAAGTAGCAAACAATAAATTATGTTACACATTATAGCTTATAAAATTCAAATAAAAAAAAGCAAAAAAAAAAAAAAAATATATATATATATATATTTAAACTACAAATATGCATTGTGCCCCTCCCCCAGTACAAACACTCAACCCATTTGTCGGTCCTTTAAATATAGATAGATTAATTAAGGAACACTTTTAACTTCTAAGATAAACAACAAATATGCATTGTGCCCCTCCCCAGTACAAGGTACAAACACTCAACCCATTTGTCGGTCCTTTAAATATAGATAGATAATTAATTAAGGAACACTTCAAAAATTTGAAAAAGTTTTAGCAGGAGAAAGAAAGCTTCTTCTAAAATGTTGTTTACAATTTACCCCATGCTTTAGTATGGCAGATTTTTTTTTACTAAGGTGTCCAGGTCTTTTAAAGCAAGTCAACTAATTTTTGAGACATTTGTCAACCTTCCTATCCAGAATACGGAGAGTGGTCCTTTGGAGTATAGTGAGAATCGAACTCAAAACTCTCACTTTCTAAAATGAATTCTTAACCATCACTCCAACCCTGAGTTAGCGTGGCCCTCTCATTAATGTCACATTCTGCAAAAACAGGGGACAAGAGTAAGGTTTTCTATTTTTTTTACAATTTACCCCTCGTTTTAACAAATATCTCACTTGGGCTCTGACAAAATATGCACAAAAAAATCTCCCTCTCTCTTAAGATCCGCAAGCAAAATTAGTTCTATGAGCATGCAAAACTATGAAAAAATATCATCGTAGATATTAATCAATAATTCAATACTACAATATATTAAATAAAGTTGTACAGGTGAAGAGCACAAAATGTTAATAGTAGTTATTCATATAAGCCAATGAATATATTTCAAAATCTTGTCAAACTTTTATGCTGAGGCGATGTAACAACCTGACTCGTCTCAGGATTTTTGGGAGACCTATGGATCTTCGAGTCAATTTTTGGGGTTTTGATAGCAGAGGGAAGCGTCAGAGCTGGCCCTGAGATTTTAAGGGCTCTAGGCGAACTTTTAAGATGGACATTTTATATACTTACAAAAAATAAAATCATATATTTTTTTTTACAAAGTGTGAAATATCTAAATAAAATTTCATAATCAAATTTATTACAAAGTATTATTTAAAATTTATTCTTCTATGATTTTGAGATGAAAAATTACTAATTAAATTAGTATATTCAAGTTTTTTTAACATTTATTTTTCAATAGATAAGATAGTTAATTCATTCAATCTTTCTTATGACATTATTAACCGAATATAAGATTTTATCAGTTTTAACTTTGAAAAACTTTTTTCTGCACAGGTAATTGTAACTGGTATAATCAATATTATTCTATAAGCAATTCATGCATTTGGAAAACAACAAGGGTGACCAATTAAAAACCCCACTTTTCTTTTAAGAGTCACCTCATTTCAAAATTTTGTATGAAAATTACCATTTTGCCCCTCAATTTTTTTAAAAGATGATTCTTCCATACAAAATTGAGGGGCAAAATGGTAATTTCACATAAATTTTGAAATGGGGTGTTTCTTAAAAGAAAAGTAGGGTTTCTAAATGGCTACCCAATAACAATTCATTCTTTTTATATAATTTAACAATTCAATTGTTTTTTTTACTTCTTTTGGTACTATATCTTTTATCATATTCGAGTGCGATACTAATGTAAATTCTCATTTGAAACGAAAATATTATTATTATTTTAATTTTTCAAATTTTATGTATTTTTTAAAAAGTTAAAAATTAAAATTTATCTTAATTATAATGATTTATACTTCTATATTACATCTAATAAAATCTACATTGATCAAATGAACAAAATTATGTTTTTTTCATCTCTTCAAATTTTAAAAGCTTTAAATTATTTTTAATTTAAGATTATCAACTCAATATAGGTTTTTCTTTCACTCTATTTAGATGATACATATATTTTAAAAGATTCTTTATTAATTAAAATTATTGTTATTATTATTATTATTATTATTATTAAACTCAATAAAATGAGGATTATAATTATTATTATTATGATTGATACTATCATAATTTTAATTTTTTTAAGTAACCCACGTTTTAAATTGAGTAGAAAAATTATCAATATATAAATTTCCAATTTTGAATGTTTTAAATTTGAAATAGTTAAAAATAGTCAAATGATTTTAAGTGGTAGTAACTTAAAAATTTTAAATGAGATTAGCTGGGATTTGAAGGCCGCTCTATTTAAATGATACATATATTTTAATGGATTCTTTATTAATTCAAATTAATATTATTTTCATTATTATTATTAAACTCAATAAAAATGAAGATTATAATAATTATTATTATGATTGTTACTATTATTATTTTAATTATTTAACAAATCCACATTTTAAATTGAGTAGATAATACATATATTTTAAAAGATTCTTTATTAATTAAAATTATTATTATTTCCGTCACTATTATTAAACTCGATAAAAATAATAATTATTATTATATGCCACCGGGATTTGAATTTGGGTCTCTTTATTGGAAGGAAAGCATCTAACTGAACTAAACAACAATGAATATGTACTTTTATATGCATTATTAACTATTTAATATATAATAAATGAGCTTATGGACTTGGGGATCCTATTTATTTGAGGGTTCTAGGCGGCGGCCTACTTCGCCTATAGCCAGGGCCGGGCCTGGGTAGCGTGTGGGCTCCCTAGTGAGCCCCAATTTCTCTGACTTCGAGTTCTAAAGTTTGAGGTGCATTTTTCTAATTTCACAATTTGTCTGTTCATCTTTAGAAAATGTTTGAAAAAAAAGTATACACAGAGAACTTAGAAATTGGACCACTAGACTCCCTAATATTGCACAACAGATACACCGACGAACCTAGATGCTTGCACAAACTCCCCTCGGCATTCGAGTTTTCATATTTCCTGGGTATTTTGATAGTGCGAAGAGGTACTGACATGATTGCGGGACAACTTGGATCTCTTGGGGTGATATGAGTGAGAACTCTCGTAGCCGCTCATGTTTGGCAAGGAAATGGTGTTTGCGAGCCCGAGTCGTAGTCTTGGGTATTCTGATAGTGTGAGGAGGCGCTGATATTATTATAGCGTGATGAGGCACGGGTATTCTGATAGTGCAAAGAGACACTGACATAACCGTAGGACAACTTGGATCTCCTGGTGGTCATATGAGTGGGAGCTCTCGTAGCCGCTCATATTTGGCAGGGAGACGATGTTTGCGAGCCCGAGTCGTAGTCTTGGATATTCTGACAGTGCAAGGAGGCACTGATATTATTATAGCGCGAGGAGGCACGGGTATTCTGCTAGTACAAGGAGGCACTTACACAACCATCGGACTGCTTGGATCTCTTGGGGGTCATATGAACGGAAGCTCTTGTAGATGTTCATGTTTGACAGGGAGATGACGTTTGCGAGCTCGAGTCTTAGTCTTGAATGTTATGATAGTGCAAGGAGGCATTGACACGATGATGGGATGGCTTGGATCTCCTGGGGTTCATATGAGTGGGGGCACTTGCACCCGCTCATTTTTGGTAGGGAGACAATGCTTGTGAACCCGATTCATGGCCTTGGGTTGGGATGGTCACGGGTAGGTGACTGGTGTGGACTAAGTACACATGTGACTAGGGTGCCCTAGGATGAGGGTGATTACAGGATGTGTTTTGCGTACAACTAACTTGGTCCATGTACTAGGTGTAGAGTACACATCAAGGGTTCGTATATGCTGGCATCTTTTCCTATCATGTCCATTCATACTTATGCAGTGTGATGATGTATGTATTAGATATGTTTCTCTCATTGAGCAAGTTGAGCTCATCCCTTACCTTTCAAGTGTTTCGATGGACCATGGATCAGGCGTAGGGCGTCAGTGCTGGAGCTGATAGATAATTATTTTGTTATGCTTTATTTTGAGAAATATAATTGTATTTTCTTATGTTATTACTATTTGAGGTGAATGTAATAACTTGAGATATTGCACTGCACTTGAACAATTGAAGTATATTTGTTGGTTTTGTTATCTTGCGGGTTATGTTAGGTTTGATGTATTGGTGTGAGGCTTTCCCCTTTTTTTTTTTAAAAAAAAAAACTATATCCAAGATAACAGTTTCACGGCATTTGTGAGATCGTATAGCGGTAATATGTCTGTTGTGGGGGCCGTTCTAAACTTCGAATTTTGTAAAAGCTTTGAGAAATTTTATAATATTACCAAGCCCCCAATGAAAAGTTTTTGATACACCCCTTTTATATCCATAAGATCCAAATTCGTAGATGACACGTGTTTAAAAGCTCTCACGTGGGAGACCTTGTAAAAGGCAAGAGACTTCAATAATTTTCATATAATAAGTTTATTGAGATATTCTACCTTTTGAATATAGGATTTATAAAAAATATTTTGATTAGATAAATCATTATAATTTTAAATATAAAAATTATAAAAGTTAAAAATAAAATTTTGAGCCATTACAATTTGAAGAGATTAAATTTAATTTATAAATCAATTTCAACAATTTTTAATCATCTCATATTTGATTTTCAACGAAACTACTCCACCACGTTTGCCATGATGTAAATAAAAAATGTTTTTCTAGTGAAGACAATTACATGAGGCTACGTGGCTGCATGAGAGGCATACGTTGTATAGCAAAGAGAGGGGTTTAAATCTCAATTTTCTGAAGGCTGAGATATCGTATCGGCAAGAGAAAAAAATTTAGCTGATATGGCCAAGATCTCGACTCAATATCAACCGATTTTTTTAAAAAAAAAAAAAAACAAATATCAGTTGTGGGCTCGAGCAGATATTTACCTATATCAGATAAATATTGGCCAATATTTTTATTTTTAATTTTATTTTTTAAAAAAGAAATTTTTTTTTTTTTATGAAATTTTTCAAAAAAAATACCACCGAGATTTAAAGAAAAAAATTGAAAAGAGAAAGAATTCGCCCAAAATCTCGACGGATACGAAAATTAGGCAGAAATCACGATCCGAATGAATTTTCGATAAAGGGTTAACAGTCGTTACCGTAAGGCTTTGTCAATCTTCCATAGTAAGGCCCGTAGCCTCTTTGCCACGTAGGAACATAGTTAGTCAACGACAAATGATACTGTTCAACGACAAAATCTCATTCTCGGGCCCCACACCCCCCCCCCCCCCCCACACTATGGCTGCGTTTGGATGGGAGGTAATTTTTATAGGGGTTATCCCTAAGTAGGGGTCACCCTTGAGTAGGGGTGACCTTTGAATTGGGATTACCCTTATCTTGTTTGGTAATTGTTGTGGTAAAGTAAACCTTACCCTAAGGGTAAAAAATCTTGTTTGGTAACTACAAACAAGGGTAACCTGATATATTAATATTTTTTTTTATAAAATATAATTATAAATAATATTTATTAAGTAAATTCTAATAATATAACTTATAATAATATTATCTAATTTCTATAAATTATTTTTCATAATTATAATTTAAAATGAACACTTACATTCTAATATTAAAAATATAAATAAAGATTTTTTTAATATTACTATTTTAAATCCCAATAAATAAATAAAAAATATCAACATATCTCTTCATAAAAATTATAATTATTATTTTTTATATTATATGAATTTAATAAAAATATTAATTCTCATAAAATTATTAATATGTCAGTTTACCCCTACGTGCAATTACCCCTGCTCAAGGGTAACCCCTGGAAAAATTTACCCCTTATCCAAATGCATCACATTGAAAATATTACAGAAATTTAATTTTTATATTATATGAATTTAATAAAAATATTAATTCTCATAAAATTATTAATATGTCAGTTTACCCCTATGTGCAATTACCCCTGCTCAAGGGTAACTCCTGTAAAAATTTACCCCTCATCCAAATACATCACGTTAAAAATGTTGCAGAAATTTAATTTTTATATTATATAGATTTAATAAAATTATTAATTCTCATAAAATTGTTAATATGTCAGTTTACCCCTACGTACAATTACCCCTACTCAAGGGTAACCCCTGTAAAAATTTACCCCTCATCCAAATGCATCACGTTAAAAATGTTGCAGAAATTTTATTTTTATATTATATATATTTTATAAAATTATTAATTCTCATAAAATTGTTAATATGTTAGTTTACCCCTACGTACAATTACCCCTGCTCAAGGGTAACCCCTGTAAAAATTTACCCCTCATCCAAATGCATCACGTTAAAAATATTGCAGAAATTTTATTTTTATATTATATATATTTTATAAAATTATTAATTCTCATAAAATTGTTAATATGTCAGTTTACCCCTACGTACAATTAACCCTGCTCAAGGGTAACCCTTGTAAAAATTTACCCCTCACCTAAATGCATTACGTTGAAAATGTTGACACATTTTTAAAATAATCTTCTAATATAATAAATTGTTAATTACCCTGAAAGATATTATCATAAATCTCAAAATTTTCAGAATTTTGAGACCCTATCAAAATTTCGACAGAATCACCCCTTAAAAATAGAACATGTTGACAAATACGTTTTAGAAAATTATATAATATATAATTGAAAAATAAATGAAGGCACGAGATAAATAGGGGAAAAGTTTCCTTAAAAAATAAAAAATAAATAAAAAACCACTATTATCATTTTAAATTTCAAAAAATGAATACAAAATTCATTATATCTCTTCATAAAAAAAATAATTTGTTGTTTGGTGATATGAGATTTATCAAATGGAAATAATGGAGTGCTTTTCAAAAAAATAAAAGCCAAGTACTTACCAAAATAAATAAATAAATAAAATATATAAAAAAAAAATTCATAAGTAAAAGAGGAGGGGGGGGGGGGGGTAAGGAGGGGTATTCAAACATGAATACCCCTTGCCCCGTGGGGGTATTGGAAATGGAGGGGGGAGGGGTAAAAATTTGAATTTTTACCCCTCCCTCCTTGTTACCAAATGGGGGTAAGTAGGGGTAACTGGGGGTTACCCCCCCTTACCCCCCATCCAAACGCAGCCTATGTGGCGTGTCTTTTTGAAGGATTTCTGTACAAATCTACTATTAAATCATGAGGTAAAGAAATTTAACTCCAACGTTTTGTGAATGATTAATTTTTTGCTGATATTTACTTTTCTAGATGATAAAATAAAAATAAAGGGAAAAAGGGGAAAATGCATCAATTAAGAAGCTTTTTAAATAGTAATTTCACTGCTGCATCAGTAGAGAATGTCTAAACTAATGAAATAAAGATAAATAAAAAAATTGAATTCAATAAGTGATAGAATTCATGAAAATTGGATACTCATAACCCCTTATTTCAAGATTTATTCTGGACGAATTTAAAGAACAACTTTTGGTGGATTTTCTTTCGGACATCAAGATACTAACAAGCATATAAATAAACTTAAGTTTTAAATAAATTACCTCTTCACATTTTTTTATATAAGGTAGATATTTATTATATTATAAAAAAAATTATATATAAGAGGAAAATTTCTAACATCACCATCATCTACAAAGAGATTTCAAAAGACATAACTAAAACAGGATCCATTATTTATAATTAGAACAAAAAACCCTAATATTTGTTTTAGGTTTATTTGAATCTTTGTCTTTCTTTATTTGGAAGTGTTTGGTAAAGATCAAAGAGTTGTTTGTAACTCAACAAGACCTCAAATTGGCTGTTGGAATGCAATAATGGCTTGGAAAAGAAATGTTGGAAGTAATAAATACTAGCTCACGAGTCGTTAGCACGACTTTCGGTCTGTCGGAACAAATTTTCTGCTGTTCAAAAGTTATTGATTTGAACTTTCATAATGAGTAATGGTCGTCCGTTTTTTCACTTTTGGTCTGCCGAAATTATAAGAGACTTAAAGTCTTTATAGTCAGATATATTGGTCATCCGTAAAATCATTTCCAGTCGACCAATCTTATCAGAGACTAAAGTCATTTTGTAGACACATTTTCAGTTATCCGGATTGCCACTTTCGGCAAGCCGATGATAACTAGACTGAAGAGCTTTGCCAATATGGATTTCGGTTGTCCATTCTCAAGGAACTAGTTGTACGTAAATTCTCAGTGAATGTTTTTTATAGTCTTCAAGCCTCATCAATTCCACATACAATAGTCAGTGAGTCATGGGGACTAAACCAGTAATTCTAGGGACCTATAAAAAAAATTTAAAGAAGTCTCAACGTCCTAGAGTCCATTTATAGTAAAGTTTGAGCTTAGGTGTTCAAAACAATTGAGTGACATTACATAACACACAAGACTTAAACATTTAAGACATTGACTATGATCTTCAATCTTTGAGTATTCGTGTCTTGAGTCATTTGATCTTCAATGATTGGCTTTGATGTGCATCATCTCTTGAGTTGCCATATCCACAAGCCTTTTAGATTCTTCAATGAATAGCTTCTATTAAGAAAAGGTATTGACTTTCCCTTAATGTACATATGTATTTAGCAATGTCCCTAAACTAAGAGATTGTAATTGATTTGTGTCTATCCTCTCCGAGAGCTAGTAACTCTATATATAATGATAATAGTGAGAAAGGCTACACGCCACTTCAGCTTTTCTACATGGTATCAGAGTCAGAGAATCCTCTAAGAGAATTTTTTTTCCCTTCCTGTATCTGACCCTTCTCTCCATTACCGTGTGCACACAACCTGCCGCATCTCAATCTTCCACAATCTGCAACTGTTGTTGCCTCTGCGTGTTTGGTGTTGTCTCCACAGTTCTCGCCGGATCTTTGTTGCCTCCTCCCTCTTCTTCTTCCAGAGGTCGCGCCCCTCTTCTCCGACTTGGATTCCTGCCTAAGCATGGACGGGACCCATCTTTGTTCTTCTTCACCTCTCGATCCGTATTAGCAGAAAATATTGACTTTCCCTCAATGTACATTTGTTTTTAGCAATGTCTCTAAATTAAAGGATTGTAATTGATTTGTGTTTATCCTCTCCGAGAGGCTTGTAACTCTATATATACCGATGATAGTGAGAAAGGCTACATGCCACTTCATCTTTTCTACAGCTTCAATCAAGGCTTTGGGAGAAATTCATCAACATCATTAATCTCCAATTTGAAGGGCATGGTATCTCTATACATGTCTCTTTAATTGCCCTGGAGATTAACCTTGAACATGTACTAATATGATCATGATTATAGAGTGATTAACATAGTATGCCAATGATTTTGTTATCATGGAAATCATCAATAAATTTACGGTTGTAAAACCTTTGACTTTAAAAGGTAGCATCTAGTGTAACCACCCTCCACTGATGTTATAGCGTGTCGCTCTCCCAAAATGTGGGGTGGCTTGCTACAAGAAAATATCGTCTCCAAACATAAAACAATAGCATACAACGAAAGCTAGGTGTGCTAAACACATTTGTATTAAGGAGACAAGCTCTTATACCAACTTTGAAGCCCAACGTAGTGTTAAACCTTTCTTAGTCTTCTATAAAATAACGGACCAAACGAACTTCCATTTGAAGTGTTTCCAAACCAAATATGTTGCTATTAACAATCTTTGGTGACACTAGGTTCTAATGAAAACTAGTCTTCGGTTCAAATGAATTAAATTAAATGAAATCGCAATTCCAAAATGAACAATCAAATTTAACTGAATTGAAGTGCTAAATAAAAAATGAAAAAGTAAGCATTAACTTAATTCAATTAAAAAAATGAAACTAGAAATTCAAATGAGAACTTACTTGAAACTTATTCCAAACTTGAAATTACTATCAACTTCAATTAACTCCAAAATGATTCTCCAAAATTCGGTGTCTAATTCACGTGTTACAAAGAGCACCTATGGCATCTATTTATAAACCTTGGGAGAGCTTAACCTAAGCTAAACCAACCTTCGTCGGCCGTGGAACAAGAGAGAAAGGAGGAGGGTTGGCGTTGGAAGCGCTAATTCCATTCCATCCAAGATTTGTTGATGCGGATTTCATGTGTCAATGGGAATACATAAATCAGAATTGTGCAAATTGAGCTTGTTGGAAAGTTCGTTGAATAATATGTCCAACAAACTAATTTCATCAAAATTCGATATCATTTGAATCCTCAATTAGGCCTACAAAGTTGTTGGTCTTTTTCTATCAATGGGAGAATATTAGCTAAATTGGCTAAATTTTAGCTAATTTGTGCCTCCTCTTCTCTTCATTCGAACTCCCTCTTTATGTAAAATCATTAGGCTTACTGTTGACTGGATCAAATGACAAATACTTTCTTAGAAAACATATTTGATTATCATTCCTCTCATTTAATTTATTCAATGATTGATTCAATAACTTTATAAAATATAAAAATATTACATATGTATTTTTATGTTTAGAAATTAATGAATATTTAAGATTTTTAAGAACTAGACTACATGTATCTCACTATTAAAATAAAAGAATATGTGATTTCTCATTATAAAGTACATGCACTTAGCACTTATAATAAGACACAATGTCAATAAAAAGAGATTATTTTATTTTTACAAAAAAAAAAAAAATCAAGATCTTCAAATTGGTGGCTGCATATTTTCCACACTTAAAAAGCTGTAAACTTTTAATTCACATGTTGATATTATATTAATTTTCTTTACCTTCTAATTGAAGCGACATGAAGTCAATCATAAATTCAACCAACCAAATAATAATAAAATAATTTAACAGATCCAAATTTCACAAGGGAAGCAATGTTTTAATGCTAGAAAAAAAAAATAGAAGGGAATTTCTCATGAAAATGACAAAATGGCTTGTTTGGATATTTTATATTTCCTCCTTTAAGAAGTAATGAAAAATTATTATAAAGTATAATGAGGATGTGACATCCACAAAATTAGACAAGTGGAGTTTATAGCCATGAAATGGACCACACCTTGATTGCCCATGCTGGCTCGATCCTAGCCGTCCAATAAATAGACTTTTTTTCACCATTGATGCGGATGCCTCTCCAAATTTTCAATGACAATTCATGGTAAATAGATATGAATGGGACTGTCTATCAAGACTATTGCTAGGGTCATTATCGAGTCAGGGTTAGGTGGGGACCATGTATATCATTACATGACGGGTCAGTACAAAAAATTGATCAAGAGAATCTTACTTATTGCATGAAAATAGAATTAGTAGAAAATTTAATTTTTTTTTAAAAATTTTACGTGTGAAAAACTGCATAAAATCCAGTATAAAACCTTCACAAGTGATATTCACTGCCCTTAAGGAAGGCCAGGTGAGGCCATAGCGTCTCGAACCTGACACCTCTCGTTCCTTGAAGTGGGAGATTACCGATTGAATTACACACATGTGGTACGAGTGATGATAAAAATGATAGAAGATATTTTTTATTGCATAAGTTTTTCATATTTTTTTTTTATTTTTAGATGCAAATTTAAAATTTTGGGGTCAAATCTTTCAAACTTATCAAATTTAATTAGAAAACTCTTTTTTAATTCATTTTTACAAAAAAAATTACTATTTTTTAGATAATGATGTGATATGATTAGATTAATTTTTTTCAACTCACCAGATCAATTCTTAAAAAATCTTTTTATCTTTTAATCTTTTCTACACAAAATTTCCTATTTCATATTAATATGATAAGTATGACTCAAAATTTGAAATTCAACAATTCAAATCATAATTTTTTTAATTGTTTTTGGACAATTTTTTTCTATTCTTTTGCTTGCCAAACTAACAACTGTTTAATAATCAAACTATTAAGAACTCAAGATTTATTCTTGACTGAATCATTATATGTAGGTTCTATACTAAATCATTATCATCATGAAAATTATTTATTTATTTACTAGTATTTTTATTATTAAATTTAGTAATTATTCTTTTATATACTAATTCCCAAATTGATGTCCAACTTACAAAGAATAAAGACACCTCTTTTCTTTCATTGCTTATTATGGGTCACGGTTTAAAAGTACACTGCCCTATTAATCACTTCCATTTATTTTAGATTTTTTTAATCCCACCAGTGAGAGCTCAACATCACTTTATGGGCCTGAACTGACCCTCAATAAAATAACTCTGTCACATAATTTATTTTTGACTTTTGAGAAAGCAGCATGAGGATTTCGTGGTGCTAGGTTTATCATAAATTTAAGTTATAAAAATGATTATTTTTTAATTTATATATGAGAAATGGTAAGAAATCTAGTGTAAAACTTCTATAAGTGATACTCACTATTTGCATAGAGTACGCCAAGTTAGGCTGTGGAGACTTGAGCATGACACCTCACATTTCTTGAGACAGGAAGTTAACCAGTTGATCTACATTCAAGTGGACTTTAATGATTTGATGCACCTTTATTATTAGACTGATATAATAAATAAAATAATTTTAAGAACTCAAAAATTAAGATAATTTAATGAGTCTGTTGTTTACTGTTCGGTAGTCTCTACCTACAATCTATTAATTTATATAATTTATAAAATGGGCCCACTGTATAACACATGTTGTTGTGGTTGGTGAGTGTTTCAACCCATGTGTTTAGTAGAATTGCTGATATTTTTATCTCAAGTTACTCTAATTAAAAAATATTATTGTTGGTACATTTGTTTAGAAGTGAGGCTCAATTGAATAATTATCAATTTAAACTGACAAGGGTAAAATGTTATGGATGGCTTATATTGATTATCAATGGCCTACAAATAATAAACAGATTAATTCTATTCAAATTTATTTATTAGGTTAAAATTGCAAGTGAAAACAGATTTCTTGAACTCCGGCTATACAAGAATTTAGCTCTAGAGTTTTATTAAGTTTTATTGATAACAAAATTTATTCTAAGTTAATTATTAAATGAGCCAAATAAAATTTAATTTAAATACTAATCAGATAGAAAATTTCGACTTGAACTTAAAATTATGAAGGAATTTTAGAGGTTTAATTTGCAAATTCTCTATAATTACTAAGAAACGGTTCATTGTAGATGAATTATAAATAGCAAACTAATATTTTAGACACCAATGTATTATCTCCAACAATCAATGTATAAAAATAAATTGATAGGTAGTTTTGATCTAATACTGACAAACAATAATCGAGCACATCGGTCCATAAAATGTTGACTCGGCCCATAACTTCTACTATAGAAAAACATAACACGGTGCTCTTTTGTATCCTCCCAAGCAATTAGTAGTCCAAAAATAAAAATAAAAAGCAAGTGATGGTCATAATTGTAATTAGCACTTTATCATTTAATATATAGAGTAACACTATGAAAAGTGGCCCTTTTTGTGTTGAAAGTGACTTAAACCCAAGATCTCTCGCATCTCAGACGGATTCTTTGACCGACAAGCCAACCCTCACATATTAATGAAATAGTATTGTTGAATCTAAACATTATCATTTAATCAAAACAAAAAGGACGCTATTCCTCATTAATCTTGGGGAGAAGCAATTTCTACTACCATTGATCTTATCAATCAACTTCGCACTTCTCTCTTAGGGAACATTTCTTCATTTGAACGTATGTATTCTTTTCCTTTTAATTATTATCATTTTTGTGTGTTTAGATGTCACAATCCGTCCTGATTCAGCACAATATTGTCCGTTTTGGGCCAAAAAGACCCGTACAACTTGCGTTGGGCCCGACTAACTCCTAGGCCTAAAACGCGTTGTGCTAGGTAGAGTGGTGCTTCCTTTTATAAACCCCCCACATGCCTTTAGGCCTAGTGTCTGGGCCTGGGTGTTACAATCCACCCACTTAGGCCCAGAGTTGTCCTTGGCTCGACTACAACACAGGGGACCCACATAAGCAACGGATTGAATAATTCTCTGGTACCATTTGTCAAGACCCATCCCAACCCAACACAATATTGTCTGCTTTGGACTAAAAAGATCAGCACAGCTTTGCATTGGATCCATCTCACTCCAAAATCCAAAAGGCGTTGTGCTAGATGGAGAGGTGTCCCGTCTTATACACCCCTATATTTTCTGTCTCTTGGACAATGTGGGACAAATTCCCACACCTACACGTCCAACTATTAGTTAAAGTTAAAGACAAATAGTAATAATCTATTTAAAACTAAGTTAAAAAAGGTCCCAAAAGCACAAGGCTTATATGGGCCCTTATTTATTATTTTAGAACTTGACTTGACTTCAAATAAAGTAGGTTCCTGCTTTTTCATGTATATCATTTATTTTTGTTAATTTGTTTTTTGCTATTCCCTCGGAGATCTGTTTCAGTCCCTAAGACCCGTTTGAGTCTGAAGAAGTTTGTATGAAGTCATCAGTCTTATTTTCCCAAGTTTGAGTCTGTACAGTAATGTTGGAAGGTTTTTTTATGTTTTTTTTTTTTAAATTGATGTGTGAAAAATCATGAGAAACTCAGTATAAAATTTCTACATGTGATATCTATTTTCTCTTAACACACCAGATAAAGTTATAGGAGCTTGATCCTGCCAGTCTGCCACTTGCCACTTAATAAATAAAATTTGCTTATTATTAAAAAAAAATATTCATATGGGCATAATATGAGCACGTGCTCTATATTTTTAATTTGAGTCTTAAACCAAAATTGATATAGGGCCCACCCAACCCGTCCGAGTTTCACACCTAGACTTTTACCATCTTAAAATCTACATGTAAAGAGAGATGGAAAAGAAAGGTAAGGACTGAGGAGACAAAAGGAGAGGAGACAGGGAAGAAGTTTCGACGCGGCTGTGGTAGCGACGACATGTCGCAGGCTGCTTATATCTCAAGAGATTTCGTATAATGGGATTTACATTTTTCAAACGTGTGCCTGTTGTGTCGGTTACTTTTCAAGGAATCAAACCCTTCCACCTATCATTCTACATTTTTCTGTACCTTTACATTCCTGTCCCATACCATGCATCTGGACTTTTCCTAATTTCATTCTCATGTCTATTACGTCATCCGATATTGTAGCATACATTCAGTATCGGCCAATACGATGTAACAGGCGTCGGCAGGTTTCTAAAACGTCGGTGCTCTACCCTGAAAACAACGCTGTACATGTGTATTTGTTTATTTAATGAGAGAAGTCTGTTTAAAGTCTAAACTGATATTAAATGATTGGAATTAAAGGAGTTAATACTATTGTGGCTCTGAATTATTGATTTTCAGATCAGTGATTTGAACCTTTTTTTTATATTTAAATATTTTTGGAGGGTAATAGTCGATGTATTGAGTTTTTACTATGGTGCACCGTCTTTAAAAGAAAATGATTATTTTGTCATTACTTTTTTTTTCTCTCTCATCTCTTTTAAAAAGAAGGACAAAATGGGTTTTTCTAGGGCTCCAACTCGGGTCGGGCGGGTCGGGTTCCTTAAAATCCAATTCGACCCGAGTTGATATATACCCAATCTGACCCGACCTGACTTGAATTCTCAACTCGAATCTCATAATCCGATCCGATCTGAATTCTAACACGAATCAACCCGAATTCTGACCCGACCCCATTTTGAACACATTTTAGCCGGATTGGGTCAGGCCGGGTTAACTTATAAAATCCTCAACTCAACCCGAATTTCATGCGGGTTTTTATCTTCTTATCTCGACCCAACCAGTTGATCCGAAATTCTCGACCCAACCCACACGATTTCTCAGGTCGGGTCATGCGGGTTGGACCAAAACCAGACCTGAGTTGCAGCCTTAGTTTTTCCTTCTAAAAGTGGTGTATCATGGTGAAAACTCATGATGCATGGATCATTATCCTATTTTAAATTTAAATTCTTTTATTTATCACTTTGATTGGAGATTAAGTCTCCTGATTCTGTTTCAAAAAAGTCCCCTGATTAATTACTTCCTCAAGATTAACTTGGGCCTTTAGTATAAAGAAATTTGATATTTCTAAACTATTCTTCAATTAAAATGAGGTCACAGTTTCAACTTTTGAATTATCAAAACAATCTTAAGTGATATATTATTATTATTTTTTAAAAGGGACACTTCTTCTTTTTTTCATTTTTATCTTAAGTTTATTATTAATTTACCATCACTTTCTGTTCTCTGAGGGTAAAAATAGAAAAAACAAAAAAGCAAAGGTGTCCCTTATTAAAGGAGCAACATTTGATAAGGTTGATGGAAATTTTATTTTTCCTCACTTCGAGGCGTACTGTGCGTAATTGTTGTATAGAAATTGATTTTCTTTTAACTTTTCTTTGTCCTAGAGAAAATAAAATTTATACATTTTATTTATGTGATTTTCTATTTTTTATTATTTGGTGTAAAAATATAATTTCTACAATAATTCATCAATCAATTTTTTTTTTCTAGTGAGCAACACCTAAATCATAACTCGATTGCACAATATTTTAAATGATTAAGATCATCATCATAATAATAATTATATTAATAACAAATGATAATAATAATAATAATAATTGTATACAATATCTAGCTAATTCAATCTATATTTTATTTAAATATAATAATATTATGTAATGAAGAGTGTAACTGGATTAGGTTTTGATTTGATTGAAAAAAAATATTTTAAAATTTAGAAGATAAGTTGAATTAGGTTGGTTCGTCTTGATTTGATCGAAAAAAAATTATTTTAAAATTTAGAAGATAAGTTGAATTAGGTTGGTCCAACAAGGTTGGAGACTTGGAGTGTTTAACCATACAAGAGCGGTTGGGTAACAATTTTTTTTTTAAATTTACGTGTGGAAAACTACGGGATATCCAGCATAATACTCCCACGGATGAGCCCACTACCCCTAGGACATACTAAGATTAGGTTAGGCCATGGGAGTTCGAACCCGCAACCTCCCGCTTCCTGAAGCAGGAGACAACCAGTTGAATTATACCCATATTAGACCATGTGCCATGACTCAAATTGCAGATTGATTCCTTTATTGGACCAGGGATTTAAATCTCGAATATCGGCCGATATTTCGGCCCAGAAATTTATCTCTTCTAGTTTTTTTAAATCACCTTTATCGGCCAATTTACATCGAATATCGGTCGATATCTCAAATCTTAACCAATACATATTGTATCGGTCAGGATTTATTTCCCTGCATTGGACTACATTGATCATGTTTCTTGAGTAGATTAGTTTGAAAATCAATTGAGTAATGGACCTGATTGATTGGATCATGGGTTGTGATCAGGTTGGATCGTTGGTTATAGTTGGTATAGGCCTTAAAATGTATAAGATATATAAGTTATTTTCTGACTCTTCTCATAAAAAATTATTTTTCTATAATCTTAGTGTAAAATAACCAAAGGTGTGAAAATAATCTTGCATGGAAAAAGGTGTGAAAGCTATCTTCTTAGAATTTAGATATTTCAGAATAAAACTCTATGCACAATAGTCTCTCACAAGCCACGTGGGCATTGAATGACTGCAGAATTCGAATTTGAAACCTCTGATTCTTCAACCAAATTGTCTACAAATTAAGCTATTCCTTACAGAATTATAAAATTTGAAATATTAGAATACAACACATCGATGATATGATTGGTATTTATTTCATTCTCAACCCCAAAAAAATTGGGCAAAATTTTTTTCAACCTGCAAAATATCACCAACATAGATAATGATCTTCATTTTAATCTAATTGTCTAATTTTTTTTTTCTAAAAGTGATGTTCTAAAAGATACATGTTCAGCACTCTTCAAATATAGAGTCTATATTTTTGAAAATAAAATGTTGGATAAAATCTCATTTATATAATATTCTGATTAAAGTCATTTATCGTTCTAATCCTGTTAATAGCTGTGCATGTCTTCAGTCATGGGAACATACGATTGACGGTAGAGCTTAAAAAAGAATGGAGATTTACAGGTTATAAACGTGTTTGAATGACTAAATTAAAGAGTAAACATCATTTTCTCAAACTTCCATGCCACTTTTTTTAATGAGTAAAAAAACAAATGACTGATTAAATAATAATCATAGTTTAAGTCTATAATTTGTACTGTGTCTCTCATAAACACTTGAAGCTTAAGCTAGTTTAGTACTTATTTATATATAATATTTGGACTGCAAAGAGACATATCTTAAAATCCAATCCATTCCAATGCAAGAGCAGCACCAGATTTGCGTAAAATCCACTTGATTGCTTCACCTTCCTATGCCTTCTTCTCATTCTCTCCCAATTTCTCTGTCCCTTCTCCCCTGGCCTTAACTTGAATCTTAAGCATGATTTTCTCTCCCCCTTTATATCACCATCCATTTTCAATAATTTCTTGAGCAAGATTTCTGAATCAAATCTTCCTCCGAAAACCAGTCCATGTCCGAATCCTACCGGTGATTCCGCAAGCGGGTTTTTAAAATCGTGCTTGATTAGCAATTCTTGGTCGTAAATGGGTCGCCATTCTTGCTGTTACAAGCAGAAGCTTAGGAAAGGCTTGTGGTCTCCAGAGGAAGATGAGAAGTTGTGCTATCACATCACTAAATTTGGTGTTGGATGTTGGAGTGCAGTGCCTAAACAAGCAGGCATTTATCTGCTCTGCTCTAAATTCTACTCTGTTTTGCTTCCTTCTCTTTGTTTGGATTCATGAAATTGAATATTTGTTTCATTCAGGCCTGCAACGGTGTGGGAAGAGCTGTAGACTCAGATGGATCAATTACTTAAGACCAGATCTCAAGAGAGGGTCATTTACACAGGAAGAGGAGAATCTGATAATCAGACTCCATGAAGTTATGGGCAACAGGTATGGAGAAATTTTTGAATTTGACCAGATTCACTTCTCCAATTTCGAGCGAAAGCCGAATTGGGTGACAGATTTTTCATTTTCGACGTTGCAGGTGGTCTCAAATTGCATCACAGTTGCCTGGAAGAACAGATAATGAGATTAAAAATCTCTGGAATTCCTGTCTGAAGAAGAAGCTTAGGCAGCAAGGGATTGATCCAAGTACCCACAAGCCACTGAGTGAAACTAAAGATCAAGAAAACAAGAATTGTGACGTCGAGGCCCTGCAACCACAATCCAAGAGGCTCCGAACCATGCCGGAACTAGGCCAACCGGAGATCGTTAACCCCAGATATGATGCATTCATCAACAACAATTCAAGTGACAAACTTACTAGGAAACCCATATTTAGTCCCTTCCCCTTCGAACTTCAAGCGGCCATTGATCCGATAGTAACAAATTCAAATCTTCTACTTCAGTCTGGACAGAATTACAGACCCTCTGATCAGACCCAGTTGGAGACGAACTACGATTTTGGGTTTTCACCAATACCCAACTTATCTTTCTCTGATTACAGCAATGTCACAGATATTTCAGACAGTTTGACGACGACGACGACGAGAAGTCCATTGTTCTTGAATGAAGCAGGGGAAAGTTGTGTGTCCATTAACAGTAGCAACAGAAACAACAGCGTGGAATTTCAGATGAATGAAACGATAGGAAATGTGGATTTTGCTTGGGATACTGGAAGTAAGTTGGAATCTCCGTTTCAATTTCCGCTCAATGGTGTCAAATCACAAGAACTGAATTCATGTTCATGGAAAGATGAGCAGCAAAATATTCAGAGCTCTGATGATTACAGCAGCATCCCCTTCCCCTGGAGGTCTCTGCATGAAGATCTACCAAATCCAAATTTCGACATCTTTGAGCAAATTTAGACTGTAAATTCGTCTCTCTCTCTCTCTCTCTCTTTTATTTTCACAGTGTGGATTTCTACGGAAAGCTTTGAGATCCTTTCAGGTTTCTATTTCTTTTATCCTAATTCTGGTTTTCATTTTTACAACAGAAGTGTGAAACAATTTTTTTTTTTCTTTAATACAGAAGTGTGTAATTGGAGATGAATTCTTATTGCTTTCAATGAATATATTTGTTGAAATTGCATTATCTTTTTTTTTTTTAATTTCATATTTCAAATCCTCTTGATCACATTCTTATCTCTCCAGTTAACGATTAATGACGGATTTAGTAGAATCTGAGCTAATCACCCTGCAGGGTTCAACTATAAATGGGCCACCATCTTAAATCATACTGATCGGACAATCTTGGCTGTCATTGTCAAGAATTTAAGAAAAATAAAAATTATACTTAGAACAAGAGAAACAGAGGTTAATTCAACCAATTTCTTTCCTCAGAGCTTCCATGAATTGAAGGGTTAGGAGGGTTTGATCAGTTGATATTCGTAACACCAAGTGACCTGATTTGGCTCACGTGCACATCAAGCATAACTATAAAAATGATCACTTCATACTATTTTTTTTGGATTTATGTGTGGGAAATCTAGATAAAGTACTTTAATTGAATTAATTAAATTATATTTTTCAGATTCTTTAAATTTGATTAGTTTATTTTTTTTAATTATATAATTTTAAAAATATAATTTGATTGATCTAATAAAGAGACTTTTAATTAGCATACTCAAATAAAAACCTTTTTTATAGATTTTTCAATCATAATCATTCAGTAGTCACTGTACTAAACCATATAGAGTAGTAAGTGCTCATTAGTACGTATATAATTATCAAGAAAGTTGTAACTCGCTTAGAGAATAAAAAAGTCATTAATTACTCAAATAATAATATAAATAGTTGTCATTATCATTATTATGATGATGAGAATCATAATGATGTAAGTTGGTGTTAAGTAATTGTTCTTTTATTTAGAAAAGAAAAAAATTACATACAACTTGTATTTTGGAAGAAATCGTATGTTAACTAGAAACTTTGCAAAAGAGCATCATGGAACTTGGATAACAACTGATGTCAGAATGTAGATTGTGTAGCATGTATCCTTGGTGTGAAATAGGCAATTATAGCTTACAAATTTCCCATCCCTCGTACTAGCCATTAGAAGAAACCAATGGTCATCAATGACGATTGGACCAGACACAGGTTTTAGTATATTGTCAATTTTACCTTTCGCATAAATAGTAAAATCAGCTCGACGAAATTTTACCTTTCGTATGAACAGCAAAATCAGCTTGCCGAAATTTATTGTTCATGTCAAGAGTAAAATTGACAATATACTAAAACCTGTGTTTGGTTACACAAACCTCCCATGGGAGGATCGCTATCCTATAAAAATACAAATATTTTGTAATAAGAAATAATGAACATGGATACCGATAGATAGGATGTGAAATAGTGGCAACGTGGATATCTGTCGGGGGCTTCTTCCTCTCTCCCCTTCAAAAGATTCATATCGTTGTCAATACTCTACATAAAATGGCACTATAAATATCATACAAGTAACTCACAATATGCTTAAATGATGGTCACACAAGCTTCACCTCGTCATCCAACAGTAAACAATCTATGATTTCTACCAAAGTCTTTTGGGAGACAATCAATTAATCTCTTCATACCCATGTGCTGCATGTCCTGACAACAATATCATTAGTAGTAAGTATATTGCACGTTCAAAAGCCGCACTTAAATAATGGGTATGATGTAACAACCCGACCCGTATTTCGGGGTCTTAGGGCGATCTAGGGATCTCCGAGTCAATTTTTGGGGTCTTAGTGGCAACTTATTCGTCAAGGTTCTTGTGGCCATTGTTAAGATATGTTATGATTTATTAAAGATGTATTTCTAATTATATTTTATATAAATTAGATTATGATTGATTGCGAGAGGTTGTGGTTGATATAGATTAGACTATGATTGATTGTGAGCAATTATGTAGTCTCTCAATTAGAAAATCAGGATCCTCAGATATTGTGAGAGATTATCTTTTGTACTCCATATATTTGACTTCTAACATGGTATTGAGGTAGACAAAAAAAATATTATATGAATTTTATTTTCCCCCAAATCTTCTAACATGGTATCGACCAAGACGGTCAAGTGGTCTTGCTCTCGATCAAAACAAAGATCCTTCATTTGTGGGATACTCGTGCTACTAATTTGACCTCTTGCTACTAAAAAATTCTCAAACCCCTCCCTCCCTTTTTTTTGTTCGCCAAACGATCCGCCATCTGCCTCCGATATCTAATTCTCTAGCCCTTTCTCCTCTCATTTTAAAGACAGTTTTCCCTGCATTTTGCGGGTGGTTCATAGGGAAATCTCTATTTGTTCCCTTTAGATCTGGAGTTTTTCTTCAAATTTGAATCTAAAATCTCATAACTATACAGTCTTTTTTTGGCCCTACATCACATCTATATGACGCGATTTTGAGTTTGAAAGCTTGTGGAACCCTCTTAGACCTATTTTTGGTCTCGTTGAAAAGAGGTTTTAGTTTTTCTCCATTGTATTGTTCTTGCCCATGTTACTGTTTCTCGCTGAACTTCGACTTCTTCTTCAGATTAGTTACTCTTTCTGGCAAACTTCTGTAGCGGATTCTCATTTCTGCTAGAGTCTTCTGCGGTTTTTTTATCTCAGATCCACGTGGATACAACTCCTTTTCCAATTGGCTCTACACCACCTTAGTCTTCCCTGGCCCACCTACCTATGCCTAAGCTTGACTTAGGGTTTTCATCAACGGTGGGGCCCATTTTGCCAGTTTTTCCTACATTGCTGCGGGACGTCAACTGGTACCATTTCTGCTTCGATCGGGCTTCTGTACTGTTGTATCCTCTTCCACCCAACATTGGTGTTGTCACGCCCCGACCCGAGATGTGGGCCCGAAGCGCAACTAATAATTTTTTTTTTTTTTACAAACCTTAAGCTCCACAAATCTATGGGCCCCGATTCCACCTAAGCCCATGAAGAAGCCACACATGTTCAAGAAATATAAACTATCACATGGGATTATCCCAAGTATAACAAACACAACTTAAGTTTCTCTATTACTACATACCATAATTACACACAAATATAAGTTTGGTTGCGACATGCGGTCAACCTAATCAATATTCACATAGTAAAGCAACTAAGTAAAAATGTATTCAAAAATTACTTATGGGAATCTAGAGATTCCACAGCTTAGACGATCGCCGAGGGGTCCTTTGCTACTTTTAGATCATACCCTGCATTGAGGTATATGTGAGCTTCCAACCCAGTGAAGAGAACTCAAAAATCATATGTATTGCATGTGATATAGAAGTAAAAATTTACGATGCATCTTAAACAAATATCAGAACATGAGGCAGTTGTTTTTTTCTTTCAATTTTTAAAAGTATATCATTAATTCTTTGACACACGGGGGTATCCCACTCAACCCCTTGAGGTATCCCACTCAACCTCAACTGTATAGGTCCAGGGTATCCCACTCAACCCTGTTGAGAAATCCCACTCATCCTCAAATGCATCAAATCAAGGCAGACAAAATGCAGCATCTTGTAAGAGCTCGACCTACTTAACACATGTATGATAATGTACAGTTTAACACTATATAAATTATCAATTCCATAATCCTGGGTATAACATAAACACTACTCACTTACTCTTTTCTCCATTTATCCTTTTCCACAAGGGTTTTGCACTGGAGATTTCTTACCATTCACTGGTTTAATCCAGATTAAACAACCCAGAACATTCACATTGTTTTATCAGCTGCACCACCATGTTAGTACAAGAATATTCACATGCATGCATATTTAATCACATCATACATCAAATGCATTTATAACCATAGAATGAAACACAATGCATGATCTAATATTGCACCTACACCATGCATCAATGACCTTACCATGAACCACAAGCATGTATCTACACATGCACTGTCATTGGACATTTCTCACTATTGCTCAGGTGGACTTGGATAATCCACACATCACAATTGTCTCCCTATACCCCTTTCCACAAGGGTTACAAAGAGGAGATACACTTACCATCCACTAGTAATAACCTAAGTTAAACAACCCAGAGAAAACACAACATCAGGTTATCGAGACCTTGGATCTTGGTTCGAGACCTTGGACAACAGAGGGTTTAAAATACAAGTCTTTAACTTTTTCCTAATTACAGTCTATCGAGATCTCGAACTCCTCTTCGAGACCTCAGGCTACGAGATCTCAGGACACTTCCGAGACCTCAGGAAATAGAGTACTCTAACGTACTTAGTTTCCTTTAACACTCTAAGTTTATCGAGATTTCAGCTCTTGTGCCAAGACCTCTTATTCTGTACCGAGATCTCGGATTGGGTGTCGAGATCTCGGACAACTGAGAACAGTCCGATTTTAAGATTTCTATCTCTTTTCAGTTTCAAACTTACATAACCTATATACTTAATTAATTTGACATTCAAAACCACAATTCACATACAAATAAACCACAGTTCAGTCCCCTCACCTTGATCGAAAAAGTTACGTGAGTTTTTCGATTTGCGTGAAAGAGTTGGTCAAACTGATACAATTAAATAATAGTCAGAGTTAGGACACTATTGATTTATCATATGGTCGGCCTTACTGACAACTGAGTTGATTCGATTGACATAACACATTTTTGTTGAAAAAGAATCTCAGAATTGAGAAGACGATGAATGGAGGTTAAAAACTTTGGTCTTTTAACCAAGAACATTGTTTAAAGTGCCCGACAATTTTTAATTTTGAGATTTTTAAATTTTAATTTAAAATCATCCGGGTTGGATTTTAAACATTATTTAGAAAGTCATTTAAGTTTAAAACCCATTAAAATATTTTTCTTAAAATTCATCAACCCTACATCAAAATAGTTTTTTTTTTAAACCATATACTTAGATCTTACAAAACTACTTAGTTAATTAGGTTAATGTTTCAAATACTACATATATCATTTAAAAGTGTTAAAATCTCAACATAAATAATTAAATAACTACTTGGTTAACTTAAATTTTCAATTATTTTATACCACCTAATGGTTTGAATTAATTTCAAAAAGCCAAGGTTTTGAATTATTAAATCAAATCTTAATGAAAACCCAAAGTGAAAAGAGGTAAGTGGTGCATTCAGTATTAGGGTGCCCAATGTGCACCACCTAAAAGGGGTTACTACAACTGAGTACATGATATCTTACATAATTTACAAAAATTTTAAATATCTAAAAGAAATTATAATTCATTTAACCCACAACAAGTCAATGAGATGTTTTATATTTATACTAACTTAAATGTATAAGTAAACCATTAATTTATACTCAAAAACTAATCTAGAAGTGGTTATTCAAGATTTAAAAGAGAAACCCATTTTCACTAAAATCTTTGAGAACAAAATTTGAAGCTTCAACTACTCTATTTTACAAAAATAAGAGTCTCGGAGTTTCTAAAATTTCGAGTAGATGAACTTTCATATCTTAGTTGTCGAATTCAATTGGGAAATGACTTGCTTTGAAAACCCACCGAAAAACTCCAAAACACAGGTACTGTAACCGTTGGAAGAGGAAGGAAGAAGAAGAAATCAAAGAAAGGAAAAAGGGAAAGCAAGGAAGGAACGAGAGAAAGGGCGTTTGAGGTTTTTTTTTATTATTATCATCTTCCTACCTACCTCATCTCATCCCTTGACACAAAACCACCGCAGGTGGCCTGTGGAAGAGAAGCTCCCACGCGACCTAGGATAGTGGCACTAGGGACGGTGAATAATTATAAAATTTTATAAATTTTTTATTTATTAAAATTTTGATAATTATTCATTCATAAATAAATTTAAAACTATATAACCTCTATAGTTTAGATAAATAAATCAAAACCAAATAATTACTATAATTTTAGAAAATAAATTAAACATCTTTTTAGTTTTACAATTTTAAATCACACCTTTAAAATACTTTGAAAATCTAGTGTTTTAATTATAAATCACTTAAATACTAAATTTCAAAAATTTAAATAATATTTTGTAAAACTTCTGAATTTACAATCGGATCAAACAATTTTAATTGACACAAACACTACAAAATTCTGAGATGTTTGACACTCTTAAACATTTAAAAATTAACTTTTTATAAAATAGGGACACCCTTGACAAATCAAAATCTACACTTCTATAAATCAAAATGTCAGTTTAGAAAATTCTTTAGACTTGGAATTTTAAAACTAAATTAATGAGTGAAATTTGAGAATTTAAATATCTCAAATAATTTATTTTTCTAAAAACAGATTATTTTAAGGGTTTCAACTAGATAAAGTTTAGATAATTTTAACTTTGCCACTACACTTCAAACGAGTCGGGTCCACTCTGATCTAGTCAAATTTTGACTCTAAATAAAATCCACTTGTTAATTAAAAAATAGAAAATAGAAATTAAAAAACAAACAAGTAAAAGATAGAAAAGAAACGGTGGGGGCGTTTCCTACTTTTCTGAACGTTCTCCCATTTTCTTTCATGCCATCTGTTTCCAAACGCCCCATCTCCAAAAATAGCGTTTTCAAACTCATGTCACGCATGCTACATCAAAGTCTCATAAAGAAGGAAAGAAATATATTAAAAAAATATATATCAAATGGGAACGGCAATTTTCTTTTTCTGGGCAGTGGATTTACGTCCTACGTCATTGGTTATCTGTGAACTAATTTGTGATAGAATCATGTACCGATCCAAACCCACACCTAAGATAGCAATTTTTCCATTATAAAAAGCCAATTCACCACCTACATTGCTCCATCATTCCTGTTCTCGGTTCTTAAAAAAATGTTGAAGAATGCTCTTTCCATCTTCTTGCTTGCGTTTCTGGTTTCTGGGTCAGAGGGTAAATCATGTTATTCGAACCCTAAATCTGGAGTTGCAGTGCACCCAAATGATGTGGAACAAATCAGAGTTGCTTTGAATCTGGAATTCCTTGAAACAGATTGGTTCCTCTATGGTGCATTAGGATATGGTTTAGACAATGTAGATCCAAATTTAGCTATGGGTGGCCCACCTTCCATTGGTGGCAGAAAAGCTAATCTAGACAATGTTACACGAGGCATCATTGAGGAGTTTGGCTATCAAGAAGTGGGCCATTTGAAGTAACAATCTCTCTCTCTCTCTCTCTCTCTCTGCAATCATATTTTAATGCAAGAATAAATTTTGTTGTCATTTCGTCAGGGCTATCACATCAACAGTTGGAGGATTTCCAAGGGCTCTGATGGACTTGAGTGAGAAACATTTTGCAAAGATTTTTGATGCAGCAGTTGGTCATAGTCTGAGCCCTCCCTTTGACCCATATGCCAATTCTGTCATTACCTCTTGGCTTCATATGTAATCCCATATGTTGGTCTTGTGGCATATGTGGGCACTAATCCTACCATCAATGGCTATGCTTCAAGAAAGGTATTTAACCCCATATATTACTTATTTTCTAATTGTTGTATATATTATATATTCTTCAACTTGGGATAAAAACCAGTCCAAGCCTTAGCTTCTATGTAAAGCACCAAGGCGGCTGGACTTGGGCTAACCTCAGCTTGTGTGGAGTTCAAATATGACCCAACAAAGTAGTTTGAATATGGGCTGGGGCTTTAGGCCCAGTGTGCTGAAGCTTGATTCTAGGGGTACAATTCATCTATGATCTGTTCATTTCACAATTTTTAAAGCAACATGGTGTCAATAAAATGGGAGAATGAGAGAGAGAGATCATGAATTTAATTTGGGTTTACCAAAGCCTGGCTAAGGTCAAATGAATCTGTTTTTACATCTGGGCTTGTGCTCAAGCCGCCACTTGCTGATTAGGTTGTTTTGATTATTTCTTCATCATGATATAATTAAGTTGTATGTTGTTTTATCCTTTTAGTTGCTGGCAGGGCTCTTAGCAGTTGAATCTGGCCAAGATGCAGTGATCAGAGCCTTACTCTATGACAAAGCTGATGAACTTGTGCATCCCTACAACTACACTGTTGCAGAATTCACCGACTGCATATCGAATCTCCGAAACCAGTTGGGGGGTTGTGGCATCAAAGATGAAGGCCTCATTGTTGGCAAAAAATATGGTGCAGAGAAAAAGACTAAAAGCAACATATTATCAGTTGATGCCAACTCTGTTGGATATGCTCGAACAACTGCTGAAGTTCTAAGGATTGTCTATGGAACTGGAGACGAAGGCAAGCCTGGAGGCTCTCTTCCAAACGGAGGCAATGGGAAGATCGCTAAAAGATATCTGAAGCACAATGATTGACCATAAAGAGATGGAATTGTAGATCCTATTTAATCTTCTTGTCTAGATACTCTCTAGTCTATAGAAATAAATTGCTATTCCTTTCCTCTTCATAGAAAGGTTTATACAGCATTAGGAATTACACACTTTAGTAGCTATGTTATTTGAAATAGTAATTGTTTCATATATCATACAATAAGTGTTGTTTCATATCTCATACAATAAGTGTTGAATATTGTAGTTGTTTCTATAGTATACAATCATACGAAATATTCTTTCTGTTTCAATTTAGTTGTCTGATATGCATTTTAGAACTGTCTCAAAATAATTGTCTTATATGTCATTTTGATTCTCTCTCTAGCTATCTACTCTTGGAGAAAAATTCATAAGCCTTTTGAGAGCCCTTTCTTAAAAAATTCAAAATTTTAAAATGGGACAACTAAGATGGGACAGAGAGAGTATTAAACTTGAGCATTGTTTTATGTGTAGAGTGTTACAAATTCAAGATATTAAATGATTTGTCTTGATAGAAAGGACCAAATATGAGAAGGCTTGTTTATGAAATATTCCTCTTAAAACTCGGACCCTAGTTATAGAGTCATATCTTTAAACCCTTTGAACCAAAATAAAGTAGTAATATACTGCTAATTATATGAAAATAATGCCTTTACATTGTATTTGTTTTTCTTTTCTCAAAACAAGTTTACATGGTTAGGGATCATATTCTCTTGCCTCATTAATTTGACTAAATAGAAAAGACCATATATAAAAAGCTTTAGGTACCAATACATGAAAATTTTAGGTCTTTTATCAAGTTTTCTTAAAAACTTTAGTATTCAAAATACATGAAAGTTATGAAGCGAACATCTGTTGTGCAAGGTTTTTAAATCACAATCCAATGGTTTTGAGGCTTGAAAAACAGTCCTAAAATTAATGGTTTTGTAACTTGAAAAATAGTCATATTTTCAATAGTTTTGAGACTACTAAACAACCCCCACTAACAATGGTTTTGAGACTGAAAACCAGTCCCAAAAGCCAACCAGCTAGGGGTTAATAATGAGTCCTTGTGCTCAACAATTTTTTAAGATTGATAACCAGTCCCAAAACCAGCCATCAACTGATCCTAAAATCAGCCAGCAATTGGTCTTAAGATCAGTCAGCAAAGGGTCCTAAATTCAGCTAGCAAACAGTCCTAAATTCAGCCATCAATTGGTCTTAAAATTAATGGTTTTGAAACTTGAAAATCAGTCCCACTTTCAATGGTTTTGAAACTGAAAAACAGTCCCAAAACCAACCAGCTAGGGGTTGAAATCCACTCCCAACATCCAGCCAATCATGGACTAAAAAATCAGTCCCCATTGCTATCAATTCTATCTGGTTGAATTAAACACAATGGGGAAGCAAGAAGGCTAGGTAACGGTGTGGGATTTGGTCCCTCTGTGGTCGATTTACCCTATGGGAAAGGAATTTTCTATGAGAAACATGGATGATTTTCTATCCAAACATTGGAAGATTTCTCATGGAGAATTTGGGCGTTTTTCTCATGGAAGACATGGTGAGAGGGGTGATGATCGAATCATGCAAAAATCATCCAAATGCTTATAATTTGAGCTATACAATTCTGAATTGAGTGTTCTTGGAATTTTTGAAAAGCTCTTTTAGTTCTCTATCAAATCATTAAAATTTTACTAATAATTAAGCACATTTGATAGAAGAAAAATCTTGTCCAAAACAGAGCAAAATTCACCTAACCAAAGAAATCCAAATTAGTCCAAATTCTAAGTTATGGATTCTAAGGTTTATCTCATTGGTAATTGTAGGTCTTCTAAGTCATTTCTAAGGTCCAAATACTTGTGTTGGTTGGCATTCATTAAGTTCTTCCGATTTCGGTGCAGTATCTTCCAAATGACGTATCTTCTGGAGCTTCAAACTTGATTTGACTATATACGTCTTCCAGATGAGCGGTCTTGGACACCTAGACGGTCACAACTCAGTCAAAGGAATTGACAACTCAGTACTTAATCGGAACAGTCACAGAAATGACAGCTCAGTCTGACTCAGGCGAGTCAGATTTTATTTTTAGGCCAACATCTAGGATCATACGAATTTTGGGATTGTAAAATCATTTACAGTTGTATGACACATGCGCATAATGAGATGAAAAATCCATAGGATCGAATTTGATTTGTGCTAACTCACTAGATCCAATTTTTTCTAGCCTCCACACAATTACTCCTTGTGTCAAATCTACTCCATGCGCATATTAGTTCTCCAATTAGCCTCATACAATCCTTGCAATTAGATTTGGAGAAACTTTCTCCATAATCATCTCATTCCAAATCTAATTCAATCTCTCGCCCATTTTTAACTTAGCCTTCAATGAGTCCACATTCATGGAGTCTATTTTTCTTCATTACCCATTGGGTTGCTACGACTTTCGGATTGTGTAGGGGCCGTCATTGGCCTGTCTTTCTTGCTGCCTTTGGGATGTTAATGGGTCCTTCCTTCCCAGATTTTGCTTAGATCTGAAGGATTAGGTTACGGATTTCCAGACACCCAACTTGTACACCATCGCCCCTTCCTCTTGTTTCACTCCATCCAAAGTTGCTTGGGTTCCAACCTTCGTGAGGACCACTTATCTCATTATATACCAACACAGTTACTGTCGCAAATTTTTTTCCCTACCAGTAGGGCTCTCAGTTTTTGGAGATTCTGGTTGATCTGATTTCGCTCTATCAGATGACATCATTTGACCATTGGATCATCAAGTTCAATAACTTCAAACTCAAGTGGGACCCATTTGAGTTTTTTTGAGTGTGTTTTGGGAGGGAGGAGGGCGTATTAAGATATGTTATGATTTATTAAAGATGTATTTTCAATTATGTTTGATATAGATTAGATTATGATTGATTGTGAGAGGTTGTGGTTGATATAAATTAGATAATGATTGATTATGAGAGATTATGTAATCTCTAAATATGAAATTAGGATCCTCAGATATTGTGAGAGATTAGATTTTGTACTCTATATATTTGACTTATATTTAGTGAAACAAGACAGAAAAATATTACATGAATGTTATTTTCTCCCAAATCTTCTAACAGCCATCACCTTTCCATGGATGGGGAGGCCATAGATATAATAAACGTCTTCCATTGTAATGGTGGCCAACCCAATCCTAAAGTGAAATGTGTATGTTTCTGGTCTCTATCAGTCAACTAGATGTTACAAGATTCCAGGCGATCTCAATGTCTCCCAACTGGATGATGTCTTTGAGGCTGACCTTCGCCAAGTTCTGTAGCATTCAAAGCGTCTTCTCCAATTCCACCAAGTATACACTACGTTCATAGCATTTGATAGAATGAATCTAAAGGAACACAATATTCACATTTAGAGAACTACAAATGATAAATATAATCCATTTCACAAAGGGAAAAGTAAAATGTGCATATCGTCGTTCCACACCAATCAACTTCAGAGATATGGCTGGTTGAAGAAGAAGTCCTCAAGAAAAAGAAGGAAAAAAGATCTGCGTTATCAAAGAGGAAGGAAAAAAGAAAGCACGTATGCGTTAGCGAGCAAGAAAGGATCGTGAAAACCCTAGAAAAGGAGTTCATGAGGTATTTATATTTAAAACATGTGTTAGGTAAATAAGTTCATCGCTAGAGATAGATAAGTTCATTCTCTACTTGCAAGTTCATGCGCTAGCCAACGGATATACGCGCTAGAGATGGATATATGAACTAGATATATGCGCTAGCACATGCAAATGAATGCGGTACTTATATGACTGCACAACGTCACCTAGTAGGTCAAATCGGGGTATGTACGTGTAACACCCAGCAATGTCTAGGCGTGTGGGAAAAGTCCCACATCGCCCAGCTGATGGGTATGAGTGGGTGTTATTAAGAGGGAAGTACACCCTCATCCAACAAGAAGCATTTTGGCCAGGCCCAAAGCAAAATCTTGAGGGTCCATGGGCCCAAAGAGGACAATATCTTGTTGGGTCGGGTCGGGTCGTCACAAATGGTACCAAAGCACGGTTCCACTCTTGGCCTGTGTGACGTTGCCTGTGTGGACCCTCTGTCTGTGTGATGTGATAGAATCGAGGACGACTTTGGTCTTAAGGGGGTTGATTGTAATACCTAACAACGGCTGGGCGTGTGGGAAAAGTCACACATTGCCCAGCTAATGGGGGCGAGTGGGTGTTATTAAGAGGGAAGTACACCCTCATCCAATAAGAAACCTTTGGCCGGGCCCAAAGCAAAACCATGAGGGTCCCTAGGCCTAAAGAGGACAATATCTTCTTGGGTCGGGTCAAGTCATCACAGTAAGGCTCTAAACACTTGCAAATTGAGGTAGATGGCGTTTTAAAAGTGAAATATCAACTGTATACTAGCACATGAGGGGTTTTTTAATAAAAAATAAAAAAAATTGATCAGACGTACGAGGCACTCGGACCCAAATAAAAAATTTTGGGGCACTACTATAAGGACCCTGACCCGAATCCGATCCGCACAATATTGCATGCTTTGGTCTCACACAGGCTGCATGACTTTATATTGGGCCCAGCCTCACTCACAGGCCCAAAACGCGTTGTGTTGGGTTAGGGGCGAGCTCCCTCCTATATACTTCCTTCAGAAATTGCTCCTGGGCGATGTGAGACTTTTTCCCACATCCACATCCCCATCCAGCCATGGCCTGTCGATCAGACTGACTATGCCTATCGGTCGGTCAGACACTGGCCCAATTCCGTGGTTTTTTCGGCCCAATGGGCTCAATTTTTTCCTAGAACTCTGGGCTAGGGCCTTTACAATCTGCCCCATTTAAGCCTAGAGCTGTCCTCGGCTTATAGGTTGGGGGCCTCAATCCACCCCACATAGGCCTAGAGCCATCCTGGGCTTGGGTCAACAACAACCGTACACATACATGGGAGCGGCAAGGGGCCCACATAGGCAGAGGGTTTGAACCTTGAGCTCTGATATTATTTGTGACGACCTTGACCTGAATCCGACCGGCACAATATTGTCCACTCTAGACCTACACAAGCCCGCACAACGTTACATTGGGCCCGACCTCACTCACAGGCCCAAAACACGTTGTGTTGGGTTATGGGTGAGCTCCCTCTAATATACCCCTTTCAGAAATTGCTCATGGGCGATGTGAGACTTTTTCCCACATCCACATACCCAGCCAGTCATGGCCTGCTGGTCAGACCGACACTAGCCCAATTCCATGGTTTTTCCAGCCCAATGGGCTCGGCTTTAGCCTGGGCCTCTGGGCTAGGGCATTTGTAATTGCCTTCCAAAATTACAGCGAGATCTTTCACCAAGAAATCCCTTTCAAATTCTGCTACAAATGTCCATTTTATGAAAGGAAATGATGAGTGGGCTTCCTGTTTAAATTTTGAAGATATTGTTTTTCTCATAATGAGATTTTTTTTTTTTTGAATTTAAGTGTGGGAAATCGCGGGATACCCAGTGAAAAACCCCCACGGATGAGCCCACTACCCTTAGGGCACATCAAGATTAGGTCATGGGGGGCTCGAACCCGCAACGTCCTGATGATAATAAGCGTGTATATTATTGACCAATGCCCATTGCTTTTTCTAAGAATTGATGTAGGTATATCAAACTTTTTGGGCCTTCTATGTTTATTAGATGTATTTTGATTTTTGAACCCTTATAAGTTTATTGAAGTTAACTATAAGAGTACTTTGTTGAGTTAGACCGAGTCATGCCTCTCTCAACCTAGTCAACCTGCATTGCTTGATATGACAGTTCTCTCCATGAGTAGAAAATGTATTTTTAATACCCAAGTTTTTTTTAAAACCATTCTGTAGAATACATTGAATGAAATGAATCATTAGGATCCAAGTCACCTTTTGAAAACATACTAGCCCAAATTTCATTGTGTTAAATGAGTCATGAGTCTAATCAACGTAAGGCCTTTGATAAATGTGAAAAGGTCTTACAAAAGCGATTCTTTTGTGTCATACTTGATCAAGAAAGGCCAATTTCTTTTGACAAACATTGGGAAACTGTTTTCGAAAGGTAAATCATTCTTTCTAATCAATAAATATTATTTTATTGTGACAAACTTGAAAGAGAGGCAATATTTTAACATATTACTTACTATAGTTATATTGATTAAATCAATTAAAGTATATTTTTAAGATATTTAAATTATTCATTTACTTCAAATCTTTAGAACATTTAAATAAATATGACATAATTATTGTATTGAAGACAATTTTTTTTATAAATGATACATTTAAATATAAACTTTTAAAGGTCTCATCACTATTCTCATTAATAAACTTCATCTTAAATATAAGAAATATCATCTCTCATGATATATAAATGATATATTTATAAATGACAATTTTTTTATAAATGATATATTTTTTTGTCTTTGTTTCTTTATTTTCCCAACACAAAGTCCACTCTCATGTCAAAAATTGAAAAACCTATTATAAGTATATTTTGGTTAAAAAGGTCCTTTTTAGATAATTAAATAAATGTCCAAAAATTCTAAGAAATAGAAAACTAATATAAAAAATATTCTTCAATTTCCGACAATGACATGTATCTTCTACTACAATTCATGAATTTTTTTGTAAAAAAAAATAATTTTATAAAAATATTGAAAAATTAGAAAGATCGCACAAGTGCCCAAGATACTATATCAACCACATTGAGCTATCTTCATTGAATTCTATAAATACTTATGTTTTATTAATTTCTTTCTCAAAAAATCCAAAATAGAGATTATCTTAGAAAAAATTATATAAAAACTTTAAATTTTTGAAAAAATTAAGAAAATGAAACAAACATTTTACAAATCATATGAATCATGTTAAGGTATCTCGATGAGGCATCGAAGGCCCAATTGAAGATGACAAAGAACTTGATAAAGTGGTGGAAATAACACTAAACTCCAAGATTGTGGTTTCCTTCGATCTTCAAAAAACTTTTTTAGGACTTCATGACCCAAATTTAAGTCCCACTTATGCTTCTTGCATGACTAAAGCAATCTTTTGGGACTATAAAAGTTTTCAAGTAAGTAGAAGTTTTTGGGCCTGTAGAAGTTTGTGGGCTTGTAATGTTTTTGAGTGGTAGTAGTCTTTGGGCCTACATATATTTTTGGGCTTGTAAATGTTTTTGGGTTATAATTTATAAACATTAAATATTTATGGGTAAGAAAATTATAACAAAGACCCTTCACTTTAAATTTTTTTGCACATTATTCTTAATTGATTGAATCATGAATTTTTGTGACTAAAGTTATATTAGATGGCGTTTGACAAAAAGATGTGACAATTGACCCTACAAAATTAAAAAAATGTTTATCAATTTTTAAATTTATAAAAAGTTAGTCTCGTATAATGTATGCAACTATTAAACTTAAATTATAATATATGCAACTATTAAATTTAAATTAAGGATATAAAAAGTTGAAATAGAATTTTTTAAACTATCAAGTTTATTTATTTAAATTAAATAGATAAAAATTTCTAATAAAATATGTATTTTAAATTTATAATATTGAAAATGTCTTATATATTTTAAAATTATTTTCATAATAAATTAATATATTTTTAAATTAAATTGAATCACCGAGTTCCGGTGACTTGAGAATTTCGGACTCAGAGCTTTATACGTTCTGCCCGCTGTAAAGAAAGAAAAAAAGAGAGAGAAATTATATTGTCCCAATATTTAGGGCCGTGTTTGTAAGAAGAACCAATCTAGGGCATCGTCAACGAGCGCGAGAGAAGAGGGGGTGGAGAAGCGATCACATACCAGAGAAATCAGTGGTGATCATGGCTTTCAATGGAGCTCTCAGATCTGGTTTCAAGTCTTTGATTGCCTCTGAAGCTTCTCTCTCTAAATCAGGCATGTCTCTTTCTCTCTCTCTCTCTCTCTCTCTTTCGTGTTTCTTAGTCAGTTGAGTTCTCTCTCAATACGTATATCTATGCATCTATCAACATGAGAGCAATCCTCGGAATATGGTCTCTATAATTTTGAGTACATAGCATTTCATTTCTCAATTCTTTCTATTGGGTTTGTTCGCCTATTGAAAGAAAAGGGAAGAGATCAAAATGAAATGTTTCATTTCTATAGACTAGGCTAGCATGAGCATATTTAGAAATTCGGCATACAGTAGAAGTACAAGACGGATATAGATTGGGTATGGCTTGGTTTGGTTTTGTCACGAAAAATACGATTAAAAGTGCATCTCTGAAAAATAGATAAGCCCAAGAGTTGGGATATGGGCATAAGACGTCCTATTTGAAAGATTCAGGAATAAAACATTTGGCTACTTTATTACATAAATTTGACATGTTTATTTTCTTTTGTGATTTTTTTTTTAAACATTTTAAATAGAAACAAGGACTGAAATCTGTGTTCATTAATTTTTTGTTAAAAATTTGAGAATAAAACTAACTGTTTAGAAAGAAAGCTTTATTTATACTACATGGTAGGTAAAAAAAAAGAGAGGCACAATGAGATCACCACCATCATCATCATCAAATGCCAAAATCCGATCTATCTGGGGTTGTTTTTCGAGTTCTACTTCTCCATTTAACCCCTATGATGGGCAATAGAGTCAGTTAATCCACTATATATCATATCTAGGGTTTTTTTTTTCGAGTTCCTTTATTTTAACCCTCCACATTTTCAGTGTTCTACCTCTCCTCGTGGTGCCTATAACTTCGTAACTTCTGAAATCTACTTATTGGGGCCGTCTCTGATCTTCTACTTACATGGCTGAACTGCCTCAAGCAAGTCTCTTTCCATTTGTTATCTATTGGGGCTACTTTTAAGATTTCCATGATTTGGTTATTTGTAACTCTATTCTTTAGTGTTAAACCATTCATCTAGTGTAGCATGTGCATTTTTGTTGCCCTAACTTTGTCTAATAGGATCAGTGAGATATTTATGAATTTCTTCATTTATACATCTTTCTAAAGGTTCAGTGTTTAGAACCCCAACAACTACCTTGAGAAAAATGAGAGAACATTTAAATTATGTGTATAGCATAAGAAAGAAATGAATAGATATTAGTTAAGTTAGTTACATAATTCATGAATTATTTGCTACAAGTATAATATTTGTATTATATGTTAATGTCAAAGATATGTTTTTGATTGAAACAATTGTCTTGAGAAAAAGAGAGTTAATTTTTAACTCATATATGTGTATAGCATGAGAAAGAAGTGAATAGATACTAGTTAAGTTAGTTGAATAATTTGTGAGTTATAAATAGAGTATAATATATGTTCATGTCAAAGATAATGTTTGATTGTAAGTATCTTTGAAAAATATACGTGAAGACATCATCTTTTCAGAAATATATCTATGGATTATAATTTAACTAATAAACGTCAATTGCTAACCACGAGCATAAGTGGCTCGGTGCTTCTTTGCACCTATAGAGGTTGTGGATTGAGTCATGTCATATAGAGAAAGGGAGAAAATAAGAAAAAGGATAATCTGGATTTTTATTTATTAGAATTTGTATTTCTCTACTTGCAGAATGGAAATGGAAAGATTGAAAATATGTGGTGTTATGCTTGAAAATAGTCTGACAAGAAATGTCAGTATCATGAAATGGCTATTCTCATTGATTACCTTGCATTTTCCTTGCAATCCCAGTAAGCCAGACACCCCCTTAACTAAACAGGTTGACCCACACGGCCTGGCTGGTAATCAGTGTTCCTTTTCTTTTTATTTTGAAAAGAAAATTGCAAAATAAATCAGGCATTTCTTAGGTGGCCCCAGATGTGATAATAGCCAGTGTTCCTTTTACATATGTGTAAAGATTAGTCCACAATTGTTCATCATCCAGTTTCAACATAGATATACTTGCTCGCTCTTTGCACCATAGTATTCAAACTTGTGCCTAGATTCCAGACCAATTTTACACTTTCCCAGCTCTAAGGCAAGCTCTCCTTATTCAAGCCTAGTTTTTTTTTTCTTTAGTAGTTTTTCTGTAAGTGACCTTTAATGTTTATCTTAATTCCAAACAGGCACTAAATGTTTTTTTTTATTGAGTGATAACATTCACTAAATGGTTTTTTTTTTTTTTTGTGTGGATGATATAAAATCCTCTAAATGATTAGTGTAATATTTTTGTTATTGATGAAATTCTAGAGAAGCCCCACCATTTGTGTCAGAACATGATGGGGAAAGGCATGTCAACACTCCTTCAGACCAGATGGATTTTGAAAACTCTAGGCTTGGTTGAATGAGATGGATGAATCAAATTCATCCATTCCATTCATTTTCATTCCCACAATTCATTTGAAAAAAATGGTTTAGGGAGTTCAAGGAAATACATAAGAGGAGCAAGTAGGGAATGACTTATACCAGTTACAGTTTTCTGAGAGATCCCTCGGGAATGAGAAAGAACGGGTGATCAAATCTAGTCTATCCAAATGGATGGGTCATGGGCTGATCTGTTAACAAGGCAAGAGTAGCAGGCTGGCTGCCAACATCCCACTTGATCCAAGAGAGCCTAGCTTTCCCCCATAGACACAGATTGACGCAGGACAAGGGATAGGAGACACATGCAAAGTTCTCGAACCAAAACCTAGAGTTCAGACAATATAAGTGATGTGGCATGAATAGGTCCCGCTTATGCAGCAACTGGGATCGCCCAAATGGTTACATATGATTCTAGTGGCCCCCACATTCACCAAGAGAGCCCAGCCACTCCCTTCTCTCTGCTCTCTCCTCTCCTGTCCTCCCTTCCCACTCCCTCCTCCCCTTCCCCATCGCGCGTCCGCACACGCACACAATAAAAAAGATTTTCATCAAATGCTGTTCATGGGATACCTTTTTTGAGGATCCACTACCATGAAATTTCCATCAACAATGGCAGCCACGATCCCAATTCTATAATTCTAGCAATATTGATTTCCGTGACATTGTCCAGCAGCTATTTGGCATGCGTTGGCACTACCACCCATGCGCCCCATAGGTATTGGTGGTTCTCCATAGTCTGAATGTTCCAAAGGCCTTTAGCATACATGTGTAAGATGGTTTGCTTGTACCTTGCTCATTCCTATTACATCTCTCAACTCACCATCCCAAAGTACTTACCTGCACCAGTTTCCTTTGGTTCAGCAGTAGCCCTTCATTTGTTCTTTCTCTGGAAGGCCCATTAGTTCTTACCAATGTCACAAATACCGGTCTCAGGGTATTAACGGCAAATGGTAATATCTAGATATTTTCAAATTCTCGAGTTTTTATCAGGAAATTAAAGGAAAAATCTCACAGAAAATATAAAAATTTTAAAAAATAATAAAATAATATGGAACCTGAAATAATCATCAATAAAATTTTAGAAAAAATAATGAAAACAATACAAATGTTATCTAATTTGTTATCTAATTTATAATAGATTAATCATTGTCACAAATACCATCAGGATTTTTGTTTTTGCCCATGAAATTATCAGGAAAATGATGTTCTCATGATAATATCTCGTTTTTACAGCAAATTTTGTTTTTACTGGTACAGGTCCGGTAAAAACATGATAATATCGCGATATGACGATAGTATCGCGTTTACTGGATTTTTAACTGTTTTTTATTAAAACCGTCCGAATTCGAACATCCCATTGCCTCGATTTGCACACAAAACCTCCCTTTTCTCCATTTCCGAACTCATTCTTTCTTTGATTCCCAACTCATTCTTTCTCTTCTTTCTCTCTTCCTCTTCTTCTTTCTTCTGCTCTGCTGAGAGCTGACCCCTTTTCTTTCCCTTTTCCTCTCTTCCTCTTCCATTGTTCCACATAGGTGCAAAGGCATAAATCTGTTCTTCATCCATCGAATGCTGCCACTCAGCTTCCTTTTTCTGGCGGTATGTTTTCTTCCCTTTCTTCCTTCTCTTTTATTCTCTCTTCTTCAATCTAAACTGCTAAACCCTTCTTCTTCTCCTCCTCCAAATACTTTTTCTCTTAACTTCTCTCTCTCTCTCTCTCTCTTGCATCATTCCAATTCACAAAACCCTAAAACTTTTCTCTTCTCTTCTCTTTTCTTCCTCTCTTTTTTAGTCTAAAATGCTAGTCTTCATCTTTTCCCATAAATTTTTTTTCTTACCTTCTCTCTTTTTTTTCATCAATACAAATCACAAAACCCTAAACCCATTCTATTCTCTTCTTTTCCAACTCAGCATCTTAGGGCATTTTTCTCTGATTCACAACTTTTTTCTTTAATTTGCTACTGATATACATCTTGAAACATGGTACTGAACTACTGATAGTGATCGGTCTATCACCATCGTGTGCCGCCTCTCTAGCTGACCTTAACTTCTTGAAATTTCAGAAATTTGAGGTATGCTTTTGAATTTTTTAACTATTTATTTTAAGAAATTACCTGTTGTGACTACTTCTTACTCATGCCACCCATTAATTCTGGCTACTCTTTTTGGATCAACATAATTGAATCAGTTTTTTTTTTTTTGAAGTTCAAGGTGTATCCTTGGGGTATGTGCGAACCTCATAATTGAATCAGTTGTCTCAACTTATATGCTCATCTTCGGAACTAGGGTAGTTGCTGAGAGATGAGATGAGGACAATGGTTGCATTTTCAAACAGAAGAGTGTGAGATTGGAAAAATGTAGATGCGACATGCAAGAGCGATGTATCATGCAAGGCATGTTTTGCATCTTTATGGTTTTTATTTGATTTTGGTCTGAAGTTGCACGATTGGACCTAGTTCCGCTGTAAAACCTGAAACCTGACCCTAATCCCATAAGAAGAGGGTTAATCAAGTTAATACGTTTCCACTCCTAGATTTGGGAATAAAGGGAACATGATCTTTTTGACAATAGAAAAGTAGCCATGTATCTCTTTGAGGTTGCAGAGATTGGCATTGTGGCTTAAGTTGAAGTAGGATTTTGAGGCTATGAGGTCCCAGATTTCATGACAAATTGGAATGCTTTAATGGAGGGTACATCAAGGAAAATTGGAAGGTTTTCCCCCTTCATCTTGGAATTATAATGTGGACTTCACTACAAGATGAATCATGGATCCCCATGGGTGTACAGGACATGCATGATAATAGAGGTACCAAGCGCTTTTTCAGGGGGCTAAAGACCGCATGTCTAATGAGAATGCAAGTTAGAGGCAGCATTGAGGTTCTTCAAGTGGGTCCTTCCAGGTATGATTCAAGAAAACAAGGGATTAAAAGAATGTGTGGGGGTGTGGGACGTCATCCGAAGGGGGGTTTAGTAGGGCTCTGTTCGAGGTTCTTCCCTGGGTCTTAAAAAAAAAAAAAAAGAATATGTGGAGGTAGGTTCAAGGTAGGAAAGATGCCCTAGATCCACAGGCATTATATGTTGCATTTTAACATAGGTTAAGGATCTCTTTCAATGAATGGGCCTTTTCACTGAATGGGGGAACATTTTATTATCTTGTTCAGATTTTGAAGTACGTATGCAAGGCAGACTGGTGTTGATAAAGTTGCCATGTTTAAAGGTTTTGTTACCACAAGGATATCATAATTCATATGCAATCCATGCTTCCTCATACACTGCACTTCAGTTGAATCTGTTTCATCGATTACTGAGGCTTCCGTTGCCTACCAATAACAGTCCAATCCTTGGGGTTTCTGCCTTTCTGGAGATAGCTAGAGGTTGGAGATTTCACTTTGAAAAGAATTCAAGCCACCAAATGTTAAATGTCAATTCGATTTTATTATTTAATTTATTCTATAAGTCACATCTCAAATGAAAATAACAATAATGGTGAAATAGATCCCATTTTTATAATCTATGAAGTATGAACATTGACAAAATAACTCTTATACTTCGTATGGCTACTATCCTACCAGTTTCAATTTCATCGAGAATGTGCAGTTTGGAGTGACACAAAGTGGGACCCAATTAGTACATGCTTCTAGTAGTACATTATTGCTGACAAAAGTTTCTCTCTCTCTGTTTCTGTATGTATGATTGTATACAGATTAAATTGAATGGAAATTTAAATCCTTGAAACAGTTTCTCCCCCTTTCTCTCTCTCTTTGTATGTATAAAGATTAAATTGAATAGAAATATAAATTCTTGAAACAGTTTCTCGAGGTTTGCACTCAACTGCAGTGAAGAGAATGGGGGGACATGGACATGATGAACCTTTTTACCTCCATGCAAAGCACATGTATAACCTGGACAGGATGAAATATCAGAAGGTGAAAATGCCGCTTGCAGTGTTCACTGCCTTCAGCCTTGGTGTGGGTCTTCCAATCTTTGCTGTCATATTCCAGCAAAAGAAGACTGCCTCTTCTTGATTTGCTGTGCCCTGTTTGGATAATAATACAACTCTGAAAGATGGAGTGGTGTCTTTTTGATGAACTTTCAGATAGATTCATCTGATATGCATGCATCATTTGTTACCTTTTTTTAATGAAACCATCAGTCTTTAGAAGAAGATAATGATGTGATGTTCTATTCTGAGTTCTAATGCCTATTCAAATGGGTATGAGGTGCTTTATTGCAGGGCAGATGGAGCAGACCTTTTTAACTCTTGGCCTAACTGATGAATGCAGTAAAAAAAAATTGTGTTTGATACATATATTCCACCGACAATTGATCAGGTGGTTTATGTGCCAAGGTTAGGGATTTAAATCTCAGTGTGTCGGTCGATGCTATCTATCATGTCAGTTTATTGGTGGATTTGTATTGTATTGGCGGACTAGGTTTGTTTTTTTATCAGAAAAAGTGTTACTATATGAGGATAAAATCTTAACATTTACCCTCAAATATTGTCTTCTTCCCTGTTCTATCCATTTTTCATAGATTTTCTAAGATTATTTTTAAATTTTTTCTTATAATCTTACTAATTATATATATAGTTTATGATGTGCAAGCCTATCTTCCCATACATATCGGGTAGCTCTATGGAGAGTGGTCGTTGGAGATAGTTGAGGATAGGTTTAGAATCAAACTCAGAACTTTCACTTCTAAGGACAGGTTCTTGGCCATCACTTGAACCCATTTGGGTTCTTACTAATTATATCTGATATGAGATTAAGTTCTTTTATAGTATGAGAATTTAATTAATTTAATCTTTCTTTTGTATGGGACAATATTATTGTTTTTAGTTTTGAAAATATGGGCCCATATGAATTGAATTTGTGCTTGGATTATATATTCAATAATCCAACATGATCTAAATCTAAATATAAATTCAATAATATCAAGTAAATGAACATTTAATCTAAATATGTTTGAGCTGAACCTATTTATATCTCTACTTTAATTGCAAACTTAGGATTTTATTTTATTTTTCACCCATGGGTGCAATTTTTTTTTTTGGATTAAAGTGTGGAAAATTCAGACACACTCCTGTTAAAATCCATATGGATGAGTTCACTATCTTTAAGACACATTAAGATTAGGCCATGGGGTTTGAATCTGCAACTTTCTGCTTTTTGAGGTAGGAGGCAACTACAATCAATTCGGCTACAGCCATATAGGTGCAAAACTTGGCGCATAGTGAAACTCAGTTTTGCTAAAAAACAGAATCCATCAATATGGGCTGACCAAGATCAGCCATGAGTGGCTTGACAGCTTTTTAATTATTTTTTTTTTAGAGATGTCTCTTATTTTCTTAATTTCAATATTCTCTTGTCTCTATAAAGTAGATAACTAAAATTTATTGATATTACAGGTCTAAAGAATACCTGCCCCACTTAGAATCTGAGGTAGCTGCTTTGCATCCCAGCTTTCTTACAACTTTTTGTATTTTTTTTTTAATCTTCTGAATGCATTTGCCATGCAATGGAATTGGAATATTTAAATTTACAGGTTTTTATTGGGATATTAAAGAAAAAATCTTGCAAAAAAATATAATATTTAGAAAAGAATAAAAATAGAATAAATAAGAATTTTAATAAGAATTTTTTTGGGATATTACTATTTATTGCATTTTTAACATGTTTTTATTGGAAATTTATCTGAAATTTAGTGTCGTGTCAGCCAATATACGTTATTAACGCGCTAATGATATTTAGCGAATCCTGATAGGTCGATGGATCTTCATGAGTTCTGTTTTGCACGCTCTGTATTTGTATGGGTGCTGCTGTTCCTTGCCTTTTTCAAGTGCGAACGACCTGTTTTTGTTCAGCGATGCTATTGTCGCTTCAGTTATTCATGACACCAACCACCACCCTGACGTATTTACGGCGCCTCCAGCTGCCACACCGTCCACCCAACTATATTCACCGTTAAGAAATCCGTCTGTTGTTCGTTGCCCCTAGAACTGTCTGGAGAGTCATTCCGTTTGTTCGTCTTTTGTTTTAGTTTATTGTAGTTTATAGTTTCCATTTGAAGTTATGTGTGTTGCCACTTGCCATTTATTTGGATGTTCGTGGCCACTCTCACCATCATCTTGCCGTTGCTTTGTTCATTTGCAGATGAAATCTACGGTCATATTGCTGCTTTGTTCATTTTTATTTCCACTGTGCCAATTTCACTTTATTTATCTCCACTTGTTTTTTTTTTTTGTGGCAATGCTTTAAGTCTTATATTTACTCCATTGAGATTTTTGTTGTGGATTTGTTTGCATCTATTGGTTAGATTTTTTGAATGTGAATCTGTCTACTTCTACTTCTAGATTTCGTCTCCATCTAAATCTATCTACTCATGTTATCCATGTCCGGTCTTCAATCGTGATTTGAGTTGTCGAAATTATTTGAATTTGTCGATCTCATATGTTAGAATGTTGATCTCTATATCTTTCTACTCATTTACTATTTGGTTTAAATATGTGGCATGTTGGCTTTATTGTCAATTTACTTTCATTTCATCAGATGGCGTCCTCTAATCGTTGGATTCTAAAGTAATCTATTATCCACCTTAATATTTAGAAACTGGCTCTACTCTTATTATCCATGTCCTATCTTTGATCATGATTTGAAGTCGCGATATAATTGGAATTTGTCAATCTCATGTGTCAAAATCTTGATCTCTTTAATCTTCTGCTCATGTATTATATGAGTTATATACATAGCATGTTGGCTTTAGTGTCACATCTTCAGTGTCAAATCACTTCCAATCAATCAGATGGCGTCCTTCCATCAATGAATTATAAAATAATTTGTTCTCCAACTTAATATTTAGAAACTCAAGTAGTAAATCTAGGTTGCGTTTGGATGGGTAACTTGGGGTAAGAGGGGGTTACCCCCGTTACTCTTGTTTAAGTTGTGGAGGGATAAGAGTAAAAAATTAATTTTTAACCCCTCCATCATCACTTTTGAAAATGCTTTGAAGAGTTAGGGTTTTCTGGAAACCTTACCCTCTTGACCTCCTCTTTACCTATTTACTCCTATAAAGCAAAAATATTTTAAAATATATTTTTAATATTTAATGACTTAAAATATATATAATTTAAAGAAATTGCATAGTCTATGTTAATTGAATTGATAAAGTAACATTTTTAAATTTTTTAAAAATTAATAACTTTAATTTTTTTTCCAAAAAAATTCATTTTATATTTTATAACAAAATTAAATTGAGAAATGTATTTTGAAAAGTAATTATAAAGAAAAAAAATTTTGGCACACAGTAACAATAATGACTAGAGTCTAGCGATTCAAAACTGATTTATTTACATACCATAGTAATTGAATGATAAAATCTCTCTTGAAATTTTCCATCCAAAGTATTCATTTAACTAAAATTTTGATGATGATGATGACGGCGATAATAAAGATGTCATGATAATAAATTGACATGTAAACTCTTACAATGATAGTCGTCCAATCAACATGGTTCAATCATTGCATCCACAATGACTGTCAGATTTTTTTTTTTTTTTTAATGATCTAAGCGTCTTAGAGCACCTGACTATTATGTTATATATTTCAAGTTGGACAAATTATGAATTTTTATGAAAAGATGTTTATACATTATTTATTTATTTATTATGATTTGAAAAAAAAAAGTGTAAAAAACATTTTTTTTCTTTATATCACTTCTTACGGTTAGAATGCAAGTGTTTCTTTAAAATTATAATTAAGAAAAAAATCTATAAAAATTATTAATTCTTATAAAATTATTAATATATAAGGTTACCCATGTATACAATTACCAAAAAAGATTTCTTTTCCTTAGGGTAAGTTTTAACTTTATGAGTATAATTATCAAAGAAGATAAAGGTAACACATGTATAAAGGGTAATTCCTACTTACAGATAACCCGTGCTCAGAGGTAACTCTTGCAAAATTTATCTCTCACCCAAATACAACTCTAATTGAGTCGAGTTTGAAGGGATGTTAAGATAGAACTTTAGTTGGATTAAGGGTCTTGTCAACTAGAATTTAACTTGGGCTTGAATTTTATTAAAAGATATGTTTAATTTAAGATCAATCTGGAGTTTGAGTTTATCTAAAATTATATGTAACTCTATACATTTGTGGGTCTCTCAATAAATGAAATTAAAAAGTAAAGTTTATGAAAATTCTTTTTCTTAGACGCACAAAAAGTTACTTTGCTTAAAAGTTACATGAAAATTTTACTTTACCTTAAAAAGTAAAGTTTACATGTTCAAATGTAATTTTGAAGTTATGACATTGAGAATTTTCAAAATTATTAATAAATTAATGAAAAATTACAAAAAAATAGTCAGAAAATAAGAAAAAATGTAGAAATAATTTGATAATTTATTGACTTAATTAATGAGTGTTTTTTAAGTTATAAAATTTCAAAAATTAATTAATAAAACTGATAACCAACACATCATGTGGGACCCGACCCTCTTCAAAGGCTGGCTGATTTCTTGCTTATTTCCTTTTATTTTGAATTCAACTCCATCTCTACAAAATCGCCATATTTGCTACTGAGATTTGGCATGGAATTTGGCTTCTGAGATTTGGCATGTAAATTGGATACTTAGATAAGGTAATTTTTAATGTCAAGGTCAACGTTAATTCTTAGATAAAGTAATTTTTGTTAACGGTAAATTTTATTAATGTTGACATCTTAATGTAAGCCTACGGTCATAACACTTAAGGTAAGACAACTAAGTAAATGCAGGCATCTTAGTTGTGTTAATTATTGACGTTAGAAAGACAATGTCAATGCATGTGTATTTTTAGATAAGGTAATACAGATAAACGTAAATGGACAGATAAGGTAATTTGTTTTAATAAATGTCATTTCAATGTGATAAAATCATTTAACAATGAAATCTTTTAGTTGGACGATTGGAAGTGAGAGGGGGCGTGTAGAGTCTTTAGTCGAGGATTTTTTTAGAAGGGTTAAAGTGCAGAGGTAATTTTCATTAATCGAAATATCCGAATTTTTTTTTCAATTGAAATATCGGTGATTTTTTAAAATTAAAATATCGGCTCATATCGAAAGTGTAATATTATTTTTTCTTTTTAAAAAAAATTAGGTGATTTTTTTGTAATATCGACTAGTTGTTTTTGGAATTAAACATTTTTTGAAAACAATGTTGTTTTTCCTTTTTACTTTTTTTAAAAATTATTTCGACTGATATTAAAGCATATCGGCCAAGATGTTCGATAATAAATATGTACGGCCGATACATTTCGTATCGGCCGTTATATATCAAGTATTAAAACCTGATATGTATCGGCTGACTTTTTTACACCTGTGGCTATGTAATTGTTGTTTAGTTCACTTTTTTCCTTTACTCCTCCCCTCCTTCGGTAACGTACCTGATATTACTTTGTGTACATGATATTAATGACCATTGTCACAAATACCGTTCTAGAAATATTAACAGTGATTTGTAATATTGAGATATTTTCAAATTCTCATATTTTTATCTGAAAATTAAGGGAAAAATATAATTATTTAAAAATAATAAAATATATAATAAATAAAATATTAATAAGTAATTTATGAGAATTTATTGCGATATTACCATTTATCACTTTTTTAACGCGACTTTATTGAGAATTTAGCACAATGCAAAAAAATCTTAAGATATTAACGGTGAATGATATTTTAACAAAAAAAAATATGATAAATTTAAAAATATCAAAGATATTCGAGATATCCTTTCATGTCAATGCAACCAAATTGGTTACCACTCTCTTTGCCTCTTTCCTCAGTCTCATACTCTCCCGCACGGAAATTCCTTACAATCTTAAATCCCTATTTCCTCTCTTAGTCTTTCTCAGCACTCCTTTTAAGTTCACAGTAGAGGCTCCATTTTTGCCACCACCTCCCTATTTCTTCCTATCAGTTCTCAAGTGGGACTGGTAGGTAATGGGTGCAGCTCTCTCTCTCTCTCTCTCTCTCTCTCTCTCTCTCATATAGTATAAAAATACCTGCAGAATGAGTATGGCAACACAAAACCGAAAAGAAAAAAAATTTAATAGACTGCAAATTAAAATTTTCATTTACAATGAAAAACATAAGATCACAAAAAAATTAAATTACATAATAACAAATCAAATACCTTGATATCCAAAGTTTTAAAATTAAAGCTTGCAAAATTTCTCATATTAAGTAAAATTTAATGAATGAAAATTGAATTTCATAATCGACTCATGTTTCATGATTGGGGTGGGGCCATCTATAACCCAAATATGATAATAAGGTACGTATAAAAATCCAATGTCTTTACGAATAATAAATCTTTCAATTAAAATTTTAATAAGATGAAAGGTTATATATTTCCATTGGTACGCATAGAGCCAAGTCAACTAAATGATCTTTATATTTAAATAACATTAAAGTAAGCACCCATTGGTAAGATTAAATAATTTCTCTTTGACTTCATCGGTGATTTTGCATGTCTATTTTTTTGGTGTCATGAAATTCATTTAGAGGTTTTATGTCATTTTTAGGTCAATAGAAAGTGAAAACTAAAGAAAATGAGTCTTTTCTCTTCTTCCGTGGAGCATGAAATAAGAGGCATTTTCCTCTTCTTTATGGGGTCAGTTTTTTATGAGTGGAGAATAAAAAATTCAAAGAGGAAAAAAGGGAGATTTTCTTGACGAGACAATATCTTATTTATTTTTTGTGAAAATAAGATTTTTGACGTAAAAAAATTTAAACATCGAGTTTTAATGGCTCGACATGAAACTAGAGTTTATGGCATGTATTAGATAACATATATTACACACAAACATAAACTTTATTGTAGGATTAATTTTCTAAAAAAATTGGCAAAGAACGCCTTAAGACTTGTAGGAGAGGTAGAGAGAGAGTGTTCTTCCAATTTTAAAGGGTTACTGGGCTTTGTTTTATTTACATGTCATTTTCCTTTTGTCTAACATTTAATTTTTTATTATTTAATTTAATATAGTGTATAATAATTAATATACAAAAGTCTTTTAGTATACTGCAAGAGGCATGAAGTCTAACTTGACTTGTAATTTGGTTAAGATTTCCAACCTAACCTAGAAAAAAAAAATACTAGAATAAGTCGTTCAAGTTTAGGTCATATTTCAACCAAGATGCACCTCCAACACAACTTGGTTTAAAAGCAATAAAACAATGATAATATGGATTGTAGGCACAGTTTTAATCAATTAAAGTAAACCGGGTTTCTTTCCATTCCAAACTCCTTTTCTTACCTTCATTAAAAGAAAAGAAAAAACTCCAACGACGACAAAATTATAATAAAATGATGCCTCTAATGGTGTAAAAACTAGGGATGGAACTTGGATAGGTTGTTAGGATTAAATAAATTCAATCCAATCAATATTAAAAATTATTGAGTTTAATTTGATCAGACACAAATTTTATATGGGTTTTTTTTTCCTAATCCAACTCGATCCTAAATTTACAAATTCATAACCAAATCTCTGATTTCTCAGGTCGAGTCATTTGTGTCAAATTAAAACTTTAGACCGGATGTTTCATCACTACTAAAAACACAAGCATTTGAGGAATCAAAAGCAGGCCAATGAAAACGACTTGATATTAAAATAAGTGCACGAAACACACCAAATATCAAAAACAAATGAAATAAAAAAATGGAAAACTTTCTTTGAAACTTACAAGTCATACACGTAAGACAATGAAGCCCTGGAAGATAGAAATGAAGCAAAGTCTCAATCTGATCTTAGAAAAATGTCCCCAAGTCTCAATCTGATAGGGCCCAGAAATAAAGGCCCATTAATGATTCCCAACTGCACCAGCTACACAGAGCTAACATCTCATGTCTCCTTGCGCCGGCGGTTCAGACCTCTGATGTGAACAATTCTATCTTCCTTCCCCTTCAACACCAATTTTCATCTGCTCAGATCAACACACCTTAGGTGTTATGGATGAAATCTGATCCTCTACTCGCTAACACCTTTTTGTTCGAAAGTGATTAGTGCACCAACACTTTTACTTTAGTTACATCAAAATTAAGTGAAATACTCATTTTGTCGTCTTAATTTTCTTCAATCTCTCTTTTTTTCCTCTTCTCATTTGTTTGGATAAAATGAGTATTTCACTTTTATTTTGATGCACCATGGTAAAATTGTTTCCACCAATCAATTTCCCTTTTTTTCCCTTCTATTTCTTTGCCCGAGAGACTACTGCAGCATTGGATTAGGTCAAAAATTTTGGAGGATTTTGTCGATCGATTAAGACTCGTGGTCGAAAAGTGAGAGAAAGAAGAGAATAAATCTGTACTCAATTCAAGTACTGAATGGGTGACTATACTTTCTCCAAGGATTTCGGTTACATCAAATCAACCCAGTCAAGCCTTACAAGTCAAAGAAATGGTTGAACAGATCAAAATTGGGAGAAGGCATAGGAGTTGATAAGAGGGCTGAAGGGCTGGCCAAGAAGGTGCTTTCTGCGAAATTCTTACTAGAAAAAATTGGGCTCAGATCATGTAAGAAGCCCAGAGAGTTAGGATCCACTGAAGGTGAGAAGAAGTAGGGAGAGATGGGTGGTAGGGAAGATGGAACCGGAGACAGGATGCCAGGAAATTGACTTCCCTGACCGACGTCCGCATCGATGTCGAGTTGATCCATGATATCCGAATTGATGGTCGTCGACCCTTTCTCCGACTCATGGATTTTTGCCTTTTCAATTGTTGCTAGACGGGCAGCCGGAGAAAGCACATTCTCCGTCCCACCATATGGAAAGGAAGATAACGACGGTGACGAGGGAAAAGAAGAAACTGCCGCGGCTGACGACGACGATGAAGAAGAACCGGTGAGACGCTGCACCAACGCCATAAAGTCGCTAGCGCTGGTGTGAATTACTTTGGGAGATACAGTGTAGATTATGACCGGAGGCCGGTGTAGAGGAGGAGGCTGCGGTGGCTGAGAAGGATGCGGCGCCATGGGTGGCTTCTTTATCTTGTAGGAGTCCTTCCGAACCTTCAGCGGCGTCGGCCGGGGGCCTTGGAGTTCTCTCCTTGGAGATGGCTTGTCGGTGGGATACTCTGATGGGTCCATGACCGATGGCGGCGAATACCACAAAGATTCAGATTGCTCAGATCTTGAGAGAAATGTTTGCAATGGATGCATAAGGTTTTTCAATACCAAAAGGAAGAAATAAAGGAGCTAACATGAATATTTAAACTCCTAGAGTCAATGGAAAATGAAACAAGAGAATTGTTCATGATGCTTACTCTTCTGATTATATAAATTGGAAAAGGCCGGTCGGTTCGCTGAGTTCTTTGAACATGTCTAGAGAGAAACAGAGAAATAGTAAACTTTTACAAGTCTAGAGAGAAACAGAGAGTAAACTTTTACAAGTCAGCATCACAAGTTGATGACATAGCTTTTATGATATTAGAATCGTGGGATTCAAATTCAATAGGTTGAGTTTGAAAGCAGCAAATTACCTAAACGACCCTTTATATAATATAATAATCTATTTTGCTATCTAAAATACGCGTTGATAATGTCAAATTGTAAGACTAGGTGCAATTGAAGAAAATCAGATGTTGGTCACTTTGTGCCAAGGGAAACAGGGGTTTCTTCAATTTCTGTTAGCCGCAATTGCTTAAATATTCAACGTCTAACTCGGCCAAGCTGATTCACTTTGATCAGAATGGATGACTTTTCCCAAGGTTCAAGTTGAATACCATATAGAGGGAAATGAATGATGATCTGATTCCAAAATAATAAGTAGAACCAATGTTACTGTAATCGGACCATCTAACGAACTGTCTTTGAGGCATTTTGGGTTCAGCAGCGACCAAAACCAGTGAAAGCTGGTCAATTAGTAATATAATATAAAAATTACGTATAACATTAAGTAATAATATTAATAAATATTAATGTAACATTCAAACTCTGAGTAATATACTAAAACGGTGAAAGATATGGGATAGAAATAATAATAAATATTTATATTTTAATATAAATTTTTTATATTGTGAAGGAGAAAATTTAAAAAAAATAAAAAATTCAAATATTGTGAGCCATCACAGTTTTTGTGTCAAAACCTCATAAAATCGAGGTTCTGACTGGTTTTCTGTGGTTTTGACCTAAAAACGAGTTTTGGTGTATTCAAATCTTGTATTTTCCAGAATATACTGCAAAACACAGAAACTATACATAAATCAAAGGCTAACTAATCCAAAATTAATGGGTAAAATGGTTATTTTCAGTGCTCATCAACCAATTTACCCTTTTTCTCTCTATTGTCTCTCCTTTCACTCCTTTCAACTACAGAAGAATAATCAAGGGACCTGTCACGCCCTGACTCGAAGGGTGGCCCCGGAACACAACTGATTTTTTTTTTTCCTTAAACTAACTCAAGCATTTTAACTGGGCCGGATCAACAGTTGGGTCCAAAGGTCACACATGATCCCAACATGTGGACTCAAACACATACCATAAGTCTACCCAATTAATAGACCAAAAAAAAAAAAAAACATGCATCCATACACATAACATGATCACAAATTTCAACCATTGAATTATCCTTTCCAAACATCATATCAGAGTCAATACAGAAACACAGTAATCTAATACATCACATTAAAACAAACTAAGTACCACACCCGGTACTTTACAAAAGAAAATGGTTCCAAGAACCAAAAAGCAAAGATGAGGGTATTCCCCTTAGTGGGAATTTCGAAACACCGCCGCAGCTTATCCACCCTAAGCTTGAAAAAGAGGGTTTCCCTCCTCGGATTCATCTCCTGAAAGGTGAGTGGGTGAGCTAACTGGTTCAGTGAAGGAAATATAACAGTGCAGTTAAGTAAACAACAGGTTTGCAATAATCAACAGTTGCAATATATATCTCATGCTTGATCACAAATAAGCATAATATTATCATCATTCTCATAATTCATCATTTTTTTTCCAATACTGTTATCATCCAAAGTAACGCTTGCTAACTACGCTGAGACCATTGTATTAAGTCTTGACACGGTCAAAATATATCCTTGCAAGTACATCTTCGGCTCTCCCATAGCCGATACTGACACCCTCAAGTCAGCAACTGTAGACGTAAACCATCTCTCATATGGCTGATATTGGTTCAATAGCCAAGGCACGTAGAAGCAGTCTTACACATTTCATATGATCAACATCATAGTATTTACCAGCATCATAAGCACTCTTACCATAGTGTGTCAAGTCTAGGCACATGAGTGGGTTCATCAAATCTGAAACCATTCATTGCTCAAGATCTATCTCAAATAACAAAACTTGTTTACATTTTAGCTGCAAAGTTAAGTTCCCTCACCGTATGTGTGGTTTCGCGGTCTCTGTTCAAACAAACAGACAAGTGCACAATCAATATACATAGCATCAAATACATACATATAAGTAGTATTTCGAAATCTCACGTTTTCCCAAAAATATCCAAGGTACATGGAATTGAGTCTCCTACTTGGTTTATATCCTTTTTGAATTATAATAATCCACAGATAGAATAATAAGGTGCTCAGTCCAAAACTTATATTGTCTTATGGGTATTGACCAGATTGACTTATTGAGTTAGGTCTAGATCCTCGGGCCACTTCTCAGTTGTCTTCTGGATAAGACCAGAGCTGACATTTTGAGTTAGGCCTCGAGGTCACTCAGTGCTCGACAAATATAGCGTCGGCCTGAAAATGAAATCACTCAGTGCCGACCAATAGGGTCAGCCTGGAAGTGAATACAATAGTATATATACACTATAGTAATAAGAGAAGAGGGTTAGTACATTTTTAATTAACAAAAGGGGTACTAACATCACAAGCAATCAAATAAACAAACCAGATTTACACTTAAAAACTGGGTCCCTCGGAACATGCCTCGGAACCAAGTACTGTGGCTTCGGATCATCCGAACCACACCTAAACTAGTCACTGACCTCGGATCATGGGTTTGACTTCGGATCATCCGAAGATCGGGTCTCGGATCTTCCGAAGTCCTTCCGAATCGGAAAAACAGAGAAAGCTGGTCTCGGTGGGCCTGTACACTTCGGAACATCCGAAGTGGGGCTCGGAACGTCCGAAAGGGTCAGGCTAGCATCGGGCATAACTGGGCTTCGGGTGAAGCTCGGAACCTCCGAGGGTTAGCTCTCGGACCGTCCGAAGGGCTCGGACCGTCCGAAGCTCGACTCTCGGACCGTCCGAGAGTCTTCTTCCTCATTGTCTGCACCAACAGACAATGATGGCAGACAACAAGTGAAATAGGAATCCGGAAACAGAGGGTTTCCCGGACTCGATTTTCTCATCTAGCCGGTCCGATGGACTCCTCTGGGAGTCCTCTCTCCATAGGGAAAGGTTTGGAGCTTTGAGGCTCACTGGGCCATTTGATTTTAACATCAAATCCTCACGGGTAAAAGGGAACCCATGGTTTTCCTTAGATTTCAAACTGGTTTTTCTCACTCAAAATAAGGCCAAAACTGGTTTTTCTTGATTCTATCCCAATTGAAAATGAAAGAGGAACACAGTGATTACCTTCACTGGAGTTCTTAGGCTGAAAATCCGGTCTTTGGAAAAATTTTCCCTTTAAGGTACGATAACTGAAACTGGGAAACAACAGGGGCTGGAACAGTTCGGTTTCTGGTTCGACAGAGAGCGGCTGAAAGAGGCTGAGAGAGAAGAGAAGGTTTGAAGGGAGCTTGAAAGATGAACTGAGGCCCAGATTTATAGAAATCTGGCCGGACAACCACTGCATGCGGCTGCATGCAGTACCTGCTTATGTCTGCTACAGTACCGTAAGTTATGGTTGCAAATCAGCCCTCCAAAACTTCCATTTTTGCAAATAAGTCCCTGGTTTTAATAAAAAGTCGATTTTAAACTGGAAGCATGATTTTAAAAACTAAAAATCTTAATCCAACCTTACAGATAGGTTGGGTTTTGAAAACCTTAATCACCATAAAAATTTTGGAATTTAAATCTCACTAAAAACAATCGATTTAAATAAAACTATAATTTAACACTATTTACTTAATTAAACAAATGTTAAATAACTCAATTTAGAGACCTCATTTTGGGGTGCAAAGGAATAAATAGATCATTCTTAAAATGGTCTAACACAAAATACTAGTTTCGAATTTTATCTTATTTTCAAAACCTTTTAAAATAATTATTACTCTCTTTCGGGTTTTGACGGGCGGATTTTAAATACCATTTTCTGAAAATAAAAATTATTTTAAAATTAGAAATACAATTCCTTGATTAAGGAAAATCATATCATCCAATAATAATCACATAATAACATAATTTCTAAAAATAATAATAATAAGTGGTAAATTACCAAAATGCCCCTCCAGCTGGACGAGCTGGATCACTGAGCTCACGAGCTCGGATTGGGCCACACCTAGGCTCTCCTCAAAGTCCTGACCGAAATCTTCGGGATTAACCGGTCAACAAAAATTATTAATCTAAACTACGCCTAATCTGGATCAGGGTATTACAGGACCATTATTCTCCGGTTTTTTAATTCCTACAAAATATTCTGTGGATTTGAAGAAATCTCTTTATATTGATATCAAATCTGTGGAAAAAGCTCTATTTCTGGATGATGAGCCTGGAAAAATATAGGGACCTGAGAAACAAAGTGTTGCTGGAGCTTGTGGCTGGACTTGCACAAAGAAACAAAAATGGGTTTACTACCCATCGGCTGGAAACAGAATGCAAAGTGTTGTTATTTGAAGTGCAGTCCTGCATCGATGGATCCACTCCAGATTCAGCCCATTTTGTTCAGATCTAGTGAACGGAAGTATGGGGTTTGAGAGATGTTCTGATGAAGACAAGGGATGTCTGAGGATTTTGTTGAAGGACTGTACGAGAGACCATTAGTTTGGACGGCTAATAGGATGGGATTTTTTCCTGAGATACCTGATGGTTTGAATGAAGAACATAAGGGTGAATACTTCTGAAGTTGATGGGATCTTTTAGTGAGAAGAGAAATTGTCAAATGGAGCATCGAGAAGGCTTCTTCAACACTGGAGCGTCGGACCAATATAAGAGAATTGAGAGATGAATTGTCTAAGCAGAGTGCCAAGGAATCATCCATGGAAGGGGCATTCTAAAAAATAAACTCAGTGGAGAGTGAGTTGGTTGTGCGTACGGATGGAGAGATTTCAAGGGTAAAAGTGGAAAATGAAAAAAATTGGTGCATCGTGAGTTAGAATTCAGGGTGCAAAAATCATTACCCCACACACACATATAATATATATATATATATATATATATATATTGTTCAGTTGGACGACGTTACACATGCACAACCGTGCCTAGGTGACCGTGTGGGGCCCAAAGGGATGTGGGTCAAAGGGTAGGATGGGTTATGTGTAAAAGGTATTTCTTGGATAATGCTTCTCATACAAAATTAGATACATCAAATTTGAATAGCCATCAAGGGTAGAAAAATCAACACTAAAAATCAAGGGAGAAATATTTGGATTTCAATCCAAGAGTGAGATCAACATAAAAAGAGTTCAATTTGAGTAGAGATCTAGTTTATAGGGTAGGATAAGGTGTAAGGGCAGTTTGGGCACGAGTGGAGCCGAGGCGGGCTCCAAAATGGGTTCCTCCAATTGAATTTATATATATACATTTCTAATGAGACTTTCATGAGAACTTTGGTTTGAGGGGCCATAGTTGACCTAATGGATCTAATTCTCCCTCACACCCACCTACCCCAAGTGAATTACGCGCATCTCCAATTTGACACTATTTTGACTTTTAAAGTCAATTTATCTAACCTCGATAAAGTTTTCACTATTAGATAAATGCAAAATTTTGAAGGCTTTAAATGTAATAACTCGTCCCTTCAGCACAATATTGTCCGCTTTGGGCCCTATATGGGGCGGCCCGCATGGCTTTGCATTGGGCCTGTCCCACAAGACCAAGCCCAAAAGGCCTTGTGCTAAGGAGAGGGGAGTACCCTCTTTAAAACCCTCACAAGGGGGCAATGTGGGACTTTTTCCCACACCCCCATGTGGGTGGGGTCTTACAATCTACCCTCCTTAAGACCAGAGCCGTCCCTGGCTATGTCACGTCACACTGACAAGGGGTCTATGCAAGCAATACAACATAGAAGGGTAGAGGGCTCACACAGTTCGAGTGTTGAACCGTGCTCTGATATCAAATGTAATTACCCGTCCCTTTAGCACAATATTGTCTGCTTTAAGCCCCACATGGGGTGGCCCGCACGGTTTTGCATTGGGCCTGATCCAAAAAACCTTGTGCTAAGGAGAGGGGAGTATCCTCTTTAAAACCCCACACCCCCTCACCTCATGGGCGATGTGAGACTTTTTCCCACACCTCCATGTGAATGGGGTGTTACATGAAAAACCATGGCTTATTTATCTAATCAAGATGAAATTTTATAGTCAACATTTACAAATCAAGGCCTTTTATTATATATATATATATATATATATATATATATATATATATATATATATATATATATATAAACATTTTTTGCAAACAGCTATGTGGGCCTTACTTAGACCCATTTCATACAAACAATTCTCAATTTTTATATTTTTATTTGATGACTTTTGTTACTTTAACAATTTACATGATTATTTTTTAGTCACAGAAGCTTATCTTTATAGATAGGATTCATTTGAAACATGTGAATATAATGTACATAGAGTTAATTATTTACTTAATTATATGGATTAACCAAAAATCAAATTTAACCCTATTTAAATTGGTTGGTCTGAATTAAAAATGAGTTGAATTTTTTTTATTAAAGGTATTGGGTCGTACATGAGTTAGAAGAGGGCAAGAGTATGGTTTGCGTCCAAAATTAAAACCAAGACAATTATTATCTAATGATGGGATCAATTGGTGGTCTTCCATGTTGGTGGGCATTTAGATCTTAGTTAAAAATACAAGGACAGGCAAATTCCAGTAGTACAAATAACTGCTTATGTTATAAAAAGAGACGTGTTCACTGCAACTCCATGCTGACACCTCTGATACACCCACTCACGCTTCTCTGCCCACCAAGTTTCTGCTTTATTTCCCATCACAGGATATGGACTTTCACACAAATTTGAAGGCCACGTGGGGGAAGTAATTAGATATCTTTTATTTCCATGAGTATAGCACGATTACGGGGAATAAAAAAAATTTAAGATACATGACAACAACATTATATTTCAATATAAATTTATTTTAAAATATAATACAAATTAATATACTAATTTTATTCTAAAAATCTAGTTATAAACATTATCGATTTTTTTTATGTTAGAAAATAATATGTTGTGAGCATCTCACTGTTAGAGATGTATTTTGCTTGTATTTGTATTAGAAGTATTTTAGTCTTTTTTATTAGAGTCATTAGGGTCTTGTATAAATATGATTTTGTATTCTTTTATTAATTATTTCAATCAGCAAAATTCTATTATGGTATTAAGAGCCGACTAGATTTTAACTAGTGTCTTCTTCGTAGTCAAAATTCTGATTTACAGTAGTATCTTCCTTGTTGCACATGTATTGTTTGAACCGGATTTAAACACCGCTCTCACAGTTGTTGCCTCTACTTCATTCTTGGAATTCTTTCTTCCTGGTGTTGCTTCTCATTGCAGCTTTTGCACCTATGCACGGGACTCTCGAAATTTGTTTGATCCTTTTCTCCCTTCCCTTGCATCCCCAAGATTGACGTCCTTTTTGCATCCCACCTTGCTCCTTTGCACAGACCACTCGAATCTGCTGCATCGTTGTTTTCATTTGCAGGCTCTTTTCCTGGTCTCTGTTTTTACTTTCTATTTACAGGCGCCTCCCAGCGACCCTCAAATCTATTGCCCCCCAAAATTTGTCTTCTTAGGCTCGTTAAAAATTTGTCTCAACGACTAAAATACCCCTAATACAAATAGACTAAAACACCCCTAATACAAATACAAGCAAAATACATCTCTAACACCTGTATTCAAACTCACAATGTTACAGTACTAAGCGTTGATACTTGATGCGTGTAACGGTATGTGACTTCATGAAGAAGTCAACCAATTGCATTACAAACGAAACAAATGGAAGAGAAATCATATCAAATTGTAGATGATGTCGTATAAAGTGGCAATCCAGTTCAATATGTTTGGTGTGCTCATGAAAGACTTGAGTATGTTTACTAATCGAAGGATTGTTCTTATTAGAATGAATTTCTACTACAAAGTCATTCATCTAGAATTCCCATCTTTCTTTGGAGAAACATGTCTATTCACAAATTCCTTAGGTGAAATGATTGCGGAGGAGATACTAATAGCCCCCTATACATCCACCATCAGTTGAGCACCAATATATCCACTTTGATCTTGTCCTAGAGGATTTGCCATGGGTCTTTACAGAATCCTGTGTCATAATTGTGCGTTAATGGTATTTGCAATACCTCAAACTGTTTAGATCTTCTTCATCAGGTTGTTTAATGATCCCTAGCTCTCTTTTAAAACTCTCTGGATTTTTTTCCTTTGCGAGGGGGCTTTTTGCTTTACGACAAAGTAAAAACAGAGAATTAGTTAAATAATGAAACTCAAGGAAGGTATCTTGAGGAAAGTAATAACGAGGAAAATTGTGGAGATTTGCCTAATGGACGCTATTCAAGTCTACTTGAGGAAAGCTTTTTTGGCACATATAAATAGGGGAATAACTATTTGCCCGTGGCTTCTGAGAAAATTGCTTCGATTAGATGACTTTGAAGAAAGATTTTGCTCCTCAAACCTTCACCTCAACGGAACTTGATTGATGACAAAAGAATCTGAAAAGGAGACACATGTAATATATAAAAGATCTGCCTACAAAAGTTCGTTAATGGATATTTTTTGAAAAAAAAAAAGATACGAATATTCCTTTACAATGCCCAATCATAAGGAGACCAATGTCTCCACCCCCGTCATTCCTCCATGTGTCAACAAATCCCGAGTTGTAAATCATTATTAATTCCCTTCTTCCTCTTCTACAAAAGAGGGTGATAACATTTTGTCCAAGAGAAGGAGAGAGAGAGCGCTTTAGTGCCTTGTATCTCTGAATGGTGTATTGGGTTATGAGATTTTAATTTGCTTAATCAATGCAACCTTCCTCAATGTTAATGGATGCATCTAGGAAGAGGCCTCTTTTGCTCGCATATTCATCCCTATCTTTCTTTCCTTGCATGCAGTAACCCATGCATTTCCTGGAGCATTGGTTATTGTGAGATTTGAGCATCATTATTTTTTCCTTCACGAAAAAAAGTTGAAAACCAGTAGAGTTGGATCGCAAAAACTTGTTTACTTTCTTTAATGTCTAGTCTTTCAGACTGACTTGTTTTTCACAGAATAGTTTAGCCACCACTAGCATATAGCAGTCTCAACCCTTCAAGCAGGGCAACCATATTCCCTCAATGGGCTCCCAGCTCACCAAGATTGTATTTTTAGTGACGCAAGTTCATAAATAATAGGTCTAGAGCCTCAATTTTAGTAGTTGGACCTCCAAATCCCCAATTAGATGGTCCATATTCATAGGATTGGTGGAGTAGCAAATTTTCAGGCTTTCTTGCTCATGTAGAAGTTGATAAAGTCAAAGCCTATAGAATTAGAGAGAATGAAGTAAGGAAAAAAGAGGAATTAATAACTCCAACATGCCGAAAGCAATAAAAGCATGTTCCTTAGAAAATGCTAATTTGAGTAACCTCTTTTTGAAAATGGTGGTTCCAAAAAGAAAATGTATGTCAAAAAAGCATATTCGTAGAAATATTTGGAAGAGAAAAGGATATTGGGCCGTGGCAAAAGCTTTGTCTTTAGCTAAATCGATTTCTACTGTACATGCAAAGACTTGCGACAAACAAGTAACAAAGCCTCGGAATAATCTGAGTCGACATGACCAGATGAATTGAATTGGATGATTTATAAATCAAATGAGCTATTGAGGTAAAATTTATATTTTTAGTGGCCCAAGCATGTATTATGGATCCATTTCTTTAAAGTTAAATCATCTCTTACCCTCATGGCAATCATAGACATGTGCACTTGTATATGTTAAACTTCTTTTTTCTTTATTTAAAAGTAAAAAACTTAAAACACATCCTATCTACCTTCATTTCCCACTTTTCCAGGCCCTCCAGCCCTCCCTACCTATCCCTATTTCCCATTTTTTCAGGCCCACTTAAGCTACCCCCATTTCCCCATCATCCACCTCCACACTTCTCTCTCTCTCACTTATTTCTTTTTTTTTTTCAAACTGATCTCTTCAATTTCACTCCCTTCCATTTATTTCTCATTTTGTTAACCTAAGAAAGCTCACCTCGGATCTCTTCAATTTCACTCCCTTCAATTTCATTTTTCTAGATTTAATTTTTTTTTTTGTCTTATTTTCTAAAATATGCAATGATTGTTTCTCTTTGTGAATCCATCTTCATTCTTTTTCCTCTATATAGAACTAAGATATGAAAAAGCTCTCGGGCTTTTTGTTGGAATCATGCTTGAGATCTATTTCAAGCCCATGTTGGACTTGGATTTCTCTTGTGATACGAGCTTGGCTTGACACAGCATAAGCCCGACCCATTGCCTAACAAACATTTGGCCCGAGGGTGTTCCATTTTTAAATAGCTCAACGCCATGGCATGGTATGAGTCTCCTAACCCCATCAAATACAAGAGAGGTTTGGGAATGAAGATACCTAGCAAAACCAACAAGGATGGAACTCAAAGGCGTTAGAGAAATGGCTAGAAACTCGTTTAAGGAAGTAGAAGTCATGAGTTTGATTCTCACTTTATCTCAAAGGGCCACTCATGTAGAGTTACCCAGTGTGTGTAGGGAGGTTTGCATATTCCCCAAGAATTAGTCAAGTGCTCTAAGAGATCTAAATACCGTGGTCGTAAAAAAACCACCAGAAAAGAGGCGTTAGTCTAAGATGTTCGACCATCAGCTGTGTTTTAGATTGATATCAATTTGATGTCTTATATTGATGATAAAATTACTGATAGAGCTAATGTCTAGTTTTCTACTTACATATTGCATGCTTCATTTTTATAATACTAGGCCCAGTACCTATGAGATGTAAGTAACATTAGTCCAGCCCCTCGTATGCAACTTGAGCGGGCTGGGCCATTTTGGGGTTGTGCAGAATGGGCCCAATTTGTAATCTAAGGGTTCAAGCCCAACTCTGGGGGCCCAATTGAATCAAATACAACCCTAACAAAATACGTCTTGTATGTGTAAGGCATGGGTCTATTTTTAAATATGAATTTATATATGCAGGTCTGTGTGACATCAAGTACTTTTATGATCAAAGACAGGGTTAGTGTGGAATATATAATCAGATATAAAAGTAAAAACAATATGCTTTAAGTTTATTTTAATAATAACTAAATAAAATTAAACTTTTGGTCTTTATAACTTTCATTGCACTAGGACGCACTATCTCAATTTCAGGCCTTATTTTTTTTAAAAACAAGAGAGAGTAAGAATAGCCTAGGGGCACATAGACAATTTTCCCTGAAGAAGACTACCCATCCAAATGAATTTCAGAAATCATCTCTCGTAAATCGGTTTACAATGAATTGGTATAAACTTCCAACCACATTCTCGGAGCTTACTTCTTACATTCATCTAATAATTCAAATCGAAAGTTGACACAATTTTTGTGAATCGATTAACACCGGACCATTTCTCAATAAATTTGGTAAATGATACACTTGAGAACCATCAGTATTGCAATCAATTGTACCTAATTCTCACTCTTCGAATGTCTCCTGTTCCAAATTTCTTTGGTCTAAACTCTAATTGTGCATCTCCAGATGAAGACACTACTCTCAACTTGGACTCTGAATCCCAAAACCTGTATTGGGCCTAAAACTGTTTAGAATTTTCTCTTACATTATGTGACACATTGGTGTTACTTTAACACTAATCGCCAATAAGCAAAAGACGTATCGATTATTTTTATAAAATTAAATATCAAGTTTATTACGTAAATGATATTTTTAGACATTTAATATAAGTCAACTTAAATCACTTACTCTTTAAATAATTTAAAATTATAAAAAATTTGAGAACAACATAATAAATGAAATACCATTTCAATAGGCCTATCACCACCCCATTTATTATGTCCTATTGCCTAGATGTGCATGGTAATACTATATGACATAGAGCACAAGTCAAAATTCCATTTTCGTTGGTACCACTGTTTAAAAACTCGAAAAAATAAATTAGCCGAGTTATTCTGAATCAGCCCAACTCATCAGGATTTCAAGTTGAGCAAGCCCACAAATTTTTTTACATATATATATTTTTTTTGAATTTACGTGTAGAAAACTTTGAGATATCCAGCATAAAACCTCCAAAGCTGAGCCCACTACTCCGAGAACACACACAGATTAATCTATGGCAGCTCAAACCCATAACCTCTTATTTTCTGAGGCAGGAGACAATTGATTGAATTAGATCATCATTTATGATACATCAACCTAAATTGACATAGATGAATCATGACGTCCTGATGACTTAATTTAAATTAATAAAAAGTTGGTAAAGAGGTAGCATCTAATGACCCTAGTGCTAGATCTTTAATCAGTTTCCTTTTCATTTCGCTTTAAATTACTTTTAATTTTTTTTTTTCTCTCTTGATGGCTGGCAGCAAAAGTCATTTACTTTCTTAGTTTCAAAGTTTGAATGTACACAGCTGGCTTTTTAGCTTCAATCTTGTAAGACTTGCATGCCATGTAGACTGTAGCTTGCAACCAATAAGAGACGTAATTATCCCCCACACGTCATATCGATTGATTTCTACTTTCTACCATCTCCTCGTTCTTTCTTGGGTGAAAAAGTTACACATGAATAAAATGTTAATTGTGCAATAAAAAGTTGTAAAGTCAAATCAAATCACTTATTTCACGTATTGCAAAATTGCTGGTCGACAAAATTATGAGAATTTGAATGACATATTTTATATTTTGTATATTTCTAAATTATTGCTCAGTGTAGATGTAAAAGTGTTAGATCATTACAATAATAATAAAGTAAATGTTGGGTGGAGTTCAAGTGGTAATCTTTTATTTCAAGAAGTAGGTGGTGTCAAATTCCAGTATTCATAGCCTCACTTGGTGTGTTCTAAATGCAGTCGATATCACCCATAGGGGTTTCTTTTAATTTTCCACACATAAATTCAAAAAAAAAAAAATGTTCAAGATAATATAGTTATTTGTAATATCCATGTCTTTGCTCATCTTTTCGGGGAAAAGGCTCTCTAGAGCGGGAGTAAAATATTGGGATTGGATGATATCGGCCGATATCATTTTCTCTTCTCTTTTTTTTTCTATTTTTTGAAATATCAGTTTTTTTTATTAAAAAATAAAAAACAACCCTTTTTAAAAAATTTGAAAACTCAAATATCGGCCGATATGCACCCAATATTGCTCGGGCCCAAATCGATATTCAATTTTTTTTTTAAATTAGATATGAATAGTGTACAGTCAATACAATACGTATCGACCGAGATTTTGTGCCCTGATTTAGAGAATGACTTGATTCAATTTTGCTCTTACACTTCTTCTTTTAGGTGAGAGGTGTCTATAAAACATGGTAAATTTTTCTAACAATTTGGACAGAAGTGCCTCGTAGAATGCCTTTGTCATTAACTTCTATCAATTGTATAGAAATTGTTTTAGGAATTAATTTTGATATCCAAATAGATATGAAGAAAATGGAAGCCACAACAACCCAAAAATTAGAATGAACAAAACATATGTGCTAATTTTCTAAATCCCAATCTCTAACATTTTTTGGATAGAGGGCATGTACGAAGGGACCATCATTTTATTCCACCTTGTAGAATAGTTTAAAAACTAAAATAATTCAAGTGAGTTAATGCGTTTTTCGAGTTCAGTCTAAAAACTCATTCGAGTTCCGTAACTTATAGGATTTCAAGTCAAATCCAAAGTTTTGAGCTTTCGAATAATGATTTGTCGAAGTTAAGTTGAATGAGATGTGGTTTTGGGAGTTTAACATAGTAGAAATTTTGGAAAGAAATGCATCTTTGACACTTGAGACTCACTGTTGATGCAATTCTTGCCACTGTGACACTTATAACTCTCACTCAAACAAATGTTAAATGAAACAATTTCATTCTAAGCATGATTAAGGATCTGCATTTTGTTTGGGAGATTGATGGGAACCTTTTTATATTAATTTAATTAGATGATAAAAATACTCTTTTAAACTGGTAATAATCATTTTAATGAAAAATAGTAGAGAGTGTCTCATATAAAAAATAAGGTGTTCTTATTAATCTCCTTTTATTTCTCTAGAAATCACATAAAAACTTAAAAATTAATTAACATTTTCTTGAATATAAAGATAATTTTAACTATAAATTTGCGTCGGGATTTTTGCAGATGCTTAGTTTAGATTCTTCTTCACCTTCTAAAGCTAAGCACTTCAACAGGGGATCAAATATGACTCCTTGTTAACTTTGACCATCGTTTTAAAGCTTAGTACTTTAGCTCATGTCAGATTATTGATAGTTTAAAAAATGTTTATACAAAATTAAATGCATTAAACGAAAAATGTGTTTGCTGATACAATGAAGGACTAACAAATAACAGAGGAATGAGGAGACGAAGAAGTCTAATTGATAGATAAAAAGAGTAGACTTGATTTGCCAAAATATTTGTTTAATTGTCTTATCAACTATTGACGTTTATAAAATCTTCCGTTTTTCTCTTTTTTTTTTCTCATGATCAAAGTGTTCAAGTATCTTAGAGTACCTGACTAATTTTCGAAACATGTACAACTCTTTCTACCCACATATATTGGATAAGTGGATAACTCTTCTTTAGAGTAAAGTCAGAATCGAACACACGACTCTCCCTTCTTAAGATGGATTTCTGAACATCACTCTAACTCTTTTATTTTTACTTGTAGATGAAAAGCAAACTCTACTGCAAGCAAAGTAAATTCCGATGCATTAACTTTTCTATGCAAGTGTTTTAATCCATTCTTGTTATTTCTAGGTGCATTATTTGAGATAAGAAACATGTTTAGAGGAATTTTTTTAAGACTTTTTTCATTGCTTTGTTTGTATTTTCCTTGTTCTCTCTCATTTGTTCCTATTCTTCAATTTCTATATTCACTACATGAGCCATTTCCTGTTGGGCAATGTCACCTATAGGCAACAGTGTGCACCGGACAGAGTGGGGCTCAAAGGGGTTGAGTCCATTGCACATGAATATGTAAATTTGGTATTTTCATGATCATAATTTTTTATAAAAATTAGGTCCATTGAATTTAAAAATAATTTTTAATGGTTCAAAGATGAATGATCAAAATGGAGCCAATTTTGGATAGATCTTTAATCTAATAGTATCATCAACTCGAAATAGATTCAAATTAGATAACGGTTTAATTCATAGGAGGTAGAGTGTGACTTTTTTTTTTTTTTTTAAATTTATGTGTGAAAAACCGTAGGATACTGAACAGGTAGAGCTTGGCTTTGTGAAGGGGAGAAGATATTTTTTGAGGCATTGATGAGCCCATCGTTGAGCTTTAAGCAACAAATCATCCAAGTGAAAACCTTCTTTCACCCCATTGCCTAAAAAGGAAGATAGGCTTGAAAAAGAACCCTTTCTCGGTTGGTGTTTGCCTTCTATTAACAAATTAACTAGTATAATGCACATGATTTGTATGTGGAGCTCACTTAAAATTTGATTAACCAAATGAAGAATGTTTATAGTGTTACTCTACACCATCTTATGAAAAAAGTACGAGTAGTCGTATACGCAATGATTGGATCAACTTTGGACTCTATAAACCAAAGTTTACACAAAAGTGCTATGATAATGTGTCTTAAAGGAGAAATTGTTATATATATAGTCATTATTCAAATTCCACATTCCCTTTTGCAAAACCACTTGTTAGCATTCCATTTTTAAAAAATCTAAACTCTATGCAATTTCTTTTTTCCTTTTTGAATAAAATAATAAACAAATCATTCATATCTCGTCTTTCTTGAAAAATGTAATTTCAAAAAAATTATAGATTTGAAACATTAAATTGAAGCACTATCAATAACACAATTTTGATCTTCTCACCTAACCACAAAACTATTTAAGACTAGACTTAGAAAAAAAAATAAGAGTAAAAGTAAAAGAAAAGAAAGAAAAAATACAAAAATGCATGAAAAAAACATAAGAGTGAAAATGATTAAAAAAAGTATAAGATCAAAGTAAGAAATGAGAGGAAAAAGTTGAAGTAAAGAAGCAACCTTTGAAAAAGTTGGAGAAATCTAATCATGTATCCAAATAAAACTTTCTTTTTAAAATTTTTTATCCTATTAGAAAACAATACAGATTAAAAATAAATTTGATGACCTACAAGTGGATCAAATTCTAGGCATAAAGTTAAAATTTAGCCATTTGATCTTCGTGCTAAAATCACAAGACGTCTTTGAATATTTTTTGGGTGGTCACGCTAACACGGAAAAACTCTTTTAGAAGACATAGGTTTTTTGGATTTTCCACTTTGTCCCATTCGTCCGTACGAGTTTTGTGATATCCTGACCCATGAGCCAGAGGCCAGGCCCTATATAGGCTGATCCAAGTGAAACTGGGCCATGTCGGACGGGCCAGCAGAGTGGGCCGGTCGGATCCGACAGCCCAGCAGTGGGTGGGAGTTGTGGAAGTCCCACATCAAAAGTTGAGGAGTTTGAGAGGGGGTTTATAAGTAGCCTTACTCCCTCAAACTAGCAAGACGCGTTTTGGACACGGACTTAGGCGAGGTCTGATCCAAAAACTGTGCGGGCTCACATGTGTGCACTTGTGTGAGCGTGTGGGCCCAAAGAGGACAATATCTTGCTGGGTCGAGTCCCAAGCCCTTTTTTATGGGCCGGGCTATTACAAATGGTATTAGAGCTCCGGGTTCTACACTTGGACTGTGTGGGCTTACTGCCTTCCGCTGGGTTCATTGGGTCGAGCCGAGGGCGGCTCTGGGCTTTAGGGGGGTGGATTGTGATATCCTGACCCATGAGCCAGAGGCTAGGCCCTAGATAGGCTGATCCAAGTGAAACTGGGCCCTGTCGGACTGGCCATCAGAGTGGGCCGGTTGGATCCAACAGCCCAGCAGTGGGTGGGAGTTGTGGAAAGTCCCACATCGAAACTTGAGGAGTTTGAGAGGGGGTTTATAAGTAGCCTTACTCCCTCAAACTAGCAAGACGCGTTTTGGACCCGGACTTGGGCCGAGTCCGATCCAAAAACCGTGCGGCCTCATATGTGTGCACGTGTGTGCGCGTGTGAGCCCAAAACGAACAATATCTTGCTGGGTCAAGCCCCAAGTCCTTTTTTATGGGCCGGGCTGTTACAAGTTTTAGTAAAAATCGGTTCACTTTTCAGTGAATTGGTGCACCGGACCAGTGCACCGACTGGCTTGAAAATGAAAATTTGAGGAAAGTGATTCGATTGGTGCACCGATTTCTTGAGACGTGAAAGAATGTATTGGCTTAGCTTAAGATATTCTGGGGCTTTTTTTGTTGTGCTTCTTTGGCGGTTGTCTTGGAGTAGCAGCAAGCATTGTTTCCCTTTTCTGTTCTTTTAATTTTTTGTGTTTGCACCTCTAGTGCATTTTCTCTTAATATATTAATCATTAAAAATAAATAAATAAATAAATAGAAGAGAGCATCAAAGATTGAGTGATATAGTATTTGTACATAACAACTTGAAGCTTCGAGAAAGGTAATTTTACTATTTAAGTTGGCTAAGTCTTGGCTAAGTCTATGTTTTGTATTTCATTTTCATTTTTTACAATTATACAAATCTATACAACTCAAAGTAACCAACTCTGTTAATTGAAGAAGATGTTCCTGTATGACAAGTTCTTGAACAACCAACTTCCAATAAGGGATGATGATCAAGAGCCTCACATTGACCTTGATGAAGGAAATAATGATCTTTATACGGAAGGTGGCCATAGGCAGGCCATTTAGAAACAAGTCGTGGACTAAAATAAAAAATTTAAATAGGCATTTTTGGTATTTAACAAATTATTATAAGTAATATTTAATTAAAATTTTAATTATATATTATAAAAGAAATTATTCTACACAATAATTTTTTTAACTTAAAATGATCAAGAGGGCAATAATACAAAGCATTGAAAAATTTACCCATCCGAGTGAAATTAGCATATTCATCCCAGTGAAATTAGCATATTTAGAAATTAAAATAGAATGACAACACTTTAAAAGATAAGTATACTGAGTGGGCTGAAGTGCGAACAGAGAGTGAGAGATGTGTTCTCTCTAATACTCTTATCTTCTTCTTCTTTTCTATATAATTTGAATAAGGGTAATTATTTAGACACGGGATTTTTCTTTAGCACACACGGATTTTTAAATTTTTTACTAGAAATTATCATTTTGCCCTTCCGCTTCCGCACTGTCCGGACGTGAGTTAAAAACATTTTTCCTTCGTTCGGACCATTATTCATGCATAAATTCCATTCGTCCGGACGGTCTACAGATGCCACAGTAATGCACAGTGCATTAGTTAAAAAAACTATATACTTTCTATAGTTTTGAATGATAAAATCTCCTTTAAAACTTTAAATTTTTTTTTTAAGCACTGTGTATTTCCAAAACTTCTTAAATTGAATATCCAGACTAATTACGATAATGTGATAAAAATACTTTCAGACTTTAAGGTCTTTTGACACTCCCAAATACTTAAAACATAGTGTTTTACAAATAAAGGGTATTCCTCGGCTGTGCTGAAAATATATTTCCGAAAGTCCAAACGACTAGCTGTAAAACCCGTTGAACTCCAAATTCAAAACTAAATAAATATGTAAAATTTGAAAACTTAAATCTTTCAAATGATTGTTTAACTGGATTTTTTTTTGTTTTGAAGAAGGGACGGAATTTGGGATGGGAAAACATCACCTATTTTTATAAACAATCAATTGAAAGACCTAACTTTTCAAATTTCATATATTTGTTCAGCTTTGAATTTGGAGTTCAACGGTTTTTACTGTTTGTTGTTTGGACTTTCGGAAGTGTATTTTCGGCACAGCTGAGGGATACCCTTATTTGTAAAACATTATATTTTAAGTATTTAAGAGTGTCAAAAGACCTTAAAGTCTTAAAGTATTTTTATCAGGTTATCGTAATTAGTCCGGATATTCAATTTGAGAAATTTTAGAAATACAAAGTGCTTAAAAAATAATTTTAAGGAGATTTTATTATTCAAAACTATAAAAATTATATAATTTTTTTTTTTAGCTAATGCACTGGAGCCCATCCACGGCCACACGGGCCTTCTTCATTCGGGCGCCTAAAGCGACCGCATTTCTTACCCAAAGGTTAAGACGGTCCTGGCCATAGGGACGTCGGAGGTAATGCGTCAGATGTTTGAACTGGAGGGAGGGATGAGCAAGAGACAACCAGCTTCTAAGCTTTTGCCTTTTGTGCTTGATTCAGTTGATTACTTGTTGAATTTTTACAAATGAAGTTTATTTATCTATTTTTACAAATGACGTTAATAAAGGTGGTTTTTAAAAATAAAAAAAAAATAAGAGAGAAAAATTTCCCTGCCGAAACTGAGATTTATACCACTGGTTATTTGTGATCTTTCTATTATATTTATTTAAGTAAACAAATGTAAAAAAAAAATATTTCAATAGTAAAGACTTTGACCACTATTTCAAATGAAATACTTTTTATAAAGTTTCTAATATTCATAATAAGGTAAACAAATGACGTCTTACAGATTTAGGACTAAAGAAACTAACAGAGATCTAGATGCTCCTATGTATGCAAACATTTTTTGAATTGATCAATCCTTGAACAGAAATTAATCAAGTGAATCAAGTAGCTAGACGCCGTGATTGACGTTATTGGTCTAAATAATCAGAGACTTATTATTTTTATTTTAATGTTGTCAGTCCCAGATCTGGAAACGTGGATAATTTTCCTATTTTCAAATTTGATCTTTGGTTTGAATGGGGATCGATAGTTGGGACTTAGAATAAGACATATGTCGGCGACAGAGGAAAGATTTTCTTTCTACTCATCTCATTTTCCACAACATAGAAAATGACTGTTTTAAATGAGTTTGTCTAGCAAGACACTCCACCTTAAATAAATTATAAGCTTTATATATTGAATTTGTTTAAATTTATTCGATAAGTGATTATATAAATATGAAGTATATAAAGTTTCATGGGTGTAGCTCAATTGGTTGTCTCCTTACTCAAGAAGCGGGAGGTTGTGGGTTCGAGCCCGCATAGCCTAATCTTGATGTGCCTTAGTGGTCTCATCCGTAGGGATTTTAGTAGGATTGTGTCTGAGTTTTCGACATGTTAATCCAAAAGAAATATATAAAGTTCCAGTCATGGGTGCAAATATCGGCCGATACGAAACGGGTTTTAAGTGTCTTATCATATTGTACCTATTGTATCGGTCGTACACGATAGTTCTCAGCCGATATATCGGTTCGATATCGGCCGATATCCATAATATCGGTATTTTTTAAAAATAAAAAATAAAAACGATGGTGGGCCCAAGTTGATATCTCGGCCGATATTATCATTTTCAATTTCTTTTTTCTTTAAAAGATTCCTTTTGAATTTTTTATTTATTTTTTATCGGCCGATATCTCGGGGTACCCGAATTTTGTACCCTTGGTTTCAATATCAATGGATAATCTATGTCATATAATTCTAACATTTAAATTTCGATAAATATAATCCATTGATTTTTAAAAGTTTAAAATCAAGGATAAAATGACCAGATGGAAGTAAAAAATCATCTACAAACTATTCATTTGATTCTCTTTACATTATACATAACTATGTAGGCTTCACGATCCATTTAACAACATATATTATTGGTGTATCTCGATAGATTTTTATTTTAAGTTGCTTACCAATTAAAAACACAAAGGAAGAAACACATATTCAAATATAATTATTAGTGATAGCGAGAGAGGGACAGAAAAGAGACAGCACTAGGAAAGCTGTGTTTGATAGATTGACTTGTAATACTTCATATATTAATAGGGTTGGTTTGGTGTTCTTTCATTTTTAGTGTGAATCATCATCAAATGATTTATGGTATCAATTTAGAGTTGACACATCTTTAATTTGAGTAATTAAAGTTGATTAGGTATCAACACTTGAGAGTTTAAAGAAATAACAGTATGATATACTATAGAGTAATATAGATAATACGTGAATTTAGATAGGGTGGCCAACACCTGATTTTTTGGTAGGAGACACCTTTTTTTGAAATTTAGGGTGAAATTATTATTTTTTCCTTCCGATTTTGAAAAATCTTTCATCGTCCAAACGCATTTCGAAAGCGCAAAATGGTAATTTCACCCTAAATTTAAAAAAAGGGTGTCTCCCAGCAGAAAAATGGATGTCTAAATGACTATCCTTTAGATATTATAGACTTATAGTTACATGTGCCATTTAGTTTAATGAGTTATGAATATAATTTGATCTATATGTATATTGGATGAATAATTAGGTTCAAATTCAAATCCAAGGAACAAAATGGGTAGCAAATTTGCATCCAAATCACTCATTTTCAACAATATTCTTTGAATTATCAAATGTATGAGATTAACAGAAGTCCATTCACATCTCTACTTGGATTTGGATCCAGCAAAAACACGTGTAAATTGGACTAGTATGGATCTAAATTTCGATCAGACACCGTAAAAAGAGATCAGATATCTACACCAGAAATTCGTTGCGCTAATATGATATACCTTTGCCCCCGTATCGGACTGTTACACCCATAAGAGTGTACCGTTACACATCGATCATTATAAGTCAATATGCATTCTCTCTCTTCCAATTTTTATTTTATTTTTAAAAATTATAGAAAATCAAGAAAATTCTAGACTTCATTTCTATGTAATTTTATCACTATTTCACAGTCATTTAAATATTTAAATGTGGTTTTGAAGTTATCCAATCGAGAATTTTAAAATATTTTGAAAAATATGGGAAAATTTTGAAAAATTCTAAAAACATAGAAAATAAAGTCTAATAATTTTCTTCTAATATTCTCCTAAATAATGACCAATTTGAATTATTTTTATCATTTTTTTTGAATTTGAACTCTTAAATAATCTCAAATTCAATAATAAAATATGAAAAAAATTCTCTCCAATCATATTTAGGTCGCATAACTCTTTGAATCCTCTTTAAAACGCCTCTAAAATTACTTATATCGAGGTTCTATGACAAAATTATATTAATTTTATCAGAGGTATTTTGTTCAACATTATTGGCTGCTTTTTTACCTTGTCACTTAGATTAGGTTGCTGAGTATCCCACGGTTTCGAACGTGTAAATAAAAAAAAAAAAAAAATTGGGATGTAGTTCTGACATGGTTGTGATCTCTGTGGGCTGTGAAGGTACTGAGGACTACAATTTTTGGTGGCCCCACTGACTACCAAGCTGGTTGGTGCCAGTGCCACTGGATCCAGCATTCCACATCAAAATCGAGCCGACAATATTAAATTGTTAATTGTACCAACTGTTGATTTAAATTTTTATTAGTTTAAATAATAGGAGATAAAGTTGACAGTTTGACACTGCCGACAATATCCGATCGTTGTTCTTATGAAAAATACATTTATATATAATTAATACACTTATTCATAAACCAAATTTAAAACATGTCTGGCATCTTCACATTATGGTAGATTAGGACTTTCCATATGACTAATCTCCAAAGTGCAAGTGAACTTGGGATTATTCAGAGACAGACCTTCAATCATTCAATAATAGAAGAGAAAAAATAATTGAAATAAATCAGCATCAATACCATCATCACTCAAATAAAAAATTTAATTATTAAAGTAAGCTTTTTGAATTCTACCTTTTTTATTTGATTTATTATAATTTATACACTTAGTATTAACTATGACATTTTTTATAAGTTAGACCAGCGAGACACACTAACGAGACATACCATAAGATCAAACTTAAGTCTCATAGATCATATAGGTGTAGTTCAACTGGTAATCTCCAGCATCAGGAAGCAGGAGGTGCCAAGTTTGAGCCCCCATTGTCTCACCTAGTGTGCTCTAAGGATAATGGGTATCACTCGTGGGAGTTTTACTCTGGATTTCCGGCGGTTTCCCACACATAAATTCAAAATAAAAAAAACTTAAGTGTCATAAATTTAAGTTTATTTGATAAGTGATCACATGAATACAGAGTATATAAAATTTCACTATCAATTAATAACCCAAGTTATATAATCTTGGCATCTAAATACTGATGAGCATGGGTAATTGATTTTTAAAAATTTAAAATCAAAGAATAGGATCATCAAATGAAAGCAAAAATTAAATCAAAGAATTATACATGTGGTCCTTTTTACATCTGACCCAACAAAATGGATCCTAAAAATCCATTTTTACTGGATGTCTCATTAGAATTTTTCGTTTTTTGTCTCCTTCCTTTACATTTTTCAGTGGTATTAAGAGTCTTAATACTACAAATTAAGATATGACTAATACAAGTTACCATAGAAGGTATTAACTTTTCACTCTAGGTTTTTTTTTGGTATTAACTTTCTCCAAATCATACTTGTATCAGCTAAATTCTTCAAAGAAAGGGCCAACTCATCATTATTTAGACCCTTAAGTCATAGATTCGTATTTTTCTTCAAAAGATTTGACTAATGGAGGAATCCAACTCAGAAAGTCAGCATAGTAATCTAGTTGTAAGAAAACAAAAGAGATAATTGGAATCTGTAATCATATGAAGTTAACATCGGTTCTATCCTCTCTCATCTTTATTCCGACATTCGGTGCCTAAGTGCCTAACCAATAGATAAAGCCTTGTTGACTTTGCTTTCATCAAGTTGGAGGAGGAGAACAGGTAACAACTCTCTCAAAAATATATATAGTTTAGAAGAAGAGATCAACCACTATATTAGAATAATTGAGATTAAATTTAAACTAGTTTATAGTAAATAGATTAAGATATGCTTTCATTAATGGTTATCTATAAGGATCCAAATGTATTAGTCAAAACGCGTTCTATTTTCGACAACATAAAAGGTTGTCTCCCTCATGTACTGGTGGTAAATTCAAGTTTCATGTGCGTCAAATAGAGCAGTCGACCTATAAAAAGAATTTGTCAAATTCAAATATAAAAATTAACTCATTTTTTATAAAATAAATAGCTTAGATGATAATGATAATGATATTATAAATATTTCAACTTGTGTAAAATTACGATGAAATCATCTTCAACCACAATCCTTAGACCCTCGTACCATGTTCTCTAGTGTAAAGATTCGCCCATTTCTTATGCAGCTCTCTTGATCAGTCATGTCTTCAGAATTTGAGCTTTATATACCAAGATCCAATTTTATTAACAAAGTACAGCCTTTGTATTACTAGCCTTTGTATTACTCAAATACATCTTATTTACTCTGGACAAACATAGTTATTTGACTATATATATATATATATGTGCATCTAGAATTTACTCAATATTTTCAAGGGAAATAGAGGCGTAAACTTCTTCGTCATAAAAAAACCTTCAAATGACAAACACAATTGAAGAAAGAAATGTATGGCTTACATTTAATGTGGTTGAAAAAACATGTGATATGATGAATGGAAATGCTTAATCTATTAACTTAACGAATATTTTGTCCACATTCTAGATGTGGTCTCTCTCTTTGAATAAGTTTGCATTAAAGAAAAGGACCGTTATCAAATTTTTGTCCAAGTAATACACATAGATCAAACTTAGAGAAAGTGATGGATATGTTCTCTCTAGACGAAAAACTGAATTCAAATTTGGCGTAAGACTTTTTAACCTTAGAAAAAAAGAGATAGATATATTGTATAAATCGCTTTTTTCAGACGGACATCTAGTGTTGGTCTTGAGATACTTTAAAATCTAAGGGGCTCTAGGCGCAGTGTAGGTCCTAAGATTTCAAGAGCCCTGAGATAGTAAGTAAAGTCATTGGTAGTATTGGTTGGGGTCTTAGACAGCGACTTATTTCACCTATAGTCAGAACCAGTCCTGTAGACACCACTTATGCTTTATAGGACCTACAACGGTGGGTCCGATACATGAGGATGGGAGAGTTTGAAAAGTATTTTTAAAATGATGGTACTTATAAAAAGTCAGGTCCAATAATTTTGAAAAGCCAGAATTTTTCATAGGAATCAAAAGAGAGTCGGGTTTCGACAGATTTTTAATTCTATCTCTTTCAAATGAATTTAAATTGGGGTCCATATACAATATGTGGAGGATAGATGGAGGTGAAAAAGGAGAGGAGAGTGCAATTTCAAACTCAGGTGGGTCTATCTAATTTTTTTTCTATATTTTGAATCTTGTTTTATTATAACTTTAAAGAAAAGTAGCAGATGGCTGAATGATTCAAAAAACAAGAGGAGCAGGTAAGCTTGGCAACTTAATCTACAATGTGCATTTAATTTAAACAATATTATATAGAAGCATCCATATTTTCTTTTACATCATACAGTCATCTTTCTATTATGACTTGGTAACTTGCTGTACTCGCCAAGTACGGAGAAGAATCTACCACAGCTGCCGGCAATTGTTTGGATCTTCTTGGCATATGTAAGTGCAAATGAATGATTTTTTCATGGTAATTAGCTAAAATCAGTCAAGGGTTGATTGAAGATAAATCAAAACATAATCTTAAACTAGCCAATAATGAAACGACGAGTGTGTGTTTCGACAGGAGAATTTTGGCAAGTCACAAATTCAAAATGTTAGGCCTAAAAAGTTAGTAGATTTGAATTAGATGGATAGGACTGTGATAGAAATTTATTTTGAGTACATATAATTCTCCATTGAAAGAAACGTAAAAAGAATATTGAGATTAACATGAGTATAATGAATTGTCTATCTCACATCAATGAGATAAATAATTCTAACAATGATGATAATAACAATAACAAATAAGTATTTATTTAAAATAAATTCACGGGATATTTGATTGTAATAATCACATGCCTACAAATCTAAAGAGTTTGGAGTGATGGATAGGAACCCACTTCAAGAAGTGGGATTCGATTCTCACTCCATCCCAAAGGGCCACTTTCCTCCGAAAATTAGTTTGGTGCTCTAAGAGACTTGGATACCTTGGTCATAAAAAAATGATTACATGACTACAATCATTCAAGAATAGTCATGTGCCTTAAGAGACTTATACACCTTGGTCATAAATAAATGATAACATAGCTACAATCATCTAGTAATAGCTTTTTAATATTGACTTTGGATGATTGGTCCAATGGATTAATGTTCTCAATTTTCCCACATTAGGGTTGTCTGGCACCTCAAATAAGGATGTCGATCCAATTTTTGATAGCCCATAAACCCAAAAGACCCGTATTGAGGAAAGGGTCTCCCTGTATCTAAATTAAAAATAAATTCTGGTTGAAATCTGATATATTGGTCAAAATTTTCCGGCTATGCCCAAGTTGAAATATGTGTTTTAGAAAAAAATCAAAACATTGGTTGAAACTTGAAACTTTCTAACATGGACCAAAATTTTTGAAATAATAGGTTACTTCCAGAATTGAACAAAGTTTCTTGGACCACAGAACAAATTCTACACATTTAGCAATGTTATACTCATTGTGTTTTCATTTATTTTAATATACTTTTGCAAATAAAACTAAAATATAAGATCTTATCAATTTAAAGGATCCATGCTGGCATGCTGATTTTTTTAAAAAAAAAAAAAAAAACTGATATTTAAGTGTTGGAATTAGATGGATAACTTCTTATTGTCGGTGTAATTTATGTAATTGTGTAGTCTAACTAGAACTCCTTAAAGCATGTGCTCCCTTCATTATGTAAGAGGGCTTTATATTTAAATGGAAATTCTTCAATATTAAAGAAGCTCTTGAATTTAAATCACTTTCGATAAAAAAGAGTCACTCTCTATAATATTATTTATGTAGATGGAGTGATTTGTTAAATACGTGACAAAATTAATAATAAAAAGAAAAAAAAAAGTAACATTAGAGCGCCACGCAAATTTGAAGAGAGAGAAGTCAAGCCGTCTGAAAGCGACTCTGAAGGAAACTTTGCCATTTGGGCAGGTTTTCCTTGCGGTGAAGAGATGAGATGTGAATGCAAATATGAAAATTATTGCATCGGAAGACAGATCTCCCTTTCTTTATTTGGCCATTGGTGCACGTTAGCTAAGGATTAAATTATTAAACAAAAGACAGTCAAATCACGCCCAAATTTCAACATAAATCATTGACCCGTTGTCTTAGAAAGGTTCCTTGGGTGTTTTTCTTTTACCGGGATGAATTGGGCAAGTTTAGGTAAATGGGTAGCTATATAAAGGGGTAGTGAGGATGCTTAAGATCATCACCGAAACTCATTTTACAGTGAAAATGGGTACAAGAGTAGAGAAAGGGGCCTCCATGGCCTCTTCCATTGCCAATCTCTTGGTAGTGTTGGTTTCGCTTTGCTTGGCTCTTGAGGCCACTGCTGACTACCATCACTCCTCTCCACCACCACCTGAGAAGTCTGCTCCTCCCCCTTACTACTACAAGTCCCCGCCTCCACCGTTGCCGATGTACAAGTCACCTCCACCACCCCACAAAGAGTACGAACACAAATCTCCACCACCACCCACACCCGTTTATAAATACAAGTCTCCGCCACCACCGTTGCCGATGTACAAGTCACCTCCGCCACCACACCACGAAGAGTACAAATATAAGTCTCCGCCACCACCATTGCCGATGTACAAGTCACCTCCCCCACCACACCACGAAGAGTACAAATATAAGTCTCCGCCACCACCATTGCCGATGTACAAGTCACCTCCCCCACCACACCACAAAGAGTACAAATATAAGTCTCCGCCACCACCACACCACAAAGAGTACAAATATAAGTCTCCGCCACCACCATTGCCGATGTACAAGTCACCTCCCCCACCACACCACGAAGAGTACAAATATAAGTCTCCGCCACCACCATTGCCGATGTACAAGTCACCTCCCCCACCACACCACGAAGAGTATGAATACAAGTCTTCACCACCACCCACACCCGTTTATAAATACAAGTCCCCGCCTCCACCGTTGCCGATGTACAAGTCACCTCCTCCTCCTCACTACTAAGGAGTTGCATCAGAAAATGGTAAGCATGCTCTAACATTGTAAAGTATACTCTCTCTTTTTTAAATGGTTAATATGTTAAAAGAGGAAGATGCACCTGAGGTGCCAATTCAAAAACAAAGTAAACAAAACATCGACAAAAAAGCCCGCTACCCTTGTACCCCTGAAAAAAAAAAAAAAACCGTTATAGCTGGGAACAACTTAAAAGAAAACAAAGTTAAATCAACACATTCTTTCCAAATCGCAATATGTTATGCATAGGGACAAGTATGCATACCCTTCGTGCTCCATGCATCCAAAGTTCGATCAACTGATGAACACTTTCATTTTGGTTGTTGATTTGTCTTTTGCAGGAGAGTACTATATTTCTTCCTGTGTAATGTAGAATGGAATAAAGGGAGACAGTTGCAGATCCTTCTTCGAAGAAGTTCAGTTCAGTTCAGTTCTCCATTTGATTCTTGTTGTTCTATGATGAATGAAGATGGAAAGTGGAGGTTGCTTTTTCTCCTGTAATAAGTAGAACCCTTTGCATGTAATATGATTTTGATGGGAGATCCATATATATATTTGTAGCTTCCAACATTTGGCGAACGAAGAGGTTGAATTAAATAATATATTTCTTAATTCATGAGTTGAACTATCATGTTTGTGCAATGTTTCTACTTTCGTCATCTTCACACTCATTCAGTCGGTCTTCAATCAATTAAAACTCAAATCGAAATCATTTATATTATGGTTCCATAATCGGTGCTGTAAATAATAAAGTAGAACTCATGCATATGACTGTAAAGAGCATTATTATTAAAAATAAATAAAAAATCATTGTAATGCTTTTCCAATGGCATCCCAACTCCATCCATTCAATGTCATTGAAATGGTCCTCATGTTTCCATGTAAGCTAAGTGTGTAAGTGTTATAGGTTTTGGAATTAGTCTCATTTCTAATATGGGGGTGCCAATGCCTACGTTAAAAAAAAAAAAAATCCATGTTACTTGTAATTTTTTTTTTTATCTAGGTGAGAATAGCTGCCGTTTATGTTTTATTTCATACATATCATTTTTGAGTTATAAGATATGTTATTTTTTTCTTTCTATATTGTATATGATTGATTCTGTCATATATCTCTAATACTGATACGACATATTGTCGAGAGAGTCATGTATCACCAATATATCAATGATATGATATTTTTCATTTGAGTAAAAATATTTTTTAACCTAAATAATCCTCAGGTGTCAATTCATTCCATTTCAGTTGGAAAGGCCGAACATTCTGAATTTACCAAAAAATGGAACAGAACAGGTCCAACTCTTGTACCAGATTCCTCTCCAGCTGGAATGGGCCTGGTATGGGCAAAATGGGCTAAAATGGTTAACGGCCCATTCTGGCCCTATCCATTTCTCTCTACAGATTGTTTTTTAAAAAACTCTGTTTTGGATACAAATATAAAAGCAATCCATACACATAAATAGTAAACTTTATAGGCTACAGCTTAAAAATATTTGAGCCTAAAATGAAATATACACCCTCTTGATCTTACTGGTCAAAGTCATCACGTGTTCTTAATTGAAAGGCACTTGGTGACTTTGACCACTAATATCAAGTTGCTAGAAAATAAATTTCAGGCTGAAATTTAATCCATGTGTAGTTTATGGAGGATATTTTCACTTCATATGGATTATTTTTAATTTCTATGACTAAAATTTGAGTAAAAAATGAAATGGAATCGGTTTACCTATGTGCTTTTAATTTTGACCTTTATTTTTTTTTTTTTAAATTGAGAATTCAATTTCTTTTCTTGAGTATTTTTTGATATTTTGTCTAGTTCAATTTGTAGATCATTCTTATTAGAGTAAAATTCCAAATGCTCTTGAATTAGTATTTGATAGGTATACTATTATGAATTGAGATTACAAATATAAGTAGTTATCTAATGATAATTTCTATTTTTATTCAGGTTAGTATAAAATTATGAAAATAATTAATATATTATAAGTTTTATTATTGTCTTCATATTTTATTGTATTTTCTACTTTTTCAAAGAGAGGGAGTTTTTAAATTCTTAGTCATAAAAAGAACCTTCATATGACAAAATTTGATTGAAAATGCTTAATCTATTAACTTAACCAATATTTTGTCTACATGTGCTCTCTCTCTTTGAATAAGTTTGCATTAAAGAAAAGGACCGTTATCAATCTACTTTACAATTATAGACCAGGATATTGTTACAATTTTTGTCCAAAGTAATACACATAGATCAAAGTTAGAGAAAGTGACTCTCTCTAGAAGAAAAACTGAATTCAAATTTGGCGTTAAGACTTTTTAACATTGGAAAAAAAGAGATGGATATATTGTATGAAATGGTTTTTTCGGGCCGACATCACTCATGCTTTATAAGACCTAAAGGGTGGGTCCAATGTATGAGGATGGGTGTTAGATAGGATTAATGAGATTTGAATGAATTAACTAAAGGAGGTCAATGGGTTAATGGGTCAATTTTGGGTAAAACAACCTGGGACGATGAAGGTTGTGACATGGATTTGAGAATGGTGGAGTGGGTAATCAAAATAATAATAAAGAAAGGACAATGGGGTGTTGGTGGAATTTAATGGATGACGGTTATGGCAATGGGACGAATGGGCAAATTAAAGAAGGTGGTTAAAACAAAAGAAAGTGAAGTGAAAGGGTGGGGTTAATAATAGGAAAACAAAAGAAAGGGGAGGCTATGTTTTGAGAAAAGGATTGGACGAACCTGAGAATGGAGAAAATACAGGAAAAGGTGGGGATGGAGGAGGCTGGGTCAATTGATGGACGATGGTCTGAGTTTGGAAGATGAGTACGGAACGGCAGCAAGGCTAAAGGAGCCAGCACGCTGACTGGGTGGAGCGGAACAGTGGAAAAGCCCCTGTTGTTGGGTGAAACGCCGACAAGGACGGAGGAGAGATTCCAAGCCTGCTATCGGTCGCAGTCGACAGCAGGGAACCCGGAGGAAGAGGAAGAACTGAGCGATCACCGTCGAACGGGGAAGAGAAGAGAGAAAGAAGAAGGCCGGAGTTCACGGGAGAGAGAAGAAGAGAACCGGAATCCACCGGGACGAGGGAGAAAAATAATAGGGAAAATTCCCAATTCAAATTTTCATTAATCAATCGGTTTTTAATTACATCTACAAAGGGTTTTATATAAACATTCAATTCAAACGAAAATAGAAAAGAAAATCAAACGAAAATAGAAAGAAACAGAAAAAGAAAGTAAATCTTGTTGTTGTTGTTTCGGTGCTCCAAATCGTCGGTGTGTTGTGCTAGAAGGTCGGTCGTTCAGGAGAAGAAGGAAAGAAGGGAGTTTCCTTCGTTGGTCACTTGTGCACACAGGATGAACGTGCCGCATCAGTTTAGAAAGTATTTTTAGAATGATGTTATTTATAAAAAATTAGATCAAGTTAGACTTGGAAGAGAATTTTGGATCTAAGATTGGGTGAGATAAGATTTGTCACACTCCGACCCAAAGGGTGGGCCCAGAACGCGACTGATTTTTTTTTGGAAGATAAACTAAACCAACTTACAAGCATTCTAACGGGGCCGGACCAACAGTTAGGCCCAGAGGTCACACATGGTCCCAACATGTGGACTCAAATACATATCATAAGTCTACCCCACAAGAATAGATATAACAATAACATCAACACATAACATGAACATAAGACATTCAACAATTGATTCATCATTCAAGGTCACAACAAAATGACTACAGCAATGTCGTAGTCTCAATACATAATGTTTACATAAACTAAGTACCACATCCGTTACTTTACAAAGGCAAGAGGTTCCAAGAACCATAAAGCACAAATCAGGTTATTCCCCTTAGGGGGAATCCCAAACCATCGTCGCAGCTTATCCACCCTAAACCTGATAAAGAGGGTCCTCCTCCTCGAGTTCGTCGCCTGAAAGGTAAGTGGTGTGAGCTAACTAGCCCAGTGAAGGAAATATAACAATGCAGTTTTAAGTAAAATAACAGGTTAGCAACAGTTCAATATCACATGCTTGATAACAATAAGCATAATCTCATGTAATGCATCAACATCATCAATTACTGCTATCATCCAACGTAACGTCTGCCGACTACGCTGAGACCAGTATTAAGTTCCGACACTGTCAAAATACATCCTTCCAAGTACATCTCCGGCTCTGACTTAGCCGATACTGACACCCTCAAGTTAGCAACTGACGACATTATGGTCCGCCCATGGTCCAGTAGACATAAACCATCTCCCATATGGCCGATATTGGTTCAATAGCCCAGGTACGTGGAAGCAGTCTTACATACTCATATGATCAACATTATAATATCACAATCATCATCAGCACTTTTACCATAGTGCATCGTGTCTAGGCACATGAGTGGGTTCATCAAATCTGAAACCACTCATTGCTCAATACTCATCTTATAATAAAACCTGTTTACATATCCTGCAGAGTTAAGTTCCCTCACCGTGATGTGTGGTTTATGCGGTCTCTGTTCAAACAACACACAAGTGCATAATCAATATACATAACAAATACATACACACAAGTAGTATTTGGAAATCATGCGTTTTCCCAAAAATATCCAGGATTCATGGAATTGAGTCTCCTACTTGGTTTCTATCCTATTTAAATTATCATAATCCACAATATAATAGTAAATAAAAAGGGGCTCAGTCCAAAACTCATATTGTCTTCTGGGCATTGACCAGATTGACTTATTGGGTTAGGTCTAGATCCTCGGGTCACTTCTCGGTTGTCTTCTGGATAGGACCAGATCTGACATTTTGAGTTAGGCCTCGAGGTCACTCAGTGCCCGACTATATAGCGTCGGCCTGGAAGTGAATCACTCAGTGCCCGACCAATAGGGTCGGCCTGGAAGCGGATACAATAGTATTTACACTATAAATAATAAGAGAAAAGGGGTTAGTATAATTTTAATTCACAAAGAGTATTAATCATAACACATCATTAACCATAATCAAGCAAGATTAGACATCAACAACATTCAAACAATATTTTAACATAAAAAAACTGGGTCCCTCGGAACATGCTTCGGAACCAGGTACAGTGGCTTCAGATCATCCGAACCACACCTAATCTAGTCGCTGACCTCGGAACATGGGTTTGACTTCGGATCGTCCGAAGATCGGGTCTCGGATCGTAGTCCATCTGAACCGAAAGAAACAGAGAAAACAAGTCTCGGTGGGTCTGGGTCCTCGGAACATCCGAATTCTGAGTTCGGAACGTCCGAGTGGGTTCGGTCCTTCCGAGCTCAGTTCGGTTCGTCCGAAGGGGTTTGACTAGACTCTGGCGTAACTGGGCTTCGGGTGAAGCTCGGAACGTCAGAGGGTCAATTCTCGGACCGTCCGAAGGCTCGGACCGTCCGAAGATCGGCTCTCGAACCGTCTGAGAGTCGTCTTCCTCCACTGTCTGCACCAGCAGACAGTGACGACCGTTACACAGTGAAATGCGATTCAGGAAACAGAGGGTTTCCCGAATTCTTTTTCCACAGATAGCCGGTCCGATGGACTCCTCTGGGAGTCCTCTTTCCATAGAGAATGGTTTGGAGCTCAGAAGCTCACTAGGCCACCGGATTTTTAACAGTAAATCCTCACGGGTAAATGAAACCCATGGTTTTTCCTTATATTTCAAACTGGTTTTTCTCACTGAAAATAGGGCCAAATTTAGATTTTCTGGATTCAAAACCGATTGAAAATGAAAAAGGAATGCAATGGATACCTTCGCTGAGGTTCCTGGGCTGAAATCCGGATTTTTGAAAACTTTTCCCTTCCAAGCTTATGGTAACAGAAAAACTGGTAACCGAGGCTAAGGCAGGGTCTCGACTGGTTTGGGTTTCAGCTAAGAGAGAAACAGAGAGAGAAGAGAGTTTGCTAGGAGTTCAAACAGTTGAACTGAGGCTGTATAAATAGATTTTTGGCTGGAATTTGGGGTCGGCGAGCCACTGCATGCATCCGCATGCAGTCGCGGGTGACGTTCGCTACAGTTACAGTTGGCTGGTTGCAGATCAGCCCTCCAACAGTTTCCATTTTGCAGATAGGTCCTTTATTTGATAAAACTCGATTTTTAAACTAAAAGTAATAATTTAAAAACTCAAAATATTAATCCAACCGTACAGATAGGTTGGGTTTTAAAAACTTTGGTCACCATAAAAACTTTAGAATTTATTTCTTACTAAAAACCATCGATTTAAATAAAAACCATAATTTGCCAATATTTACTTAAATAAACAATTGTAAAAATAACCAATTTATAAATCTCATTTTGGGGTGAAATGAAATAACTAAACCATACTTAAAATGGTCTAACACAAAATACTAGTTTCAAAATTTATTTCATTTCCAAAACCTTTAAAATAATTAATACTCCCTTTCGGGGTTTTGACGGGCGGATTTTAAATAAGATTTTCTGAAAATAAATTCATTTTAAAGTCAGAAATACAAATCCTTTATTAAGAAAAACATTATCAACCAATAATAATCACATATCAACAAAATTTATAAAATAAACATAACAAGCGGTAAATTATCAAAATGCCCCTCCAGTTGAACGAGCTGGATCACTGAGCTCACGAGCTCGGATTAGGCCACACTTGGGCTTTCCCCAAAGCCCTAATCGTAATTTTCGAGATTAACTGGTTAAACAGGATTAATTAAGCTAAACTACGCCTAATTTGGGACAGAGTATTACAAGATTGGTGATGAAAATGGGATTTGATGACATGGAGATAGGCTTGTGGAATTGGGATGGATGAGATAGGGTATAGTCGAATGGAACCTCTAGGGTTTCCTAGGTGTTGTGCAATGTGAATGAGTGGTGGAGATTAATTCTCAGCCTCTTTCTCCATAATTAAGTAATTAATCCACCACTTAAAATCTAAAGTTATTTAATTAATCTAGACTCTCATAATTGGATCTAGATTTATTCAATTTACAATGAAATCCCTAAAAGTGGTAAGAATTTAATTACTAAAATTTTGGGTCTTCCAATTTAAGCTCAGATTATTGCAATTTTTCAGGATTTTTAATGGTTTCCTGATTTTTCCATTTTCCTCTACAAAACTAGCAAACAGGATTAAATGCACCTAATATAAACAGTGTTGAAGGCTAACTAGTCTAATAATCAGTGGTAAAAATGTTATTTTCATGTCTCAATATCTCACTTCAAGTTGAGGTTCCCGCTAAACCTCATTTTGAGTCAAGGTTTTCGCTAACCTTGTTGAGGTCCCTACCAAGCTTCATTCAAAGCCAAGGTTTCCACTAAATCTTGTCTCAAGTTGAGGTTCCCACTAAGCCTCACTTTAAACCGAGGCGCCTACCAAGCCTCGTTGAGGTTTCCCCTGAGCGTCAAATAGAACCAAGGTGCCCACCAAGCCTTAAATGCATCAAGTCCCGACACGATTAAGATGCAACAACATGCAAGTGCTTCAAAATTCACTAACCAAACCTGACTCAATGGTCAATTATGACTAAACGGTCACGCTTATGAAGGGAAATTTTCAAATACCAACCTTAATGACTTACCACAACCAGGGACAGTCTACAAATCACATATCTCCCACAACCGGGGACAGTTCACAAATCACAAGACTTCCCACTATTTGGGGACAGTCTACAAACCTCATAACTTCACACTACCTCAGAGCAGTTCATATATCATATAACTTCCCACTATCTGGGGATAGTTTACAAACTACCTACCAATCACTGATAACTTCCCTGTAACGACCCGACCAGACTTTTTCGGGGTCTTTGAGAGTTTTGTGGATCTTCTAGTTATTTTTGGTGTTTTGGTAGCAGTGGAGATTGTGTAGGCTCAGTGGTAGCCCCACTTGCCCGATTTCGAGCTCGAAGGCTCAAAGGGCATTTTGGTAATTTTGGTTTATTATTTATTTATTCATGCAAAAATATTAGAAAATCACACTTTGAGTATTATCTTAAAAGTTATTTTATAAATATTGTATCTTTCAAAATAAATAAATAAATAAATAAAGCTCAAAACCTAAACCCTAGCCCTCTCATATATAAACTCTCTTTCTTCCACCTTTCCCCTCTTTTCCGCTTCTTCCCTCTCCTTTCCTTAACCCTAAAACCCATCCCTTGCTGCTGCCGTCGCCCTCCCCCATGCGCCTCTCTCTCGACCTTCTTCCACCCTCTATTCTTCCTCTTCTCTTTTTCCTCTCTTTTCTCTCCCCCTTCCTTTGCTTTCGGCCGCCGCCCCAGCCCCCTGTTTCTTTTTCTCTTCTTTTTTCACAAAATCCTAATCCTAACCCTCCCTCAAACCCATCTGTCGCCGCAGTCACTCCATCTCTTCATCAGTTTTCCTCCTCCCTTCTTCTTCTCCCCCTCTCTGGTTTTCTTTCTTTCTTTCTTCTTTTTCTTCCCCTCTTTCTCTCTTCTTTCCCTTTCCCCTTTGGCTGAGTCACTCGAGGCCGTGAGTTGACTCAGCCGGGTCCTGATTCTGGACCCGGTAACCCGGTCCATCTCGCCGATCTGGCCCTGTTCGCCAGATCCGGCCCAGCCCGCCAGATCCGACCCAGTCAGGCCCTATTCGGACCCGACCCGTTCTCGAGCCCATTTGCATTCCTTGCCCAGTTTGACCCGTTTCATCCCAATTTCTTACCCACCTATTCTTGTTTCAACAGATTGAGCCCCTTCAACCCCCGGACTCGTTTTCTCACATTAGGTTTCAAGGACACACACAGGGGAGGGAATTTATCACTGTTTTAGCATGCATTCGCATTCTTAACCTATAATCTTGGACATCGAGTGACCTGAATGGGACCCTTTCATTTATTAAGCTACCCTGTAAGGGAACCATTGAAATGAATATGTGGCAAGGGATCCGTTCAGGTTTACCCAAGTCAATTATATGCGATTAATATAAAATTCTAATGGAATGAATCGTTATTGATGCTTGAAGGTTGTGGAAAATATGTTTGTGTTTTAATCATAACACATATATGATATTATGATGAATAAGATAAGTGTAGAAGAACGCTGAACAAAATAGTTGTAGGATGTTGTGATGCTTTCCGTGTTTACGCATAATATGCATATGTAATCGCATATTGGATGTAGAAATATGAGTCTATGCACTGCTATGTGTCGTTGACCGCATGATGAGGCATGTTGTTGATATTGATGTTATGTCAGAACATTTTTGTGTTGTCATACATGATCATGATACCATGTGCATGCATGAAAGGTTTTGTTTATGTGTATACATTCATGATGATGAGATGAGTTTGGTGGTTGGAAGGACTTCCCCGTTACACTCCGGCGGTCGAGACCCCATAGGGGATGTGGGTCTCCCCGTTGTGTTCCGGCGGTCGAGGTGCCTACCCTAGAGTTTGTTTCCCCTCGGGCATGGTCGAGGTAGTTTCCGACACGACTCGTATGGGTGAGGCATTTGTGTATTATTTAGTCTACCGATGATACTGGTTGGGAGACCGGGGTTCTTTGGAGGACCTGATGTGGACTTTGGAGATGATTTTCTTAGATTTGGTTAATGAAATATCAGTTAATAGAGTAGTTGAGCATCGTAGGCATGGATGTTTTAGTCACTTGAAATATTTACTGCCCCTTTCATATGTGATCGATAACTACCTTGTTAATATGTGATATGTTCTCTCGCTGGGCTGTTTTGCTCACCCCTTACCTTTCAGGTGCCCCGACCGCGGAGGGGCCAGGCGGGCCCCTTGAGCAAGTACCAGGAGAAGAGTAGTAGAGAATAGAAGCTTATGCTTATGTTATGTTTGATGTTTGAGAACTTTAGTCATATAGATTCAACCACATATTTGTTTGGATGATTGTGTAACCTGTTGATTAGTTTACATTTGTGGTTCGTTGTGTTATTTCTAGTTTTGAACTTATGGGTTGTTGGACGGGAAGTAGTTACCCCGTTTAAAAAAGAAAAAAAAATTGCTGCTATTCTTGTACCCGATATCTGTCTTTTGTAACTTCTGAGATTTTTCGGAGATAACGCGCCCGTGACGAAATGGGGCGTTACATTCCCACTACCGGGGAACAGTCTACAAGCCACGTGACTTCCTTCTACCTGGGGATAGTCTACAAACTACGCGACTTCCCTCTCGCTTTCTGATCCTACTTAGTCTTTTCCATCCTTATTATGTCCATGGGTCCGATTTTTGTCTTAGAGTCAACGGTTTCTACAATAATAAAAAATAAAGATTAAGTTGACTCTTCTCACTTTCTCCAGCTTAATTTTACACGAGAATCTGTGAAAACAGTGAAAACCCATAAATATCCGTTCAAATTCAATTATACGTAAAATATTCCCAAAAACCCTTTGTTAATTTTCCACATGAAAAACAGGGTAATGTCTGTGAGTCCCCTAAGCTCTTTCTACTTTATTGACTTTGTAAGCTATCCAAAACATAAAATAAATAGAAAATAGAAAGTACTCTGTGCCCAGTCTCGTACTTCTTCTTGGCCAAAGAAGAGTATTAAGACTTTACCTAGAGGGTACAACACTAAAAGTAAATACATAAATTACACAGTGCCCAATCCGTTTCTCATCGGGCTACCATGGCCACCTCAGATGATACCACCGAGCGGCGAAATCGCTGCGCTACAGATGAAGAATTTCGGCCCAGATGGTACATTGCAGGAATGTAAATAAAAGTACTCTGTGCCCAACTCCAAGACCACCGGGTGACTAAGCGCCACCTTAGATAGCACCATCGGGCTATTGAGCATCGCTACACATGATTTAATGGTAGTTTAGCCTAGAGGGTACATTGCGAAAATTTAAACACTCATTGAGGTAAAATGAACATACAACAGTTAGATGTGGTTAATATATTCTCCGTTTTAACTTAAAACTGAGAAATCACAGTTTTGACGCGAAATAAAACCAATTTTAGGGGTGTAACTTGAAATTTAAGAAGAAAGCTTATTTTTCCCTACATTTAGAAAAATCCATTTTTAGAGCCCCTAGGTCCCTCTTTTCATTTTTAATCTGCCTTGGAGTTAATAGAATGAGAAATGGAGAGTTTTAATACCTTGTACGGGAAAATCCATCAAAATTTGACTCCAATTGGAAAATCCGACGCAAATGCGGGGAAAACCCAAGCGTTTCAGTTGCTCGAATGACAAAAGTAAAAAGAAGAAGAAGGAAATGAAAGATGAAAAGGTAAAAAGGAAGATAAGAGAGAGAGCAATAGTTTTTTTTTCCCTTATTTCCTTCTCCACTTCCATACCATTTATAAGCAAAAGAGACAAATTCGAGCCATCACGTTGCCCAGCTACTTCATTGTAGTTTATAGGTTGAAGATAATATTTGATTATTTTATTGTTATTTCATTTTAAATATCACATTTTCGACTTCTTCACCACCGGGTATTGTAGAGGCTAAACTTATCCAACCAGTCCATTAGGTTGGGTGTCAAAAACTAACCAAGTTATCAAAATCTAGGAAGAAATACATGTCAAAAATCTGCTGATTTAATAAAAAATCATGTTTTTGTCAAATTTTCATAGCTTTAAAGAATCTTTTGGAAAAATTCTGACTTCACAGTCAGGTCAGGCAAATTTGTCTGATGAAAACATTTTAAAGGTCTGAGGAGTTTTGAGGTCAAAAGTCACTCCATTCGATTGAAAAACTATTTTTGGTTAAAATGATGGTCCACATTTAATAGTGTAAATTTAGTATCTTATACCTTATGTTTTGGAAATGAGAAAACATTGAAAAGGTTGGTTATACCACCGATTGAGTACTGGATCTCTCCGTATATTTTTATGACTTCGTCTTCACTACTAAATTAAGGCTTTACCAAGTGAGTAATTTGAGGGGGTCAAAAATCTATGGAAGTAGAACGAGCTTGGCATTTCGTTAGATCTGCAATTTAAAAACATGAAGGGTGTGTAAATTTGGTATCTTAACTAGCTCAAATGAAAAGTTTTCAGAGCAAAATAGTTTTAGGGTCAAAGTTGGAGAAAGTTCAGAAAATTTACAATATTGTCATTCTCATTCAACCGGAGTTGGATGTTGAGACAGCATTTGAGCTGGTGATTCCTCATTCTCCTCTACCTTCCTGCTCAACACACGGTCTACCGAGAGAAGATCATCAATACGCCGGATTTCCAGTGATGCCTCTTCGGAGATGGTGACGCGTACTTCTATTTACTTCTTCCGCTAAGAGGTTGGTAGCAGTCCCAGACTGCTCATGCTGAATCGAATTTCGAGAAACGGCCCTTGGGCGGCCTCTTTTGATTTTAACAACTCCTTTTCAGGTCTTTTCTTCGGTGAACATTGGTGGTGTCAATGATGGATTTGATGGCTTCTTTTCGAAACTTGCATCTTCTCCTTTGTTGAAATTTTCCGCTTGAGATCACTTTTATGGCAACTCGATTTTGTGATAGCTCTTTTCAGTCTCTTCTACTCCATCATCCTTTCCTTGAGACACACCGGTAGCATGGAATTGGGGCCTTGACTGGATTCCGGGTTTTTTGTCTTGGAAGGTTTTATCTTTTTCAACAATTCTAGGGACTACAGAGGAGTTGGTAGGTGTTTGGGGTCTGGTAAGTCGGAGGCAGAAGACTTCTCTAATATGATCTACAACGATAAATGACAATTAAAGTAGTGAAATCAGTTCACCCAGGTCTACATCTCCCATATTAGTCTTTATCGACGAGCTTCCCTTATTGCACGACATCTCATCATCAGCAACCTCCTTCTGCCTTACTGTTGTTTCTACCCAGGTGTCTCCACCTTCCTTACCCGATTTTTCTTTCTTTCTTCGGCAGTAAGACATACAAACCCATCTTCGGGTGCCGTCATTTGTTCAATACTCTCTCTCTCTCTCCCCGTGAGTAGCTATCCCTACTCCTCTTTCGTTGTCGTCAGATTTAACCGTCCCCCTTTGTCACCTTCCTCTCGCAAACAAATTGAGATCTCTTTCCAAACGGCCCCTTCATCTTTAGCCCTCCTCTAGAATTGTTGAGTTATGGAGAGAGCCTATTTTGGTCTTCTCCTATCCTTCTGATTTTTTTCTCTTTCTCCCCAACCATCAATTGCACTTGAAAAGTCGTGCCTACGAAAGAACGCAACGTTTGTAAGAGAAGCTCGAGGGTATAATTAGAAAAATGATAAAATTTAGTGCACAGTGATGATTTTCACTGTGTAAAAATCATTATCCAAAAGGAGATGGATATATTGTATGAATCAGTTTAGAAAGTATTTTTAGAATGATGCTACTTAGAAAAAATCATATCCATTAAATTTAAAAAGTCGGAATTTTTCATAGCTTCAAAAATTACAATCAAAATAGAGTCGATTTTCAACAGATTTTTAATTCAACAGCGTGATCACTTTCAATTGAATTTAAATTGGGTCCATATACAATATGTGGAGGGTAGATGGAGGTTAAAAGGAGAGGAGAGTATAATTTCAAACTCAGGTGGGTCTATCGAATTTTTTTTCTATATTTTGAATCTTGTTTTATTATGACTTTAAAGAAAAGTAGCAGATGGTTGAATAATTCAAAAAACAAAAGGAGGAGCAGGTAAGCTTCGCCGACTTATTCTACAATGTGCATTTAATTTAAACAATATTATATAGAAACATCCATATTTTCTTTTACATACGGTGATCTTTCGATTATGACTTAGTCGGTGCACTACTTGCTGTACTCGCCAAAGCACGGAGAAGAATCTATCACAGCTGCCGGCAATTGTGTAGATCTTCTTGGCTTATGTAAGTGCAGAAGAAAGATTTTTGCATGGTAATTAGCTAAACTCAGTCAAGGGTTGATTGAAGATAAATCAAAACATAATCTTAAACTAGCCAATAATGAAACAACGAGTGTGTTTCGACAGAAAAATTTTGGCAAGTCACAAATTCAAAATGTTAGGCCTAAAAAGTTAATAGATTTGAATTAGATGGATAGGACTGTGTGATAGAAATTTATTTTGAGTACATATAATTCTCCATTGAAAGAAACTTTTTGATATAGACTTTCGATGGTTGGTCGATCCTTTTTTGAAAGCCCATAAACCCAAAAGATCAAAACATTAATTAAAGCTTTTAAAGAGTACTTCCAGATTTGAACAAAGTTTCTTGGACCAAAGAACAGAGTATAAACATTTATCAATGTTATGTTCATTATGTTTGCATTTATTTTAATATATGGATAGAGAGATTTTTAAAGATTAATCAAGTGCTTAAGAGATTTTTAACAGATTAGTCTTAAAAAGAAGTAAGTAATATTAGGGCGCCACGCAAATTTGCATAGAGAGAAGTAAAGTAGTCTGGAAGCGACTCTGCAAAGGAAAATCTGCCATTTGGGCAGGTTTTCCGAGCGATGAAGAGATGAGATGTGAATGAAAATATGAAAATTATTGCATCAGCAGACGGTGCTCCCTTTCTTTATTTGGCCATTGGTGCATGTTAGCTAAGGATTAAAGTATTAAGAAAAGTCAGTCAAATCACACCCAAATTTCCACATAAATCATTGACCCAATTGTCTTAGAAAGGTTCCTTGGGTGCTTTTTACCTTGATGAATTAGGTAAGTTTAGGTAAATGGGTAGCTATATAAAGGGGTAGTGAGGATGTTTAAGAGCATCACGGAAACTCATTTTACAATGAAGATGGGTACAAGAGTAGGGAAAGGGGCCTCCAACGCTTCTTCCATTGCCAATCTCTTGGTAATGTTGGTTTCACTTTGCTTGGCTCTTGAGGCCACTGCTAACTACCATTACTCCTCTCCACCACCACCTGAGAAGTCTGCTCCTCCTCCTTACTACTATAAGTCCCCACCTCCACCACCCCAGTACGAATACAAATCTCCACCACCACCCACACCCGTTTATAAATATAAGTCCCCGCCTCCACCGGTGTACAAGTCACCTCCCCCACCACCCCACAAAGAGTACGAATACAAGTCTCCACCACCACCAACGCCAGTTTACAAATACAAGTCTCCACCACCACCAACGCCAGTTTACAAATACAAGTCTCCACCACCACCATACTACAAATACAAGTCTCCTCCACCACCAACACCTGTGTACAAGTACAAGTCTCCTCCACCACCAACACCTGTGTACAAGTACAAGTCTCCTCCACCACCAACACCTGTGTACAAGTACAAATCTCCTCCACCACCCACCTATAAATACAAGTCTCCACCACCACCAACACCAGTTTACGAGCACAAATCTCCACCACCACCTTACAAAGAGAATCCACCCTATGAATACAAGTCTCCACCACCACCTACACCCGTTTATGAACACAAATCTCCACCGTTGCCGATGTATAAGTCACCTCCTCCTCCTCATCACTACTAAGGAGTTGCATCAGAAAATGGTAAGCATGCTCTAGCATTGTAAAGTATACTTCTTTTTTTGAAATGATTATTTTATTAAAAGAGAAAGAGAGAAAGATGCACCAGAGGTGCGAACACAAAAACAAAGGGAACAAAACATCGACGAAAAAAAGGCCCGCTATCATTGTACCCAAGAAAAAAAAGCTATATAGTTGGGAACAACTTAAAAGAAAACAAAGTTGAGTGTAACCCATTCTTTCTAAACACGTAATATGTCGTTCATAGGGACAAGTATACTTACCCTTGGTGCTCTATACATCCAAAGTTCGATCAACTGATGAGCACTTTCTTTTTGGTTGTTGATTTGTCTTTTGCAGGAGAGTAGTATATTTCTTTCAGTGTAGTGTAGAATGGAATAAAGGGAGAGAGTTGCAGATCCTTCCTCGAAGAAGTTCAGTTCAGTTCTCCATTTGATTCTTGTTGTTCTATGATGAATGAAGATGGGAAGGGGAGGTTGCTTTTTCTTCTGTAATAAGTAGAATCCTTTGCTTGTGATGCGATTTGGATGGGAGATCCATATATATTTGTAGCTTCCAACATTTGGCAATCGAAGAGTTTGAATTAAATAATATATTTCTTAATTCATCTGTGGAACTATCATGTTTGTGCAATGTTTCTACTTTCGTCTTCTTCACACTCATTCAGTCGGCCTTCAATCAATTAAAACTCAAATCCAACTCATTTATATTATGGTTCCACAATCAGTGCTATAAATAATAAAGTAGAACTCATACATATGACTGTAGAGAGCATTATTATAAAAATCATTGTAATGCTTTTCCAATGGCATCCCAACTCCATCCATGCAATGTCATTGAAATGGTCCTCATGTTTCCACGTAGGCTAAGTTTGTAAGTGGGTCCCACTGGCAACACTTTATAGGTCTCGTGCTTTTATTCTTTTGGAGAGAAAAATGCATAAAGTGTCTTGTCATTATGATTAGTCTTAATTTTAACACGGGGTGACGATATCCATGAAAAAAAACTATGTTATTTATAATTTCTTTTATCTAGGTGAGAATAGCCGCCGTTAATGTTTTAATTCATGCATGTCATTTTTGAGTTATAAGATATGTTATTCTTTTCCTTCCTATATTGTATATGATGGATTCAGTCATATATCTCTAATACTAATACGACATATTGTCGAGACAATCATGTATCACCAATATATCATTGATATGATATTTTTCATTTGAGTAAAAATATTTTTAAACCTAAATAATCCACAGATGTCAATTCATTCCATTTCAGTTGGAACCGCCGAACGTTCTGAATTTAGCCAAAAAAAAAAATGGAACAGAACAGGTCCAACTCTTGTACCAGATTCAGCTCCCGTCGGAATGTGCTTGGTATGGGTAAAACGGGCTAAAATGGTTATCGGCCCGTTTTGGCCCTATCCATTTCTTTGTACAGATTTAAAAAAAAAAAACTCTGAAAAACATTTGAGCCTAAAGTGAAATATCCACCCTCTTGATTTTACTGGTCAAAATCATCACATGTTCTTAATTTAAAGGCGCTTACTGACTTTGACCACTATTATCTAGTTGCTAGAAATTAATTTTTGGCTGAAACTTAATTCATGTGTAGTTTATGGAGTATATTTTCACTTCATATGGATTATTTTTAATTTCTATGACAAAAATTTGAGTAAAAAATGAAATGGAATCGGTCTTCCTATGTGTTTTTAGTTTTGACCTTTAATTTTTTTTTTTTTTAAATTGAGAATTCAATTTCTTTTCTTGAGTAGTTTTTGATATTTTGTCTAGTTCAATTTGTAGATTATTCTTATCAGAGTAAAATTCCAAATGCTCTTGAATTAGTAGTTGATAGTTACACTATTATGAATTGAAATTACAAATATAAGTAGTTATCTAATGATAATTTCTATTTTTATTCATATAGGTTAGTATAAAATTATGAAAATAATTAATATATTATAATTTTATTATTGTTTTCATATTTTATTGTATTTTTTTCTTTTTCAAGAAGAGGTGGAGCCGTAAAATTCTTCGTCATAAAAAGAACCTTCATATGACAAAATTTGATTGGAAATGATTAATCTATTAACTTAACCAATATTTTGTCTACATTCTAGATGTGGTCTCTCTCTTTGAAAAAGTTTGCATTAAAGAAAAGGACCGTTATCAATCTACTTTACAATTATAGACCAGGATATTGTTACAATTTTTGTCCAAAGTAATACACATAGTCAAAGTTAGAGAAAGTGATGGAAATGCTCTCTCTAAGAAGAAAAACTGAATTCAAATTTGGCGTTAGACATTTTAACATTGGAAAAAAACAGAGATGAATTGGCTTTTTGGGGCCGACATCATTCATGATTTATAAGACCTAAAGGGTGGGTCCAATGTATGAGGATGGGTGAGTTTGTGATGCAGTGGGTAAGATCGGTTAAAATAAGAGTTTAAATCGGATTAAAATTAGACGGTTGACTCGGACAAATAAGTAAAGAATGAGTACTGAATGGGATTTACTAGCTATTAGATAGGATTAATGAGATTTGAATGAATTAATTAAAGGACGGTAATGGGTTAATGGGTCAAATTTGGGTAAAAGAATCTAGGACGATGAAGGTTGTGATTAGGGCTACAATTTGGGTTCCTTAAAACCCAACTCGACCCGAGTTGATATATATGGAACCCGACTCGACCCAAATTCTCAAACCAAATCTCACAATCCGACCCGACCTGAATTCTCAAACTGAATCTCACAACCCGACCCGACCCGAATTCTAACCTGAATTCTGACCCGACCCGCACTTTGAATTCATTTTAGACTAATTTTAGCCAGGTCGGGTCAGGTTAACTTATAAAATCCTCAATCCGATCTGACCCGAATTTCATGTGGGTTTTTATATTCTCAGCCCGACCCGACCCGAATTTCATGTAGGTTTATATATTCTCAACTCAATCTAACCCGTTGATCCAAAATTCTCCACCCGACCAGCATGATTTCTCGGGTCGGGTCATGCGAGTAGGGCCAAAACCCGACCCGAGTTGCAGCCCTAGTTGTGACATGGATTTGAGAATGGTGGAGTGGGTAACCAAAATAATACTCCCTCCGTCCCAATTTAGTTGTCTCATTTGAAATATTTGTATTTTTTACGGAACTCTCTATATAAGGCTAGGACGCCATGTGATCTCCTCCATTTTCAACACACTTTATGCTATTTTAATATAAATGGGACAACTATTTTGAGACAATTTCAAAATTCATTTAAGATAGCTGAATTGGGACAGAGGGAGTAATAAAGAAGGGACAATGGGTTGTTAATGGAATTTAATGCATGATGGTTATGGCATGGGACTAGTGGGCAAATTAAAGAAGATGGAATACAGAAGTAACGTTGGAGAGGCAGTGGGTTAAAATAAAAGAAATTGGAGTGAAAAGGTAGGGTTAATAGTAGGGAAACAAAAGAAAGGGGAGGCTCTGTCTTGAGAAAAGGATTGGACGAACCTGAGAATGGGGAAAATACAGGAAAAGGTGAGGATGGTGGAGGCTGGGTCAATTGATGGACGATGGTCTGAGTTTGGAAGATGAGTACGGAATGGCTATATATATGTATGTATGTAGGCTCGAGCCTAGGGCCTCCAAATAGTCAGAGCCTCCAAAGATATATATATATATATATACATATACACATATACACATATGTATATGTATATACATATATACATATATATACATATATGTATATACATATATATAGTAAAGGGCCTCGGGCCTGACCCAATATCCCACATTTCCGCCCAATACCAGTCCGTTTTCTCTGACCGCGTTCTGCGTCCGCGTGCGGAACGCGGTTCCGCGTTTGCAAATGAAGTTTCCGTTCTAGAATCCCAGTTTCAGCGTTCCCAACTGCGGAACGCGGTTCCGCGTTCGCATGTGCAGAACACGGCTCCGTGTTCGCACGTGCTGAACGCAGTTCCGCGTTTCCGCGTGAAACGTCCGTCCGTTTGCCCCTCGCGCGATTTTCGAGTTTTCTTCCGCCCGTTCGTCTTCCATTCCACATTTTCTATCGCTTTGTATTCCTTTTCAAAACGATCAAAATATACGCCCTTTTTTAAACCCAAAAATACCAGCACCTCTCCTCTCCTCTCCTCTCCTTCTCTCTCACTCTATCTCACTGATCTCTCACTCTCTCTCACTACACTTTCTCTCTCTCTCACTCTCCTCTGATCTCTCTCTAACTCTCTCCATGATCTCTCTCTCTGTTCTCTCTCGCCTTCAGTTTGCTAAGTTGCATATTTCAGATTTACAGGTATTTTTTTATCAATCCTATCATTTTGAATTCATCATGGATGTTTGAGATCTGTTTTGGGTGTTTATTGTTTTATTTTAAAAAAGACAATAAAAAGTAAAAAAGAATAAAATATGAAATAATACATTTAAACAATTTCTCAGCATGTATTATTTCATAATTAACTCTTGCGATATTTATCTATTTGTCTAATTTCATCATTCGAAAGATACACGGTTAAAGCTTCTATGTTCAAATCATTAATTTAAATATTTAAATATTGAGTTTATAAAAACTACTTATTAGTCTAAAGATTAGGTAGATTCTCTAGTTCAATTGATTCCCTGATTCAATTAAATAGTTTCATAAAATCTAAAAAAATTATATGTATTCTTGCATTTAAATTAGATTAATAACCCTATAATTAATATTACATAAAATAGATGATTAGTTTCTAATTAAATAAATTAATTATTAAGAATGAGAAATTGTGGAGCGTATTTGAGCGTATCTGACCATCAACCACCTCCAATTTCCTCATAAAAGCTGAATATCCAAGGCCCTCGTGGGGAAACCGACCACTCCCCATTTGAGGAAATGTCAGGCCATTGAGGGTGGCTAGCTCTCCTCCCCACTGCACTATTTCGGCACTGCCCTGTAGTGAATTGTAAATGGACTTTGGCCAGTAACCTACTAATTCACTTCCGATCATTAGCATCCAATTTCCAGTGCTCGTATCCAGCAATTAGTAATTTCCTCTTTTATCATCTTCTTTATTTGTATTTGGGTTTCTCTATAAATAAAACAGAGTCTCCCCTTAATTCATAAGGAAGGCAAACTAAATAACTTAGTATGATTGGCATTTTAAACTTTTAGAGCTCACTAAAAAATTATTTTAGAAAAAAAAATTGTGGGACCATCTCCAGCAATTGTTTCTGTGATTGTTCTTTGATTGTGTGGATTGTTTTTTGATTTAATTAAACCATTCAATGACATATTTTTTATCCCATAATTTACATTTAAATTTATATTTACAGTGAGTCAGTGAAATTGATTCTGCGACTCTGATTAATCTTATGTGGGCGGGACGGGGCGGCGCGTGCGTGACTATTTCCAACTGGTTCTAGTTATTTACAAAGCAAATCAGGTTTTATTGTTCTTTAATTTTGATTATTTATCTATTAATTTTTATTGGTTATCACTATCATTATGTCTACTAGAAAACATCATTCTGGACATGAAAAAAAAAAAAGACAAAAACAAGTTCAGGAATTGATTCAATCTCAAGCGGGATCTCTTAATAGATATTTTAGCAAAAGTAAACAAAATGAAAGTTCAATTGAAGATTTAGTTAATGATGAACATAATAATAACGAAGAAACTATTAATGAACATAATGATATTAACTTGGTGAATGAAGAAGATATAGATAAGAGTGATAATGAAAATAAGAATGAGAGTGAAGAAAATAAAAATTTCAATGAACATGTTTCTTTAGATATTTATGATCCCGGTAATTGGAAAAATATAAATATTGACCAAAATTTGAGAGACATATTGGTAAAAAGAGGACCCATAAGAGATAATGATATTAACTTTCCTAAAAATTCAAATAATAGACATTTTACTATCACACAATATATTCGATATTTACCAAATAGAGAAAAACAGGATAGAATATGGCCAGTTTACTCAATTGCTTTGTATAAAATATTTTGTTTTTGTTCTAAGTTGTTTAAACAAGATGGACTCAATTATCAATTGACAAATGAAGGAATTAATGATTGGAAAAATGTTAGTAATAGACTTAAAAGCCATGAAACTAATAACAACCATATTACTAATCTAAGAAAATAGATGGAATTGAAAATAAGATTACAAAAAAATGAAACAATTGATAAAATTAGGCAAGAATAAATGAATAAAGATAGGGAACATTGGAGACAAGTACTAATAAGAATAATTGGTATTGTGAAAAACTCTTGGTAAAAACAATTTGGCATTTCGTGGAGACAATGAAAAGATTTATGAACAAAGTAATGGAATTTTTTTATCCTTTATTGAAATGATCGCTGAATATGATTCTATAATGCAAGAACACGTTCGATGTATTCAAGATAAAGAAATTCAATACCACTATCTTGGTCATAAAATTTAAAATGAATTAATACTTTTGTTAGCGGGTGAGATAAAGAATGAAATAATTAAAAGGATCAAAGAATCAAAATATTTTTCGATCATACTTGATTGTACTCCAGATATAAGTCATGAAGAACAAATGCCTATCATGGTATGTTATGTGGATATTTCAACAAGTAGAAGAGTTTTTCTTAGGATTTTTAAAGGTGGACGATACATCAGGACAAGGACTTTTTAATGAACTTATAGATATTCTAAAAACTCTTGAACTTAATATTGATGATATAAGGGGACAAAAATATGATAATAGTTCTAATATGAAAGAGAAAAATAAAGGAGTATAAAATAGGGTACTACATATAAATCCTAGAGCATTCTATATGCCATGTGGTTGTCATAGTCTTAACTTGGCACTTTTTGATATGGTAAATTCTTGTTCTCAAGGTAAAACATTTTTTGGAATTATACAACGTATATATAATGTATTTTCATCTTCTACAAAGCGGTGGGAAGTTTTTACAGCTTATGTTAAAGGTATCACGGTTAAGCCATTATCACAAACACATTGGGAAAGTCACATTGAAAGTGTAAAAGCAATTAGATTCTAAGCTCCACAAATTAGAGATGCTTTAATTGACTTAGCGAACACTTGTGAAGATCTTAAGACAAAGAGTGATGCTGAAGACTTAGTAACATTAAAATTTGAAAATCTTGAATTCTTATTTGGTATGGTTATTTGGTATAATATATTATTTGCTTTTAATAATACTAGCAAAATTGTACAAGCAAAAGACATGAATATTAACGTTGCTTTAAATGTTTTAAAAAGACTTATTTCTTTTTTTTGAAACTCAAAGAGAAAGTGAATTTGAATCTGCCATGATTAATGTTAAAGAGATTGCCAGAGAAATGGAAATTGAACTTATATTTCATGAAAAAACGTATCATTCATAGGAGAAAATATTTTTATGAAAATGCTAGTGACGAGATAATACAATCACCTAAAGAATCTTTTAGAGTAAATTACTTCTTACATATATTTGATCAAGCTCTTATGTCATTTAAGACTACATTTGAACAATTTCAAAGATATGAAGATACTTTTGGATTTTTGTTTGATTTAAAAAAGTTAAATTCTTTAGATGATCATAATTTGAAAAGTTCTTGTAATAAACTTCAAGATTTTCTAAGACATGACATGATTTCTACTATTGATGGAAGTGACTTATTTTCAGAATTAAAAAGTTTGAAAGATGGACTACCAAAAGAAGTAAAAGAAACAATTGAGGTGTTAAATTATATAAAAAAAATGAATTGTTGTTTTCCAAATGTATGGATTGCTTATAGAATAATGTTGACTATACCAGTTACAGTTGCCTCTACAAAAAGAAGTTTTTCAAAGTTAAAACTGATAAAATTTTATCTTCAGTCTACAATGTCAAAAGAAAGATTAAATGGATTAGCTATCTTGTCCATTGAAAAAGATATGTTAAAAAAACTTAAATATAATAATTTAATTAGTAATTTTGCATGTCAAAATCCGAGAAGAATAAATTTTAAATAATACTTTGTTATAAATTTGATTTTTATATTTTATTTGGATATTTTACACTTTATAAAAAATATATATAATTTTTTTTTGTGAGTGTATATAAAGGCAAAGGGCCCTATTTTAAGAGTTCACCTAGGGCCTCTCAAATGTTAGGGCCGGCCTTGTGAAAAAACCTCTGTTGTTGGGTGAAACGGGAAACAACGACTAGGACAGCGGAGAGACTCCAAGGCAGGGAACTCGAAGAAAGAGGAAGAACTGTAAGATCACCGTCGAACGGGGAAGAGAAGAGAGAAAGAAGAAGGCCCAAGTTCACGAGAGAGAGAAGAGAACTGGAATCCACCGGGATAAGGGAGAAAGATAATAGGGAAAATTCCCAATTCAATTTTTCATTAATCTGCTTTATCTACAAAGCAGTTTATATAAACATTCAACTTAAACGAAAATAGAAAAGAAAATCCAACGAAAATAGAAACAAAGAGAAAAAGAAAGTAAATCTTCTTGTTGTTGTTTCACTGCTCCAAATCGTCGGTGTATCAAGAGAAGAAGGAAAGAATGGAGTTTCCTTGGTTGGTCACTGTGCTGCATCAGTTTGGAAAGTATTTTTAGAATGATGCTATTTATAAAAAAATTAGATCGAGTTGACTTGGGAGAGAATTTTGGATCTAAGATTGGGTGAGATAAGATTGGAAATAAAAATGGGATTTGATGATATGGAGATAGGCTTGTGGAATTCAAATAGATGAGATATGGTATAGTCAGAATGGAGGCTCTAGGGCTTCCTAGGTGTTGTGCAATGTGAATGAGTGGTGGAGATTAAATAAATGAAATGAATGGCAGAAGATGCATACACATGGATTGGATTGGATATGGGCTTGAGTTGAGTTATAGAGCAATTGGCTTTAGTGAACTCATTGGACTTTGAACTGAGGCATCTAGACTTCATAGATTGTACTTGGTCTGGCCCACACATGAGATGTTCACGGGCCACTTGAGCTGGGCCCATTGGAATGGATTTCTGACCCATGATCTTCAATTTCAGACTTTTTCTCTTGATTATAAGCCTATTTATCCATAATTAAGTAATTAATCCACCACTTAAAATTTGAAATTATTAAATTAATCCAGACTCATAATTGGATCCAGATTTATTCAATTTACAATGAAATCCCTAAAAGTGGTCAGAATCTAATTACTAAAATTCTGGGTCTTCCAATTTAAGCTCAGATTATTGCAATTTCTTCTGGTTTTTTAATGATTCCCTGATTTTTCTATTTTTCTCTACAAAACTAGCAAAAAGGAATAAATGCACCTAATATAAACAGAATTGAAGGCTAACTAGTCCAATAATCAGGGGTAAAAATGTCATTTTCATGTCTCAATACCTCACTTCAAGTTGAGGTTCCCACTAAACCTCATTTTGAGTCAAGGATTCCACTAACCATGTTGAGGTCCCCATTAAGCCTCATTCAAAACCAAGGTTTCCACTAAACCTTGTTTCAAGTTGAGGTTCCCACTAAGCCTCACTTAAACCGAGGAGCCCACCAAGCCTCTTGAGGTTTGCACTAAGCCTCAAATAAAACCAAGGTACCCACCAAGCGTCAAATGCATCAAGTCCCGACACGGTCAATTATGACTCAACGGTCACGCATATGAAGGGAAATACCAACCTTAATGACTTACCACAACCAGAGACAGTCTATAAATCATATATCTCCCACAACCGGGGACAGTACACAAATCACATGACTTCCCACTATCTGGGGACAGTCTACAAACCTCATAACTTCCCACTACCATTTTATATATCATATAATTTCCCACTATCTGGGGATAATTTACAAATTACTTACCTATCACTGATACCTTCCCACTGCCGGGGATCAGTCTACAAGCCACGTGACTTCCCTCTACCTAGGGATACTCTACAAGCTACGCGACTTCCCTTTACCTGAGGACAGTGCACAAACCACACGACTTCCCTCAACTGGGGAATTGTCTACAAATCACGTATCAAACATCCTATACGACCCTACAGTCAATTATGGCCATTCGGTCTAAGTCAACGACTACCTACCCTCAACTAACTACATCTTTTGAGATGTGCACCCATAAACACATCCCAAAAAGCATAATGCATTTTTTGGAATATACGCCCATACACAAATATCTAATATGCATTAAGTTTAGTTGAAGGATGACTCCTACCATATGCGTGAAGAAAGTTTCTCATGCTACTCACCTTCACCTGGTTTTACAGCTCCGATCTCGAGACTCAAAACATAAAATCGTCATCCCTGCACCAAACTCAATAACACAGTATACCGCAGTATACCACCATTCACAGTTTCGGTCCCGAAACATTCCAACACCTGCACAAGTGGTCAGAATAACATTCCATATACATCGACACACTCCCTAAAAAAATATACCACATGTACAACAACTTGAATTGACTACTAACATCTCGTGCCTTCGTCCAATTCATTAAACTTATTAACCTCTAGACGCCTGCATGGGTCCCACACTGCGTTTTAGACTACTAAACTCAGCTCCCTAACACATTTTCAATGCTTACGTTTTAATAGTTAGAACGAATACATCCCTCACAAATAAGCGATGTCAGGTCTCGTTTTTTTATCCCACTTAGTCTTTTTCATCCTTGTTATGTCCATGGGTCCTATTTTTGTCCTAGAGTCAACGGTTTCTACAATAATAAAAAATAAAGATTAAGTTGAGTCTCCTCACTTTCTCCAGCTTAATTTTTTCACGAGAATCTGTGAAAACATTGAAAACCCATAAATATCCGTTCAAATTCAATTATACATAAAATATTCTCAAAAACCCTTTGTTTATTTTCCGCATGAAAAACAGGGTAATGTCTGTGAGTCCCCTAAGCTCTTTCTACTTTATTGACTTATGTCAGTAGAGTCAGTTGTCAGCCATCCAAAACATAAAATAAATAGAAAATAGAAAGTACTTTGTGCCCAGTCTCGTATTTCTTCTTGGCCAAAGAAGAGTATTAAGACTTTACCCAGAGGGTACAACACTAAAAGTAAATAAATAAATTACGCAGTGCCCAATCCGTTTCTCACTGAGCGACCATGGCTACCTCAGATGATACTACCGAGCGGCGAAATCGCTGCGCTACAGATGAAGAATTTCAGCCCAAATGGTACAGCGCAGGAATGTAAATAAAAGTACTTTGTGCCCAACTCCAAGACCATCGGGTAACTAAGCGCCACCTAAGATAGCACCATCGGGCTATTGAGCATCGCTACACATGATTTAATGGTAGTTTAGCCCAGAGGCTATATTGCGAGAATTTAAACACTCATTGCGGTAAAATGAACATACAACAGTCAGATGTGGTTAATATAATCTCCGTTTTAACTTAAGACTGAGAAATCACAGTTTTGACACAAAATAAAACAAATTTTAGGGGTGTAACTTGAAATTTAAGAAGAAAGCTTATTTTAGGGGTCAAAAGTCACTCCATTCGATTGAAAAACTATTTTTGGTTAAAATGATGGTCCACATTTAACTGTGTAAATGTAGTATCTTATACCTTATGTTTTGGAAATGATAAAACATTGAAAAGGTTGGCTATATCATAGATTGAGTACTGGATCTCTCCATATATTTTTACGACTTCGTCTTCACTGCTAAATTAAGGCATTTACCAAGTGGGTAATTTGAGAGGGTCAAAATCTGTGGAAGTAGAACGAGATTTGTAATACCCTGACCCAAATTAGGGGTAATTAGTTTAATAGATCTTTCTTAAACAGGTTAATCTCGAAGATTTCGGTTAGGGCTTAGTGAAAAACCCAAGTGTGGTCCAATATGAGCTCGAAAGCTCAGTGATCAAGCTCGTCCAGCTGGAGGGGCAAAATGATAATTTATCACTTATTATTATTATTTTATTAATTATGTTATTATGTAATTATTATTGGATGATATTATTCTCCTTAATCAAGGATTCCTATTTCTGATTTTAAAATAATTTTATTTTCAGAAAATAGTATTTAAAACCGCCCATCAAAATCCTGAAAGGGAGAAATAAATATTTTTAAATAGTTTTGGAAATGAGAAATTTTTGAAACAAGTATAATATGTTAGACCATTTTAGTATGGTCTTGTTTATTCTTTCAAACCCCCAAAAATGAGGATTTTAAATCGTTTTATTTAACACAAGTTAAATCGCATAAATATTGTTAAATTATGATTTTTATTTAAATCTATGGTTTTTGGTGAATTTTAAATCTCCAAATTTTTATGGTGATTAGAGTTTTTAAAACCCAACTTATCTGTCAAGTTGGATTAAAATTTTTGAGCATTTAAAATCATGTTTTATGTTGAAAATCGGATTTTTATCAAATAGGGACCTAATTGCAAAACTAGAAAGTTGGAGGGACTTATCTGCAACCAAACCAACCGAACAGTGGTTTACTGTTCCGGACGTTGCATGCAGTGGCTCGATGGCCACCTCCGATTGCTCAAAATTTCTATATAATGCCCCTCAGATCAGCTGGTTTACTTCCAAATAATTTATCATCTCCCTCTCAGTCTCAGCTGCTCTGAAAACCAGCAATCTTCCTCCCTCAGTCTCTCTATTTTTCCCAGTTTTCTTCACCGTAAGCTTAGAAGGAAGATTTTTCAACCTAGGAATTCAAGTGAAAGTAACCACTGTGTTCCTTTTCAAATTTCAATCGATTTAGAATCAAGAAAAAAATGATTTTGGCCAAGTTTTGAGTGAGTAAAATGGTTTTGAAGTTTAAGAAAAAACTTGATTTTTCTTTTATTAGTGTGTTTTTAGCGTTAAAATTAGTTGGCCTAATCAGTGTTAAAGTTCCAAACCACTTCCTATGGGAAGAGGACTCACTAAGGAGTCTATTTGACCGGTTGGATGTAAAAACCGAATCTAGAAAATCCATTGTTTGTGGATTCGTATTTCATGGAGTATCTGCCTGTTACTGTCTGCTGCTGTAAACAGAGGAGGAAGACCACTCTCGGATGGTCCGACAGTTGTGCTTCGGACGGTTCGAGAGTGACCTTCGGACTTTCCAAGCTTCAACCGGAAGTCCTGAAGCGTCTGAGGCTAACCTTTCTGCTCCGGATGTTCCGAGCTGTGTTCGGAAGGACTGAATCCCTCTCGGACGATCCTAGCTTCACTCGGCATGATCCGAAACACACAGACCCACCGAAGCCTATTTTTTTTATTTTTCGATTCAGAAGGACCTTCGGACGATCTGAGACCTGATCTTCAGACGATCCGAAGACAGACCCAAGTTACAAAGTCTGTGACTAGTTTAGGCAGAGGTTCTGTTGATCCGACGCCACAGTACCTGGTTCTGAGGCATATTCCAAGGAACCCAGTTTTTTAATGAAGAATCTTGATTATTTGATGATGCATGTGATGTTTATACCCCATTGAAAAATTAAAAATGTACTAACCCTCTTCTCTTAATACTATAGTGTATATACTATTGTATGCACTTTCAGGCCGACTCTATTTATCGGGCACTGAGTGACTTCACTTCCAGGCCGACGCTATATTTGTCGGGCACTGAGTGACCTCGAGGCCTTACTCAACGTGTCAAATCTGGTCCTATTCAGAAGACAATCGAGAAGTGACCTGAATATCTAAACCTAACTCAATAAGTCAATCTGGTCATGCCTAGAAGACAATATGAGTTTTGGACTGAGCACCTTATTATTACTATATTGTGGATTATTGTAACTTAAAATGGTTACAAACCAAGTAGGAAACTCAATTCCATATACATTGGAGATTTTTGGGAAAATAGTATGGTTTTGAAATACTACTTGTATATATACATTTGGATGCTATTTATGTTGACCTATTAATGATTATGCACTTGTTTGCTTGTTGAACAGAGACCGCAATACCACACATTTTTGGTGAGGGAACTTACTTTGCAGTAGGTGTAATCAGGTTTTTATTGAGATGAATTTTGAGGAATGAGTGGTTTCAGATTTGATGAATCCACCCATGTGCCTAGACATAATACATTGTTGTAAGAAGTGCTTATGATAATTGTGAATGTTTATGATGTCGATCATATGAGATATGTAATACTGCTTCTACATGTCCTTGACTATTGAACCAATATCGGACATGTGTGTGAGATGGTTTACGTCTATTGGACCAGGGGTGTAGACAGTTGCTGACTTGAAGAGTGTCAGTATCGGTCATGTGAGGGCCAGAGATGTACTTGAAAGGATGTATTTTGACCGTGCGGGACTTAATACGATGGTCTCAGTGTAGTATGTAGGTGTTATGTTGGATGACAGCAGTTATAGAAATGATGATGAGATTATACTTGATATTGAGAATTTATTATCAAGCATGAGATATTATATTGCAAATGTTGATTATTTACTAACCTGGTGTTTCATTAGACTGCACTGTTATATTTCATTCACTGGGCTAGTTAGCTTACCCCACTCACCTTTTAGGAGATGTACCTGAGGAGGAGAACCCTCCATATGAAGCTTAGGATGGATAAGCTGCTGCATTGTCTCGGAATTCCCACTGAGGGGAATTCCGCTACCTTTGCTTTTTAGTTCCTTGAATCATTTCCTTATATAAAGTATCGGGTGTGGTACTTAATTTGTATTGATGTGATGTACTAAACTACCATGTGTTCCGTAGTTACTCTGATGTTATTGGAATAAAAATTCGTTGATCGGAATTATGTGTTTGTGTTGATGTCTCTTTTTGGGTAGACTTATGGTATGTGTTTGAGTCCACATGTTGAGATCATGTGTGACCATTGGGCCTAACCGTTGATCCGGCCCAGTTAGAATTCTTGAGTTAGTTTAGTTTCAAAAAAAAAAATCAGTCGCGTTCTAGGCCCACCTTTTGGGTCGGGGCATGACAAGCTTGGCATTTCGTTAGATCCGCAATTAAAAACATGAAAGGTGTGTAAATTCGGTATCTTAACTAGCTCAAATGAGAAGTTTTCAGAGCAAAATAGTTTTAGGGTCAAAGCTGGAGAAAGTTCAGAAAATTTACAATATTGTCATTCTCATTTAAACGAGTCGGATCAATGGGCTTCCGAACTCCGTTCAGACCAAACTTAGACTTGCTGGAAAACCCACTCTGTAATCTTCATGGTTAACGAATCAAAAATCACAATTAACTGCTCTTAATTACACAATTAATTAGGACTGGGTTATTACAAGACACATTTTGATAAAGAACCCAATTCATAAATGTTTTTCTTGGGTGAATCCAAATCAATGAATGGACACCTTGGAAACCTAAAGGATGCATAGATTTCCAACTCCAACACACCCCTTCGCCAAAAGACTCATTGGAAAACTAAAAGTTGCATTCGTTTGCAACTTCCAACAAGTCCAGCTTTTCTCTCTGGTGCACTTGTGAGTGGGCACCTGGCATGGCTGACTCAACCCTGTAACCGGAGTTGGATGTTGAGACAGCATCTGAGCTAGTGATTCCTCATTCTCCTCCACCTTCCTGCTCAACACACGGTCTACCGAGAGAAGATCGTCAATACGTCGGATTTCCAGTGATGCCTCTTCGGAGATGGAGACGCGTACTTCTTTTTACTTCTTCTGCTCAGAGGTCGGTAGCAGTCCCAGAATGCTCGTGATGAATCGAATTTCGAGAAACGGCCCTTGGGCGGCCTCTTCTGATTTTAACAACTCCTTTTCAGGTCCTTTCTTCGGCGAATGGTGATGACGTTGGTGATGTCAATGATGGATTTGACGGCTTCTCTTCGACACTTGCATCTTCTCCTTTGCTGAAATTTGCCGCTTGAGATCACTCTTATGGCAACTCGATTTTGTGAGAGTTCTTTTCAGTCTCTTCTGCCCATCATCCTTTCCTTGAGACACACCGGTGGGATGAAGTTGGGGTCCTAACTGGATTCTGGGTTTTCTGTCTTGGCAGGTTTTATCTTTTCCGACAATTCTAGGGACTACGGAGGAGTTGGGAGGTGTTTGGGGTTTGGTAAGTCAGAGGCAAAAGACTTCTCTAATATGATCTGCAGCGATAAATGACAATTAAAGTAGTGAAATCAGTTCACCCAGGTCTACTTCTCCCAGATCTGTCTTTATCGACGAGCTTCCCTTACTGCACGACGTCTCACCATTAGTAGCCTCCTTCTGCCTTACTGTTGTTTCTACCCAGGTGTCTCCACCTTCCTTTCCCGATTCTTCTTTCTTTCTTCGGCAGTAAGACATACAAACCCATCTTCGAGTGCCCTCATTTGTTCAATACTCTCTCTCTCTCTCTCTCTCTCTCTCTCCAGGTGAGTAGCTCTCCCTACTCCTCTTTCGTTGTCGTCAGATTTAACCGTCCCCCTTCTGTCGCCTTCCTCTTGCAAACAAACTTAGATCTCTTTCGAAACGGCCCCTTCATCTTTAGTCCTCCTCTGGAATTGTTGAGTTATGGAGATGGCCTATTTTGGTCTTCTCCTATCCTTCTGATTTTCTTCTCTTTCTCCCCAACCATCGGCTGCACTTGAAAAGTCGTGGCTGCGAAAGAACGCAATGTCTCTAAGAGAGCCTCGAGGGTATGTGTAAAAATAATTATCCAAAAGGAGATGGATATATTGTATGAATCAGTTTTTCGGGCGGACATCACTAATGTTTTATAGGACCTAAAGGGTAGGTCAATGCATGAGGATGGGTGAGTTTAGAAAGTATTTTTAGAATGATGCTACTTATAAAAAATCATATACATTAAATTTAAAAAGTCGGAATTTTTCATAGCTTCAAAAATCACAATCAAAATAGAGTCGATTTTCAACAAATTTTTAATTCAACGGCGAGATCACTTTCAATTGAATTTAAATTGGGTCCATATACAATATGTGGAGGGTAGATGGAGGTTAAAAGGAGAGGAGAGGAGAGTCCAATTTCAAACTCAGGTGGGTCTATCGATTTTTTTTTCTATATTTTGAATCTTGTTTTATTATGACTTAAAAGAAAAGTAGCAGATGGTTGAATAATTCAAAAAACAAAAGGAGGAGCAGGTAAGCTTGGCCAACTTTTTCTACAATGTGCATTTAATTTAAACAATATTATATAGAAACATCCATATTTTCTTTTACATAGTCATCTTTCGATTATGACTTAGTCGGTGCACTACTTGCTGTACTCGCCAAAGTACGGAGAAGAATCTATCCCAGCTGCCGGCAATTGTTTAGATCTTCTTGGCTTATGTAAGTGCAGATGAAAGATTTTTGCATGGTAATTAGCTAAACTCAGTCAAGGGTTGATTGAAGATAAATCAAAACATAATCTTAAACTAGCCAATAATGAAACGACGAGTGTGTGTTTCGACAGGAAAATTTTGGCAAGTCACAAATTCAAAATGTTAGGCCTAAAAAGTTAATAGATTTGAATTAGATGGATAGGCCTGTGTGATAGAAATTTATTTTGAGTACATATAATTCTCCATTGAAAGGAACTTTTTGATATAGACTTTGGATGGTTGGTCGATCCTTTTTTGAAAGCCCATAAACCCAAAAGATCAAAACATTAGTTAAAGCTTTTAAAGATTACTTCCAGATTTGAACAAAGTTTCTTGGACCAAAGAAGAGAGTATAAACATTTATCAATGTTATGTTCATTATGTTTGCATTTATTTTAATATATGGATAGAGAGATTTTTAAAGATTAATCAAGTGCTTAAGAGAATTTAACAGATTAGTCTTAAAAAGAAAGAAAATCTGCCATTTGGGCAGGTTTTCCGAGCGATGAAGAGATGAGATGTGAATGAAAATATGAAAATTATTGCATCGGCAGACGGTGCTCCAATTCTTTATTTGGCCATTGGTGCATGTTAGCTAAGGATTAAAGTATTAAAAAAAGTCACAGTCAAATCACACCCAAAGTTCTACATAAATCATTGACCCAATTGTCTTAGAAAGGTTCCTTGGGTGCTTTTTACCTTGATGAATTAGGTAAGTTTAGGTAAATGGGTAGCTATATAAAGGGGTAATGAGGATGTTGAAGAGCATCACTGAAACTCATTTTACAATGAAGATGGGTACAAGAGCAGGGAAAGGGGCCTCCAAGGCCTCTTCCATTGCCAATCTCTTGGTAGTGTTGGTTTCACTTTGCTTGGCTCTTGAGGCCACTGCTAACTACCATTACTCCTCTCCACCACCACCTGAGAAGTCTGCTCCTCCTCCTTACTACTATAAGTCCCCACCTCCACCACCCCAGTACGAATACAAATCTCCACCACCACCCACACCCGTTTATAAATACAAGTCCCCGCCTCCACCGGTGTACAAGTCACCTCCCCCACCACCCCACAAAGAGTACGAATACAAGTCTCCACCACCACCAACGCCAGTTTACAAATACAAGTCTCCACCACCACCATACTACAAATACAAGTCTCCACCACCACCAACGCCAGTTTACAAATACAAGTCTCCACCACCACCATACTACAAATACAAGTCTCCTCCACCGCCAACACCTGTGTACAAGTACAAGTCTCCTCCACCACCAACACCTGTGTACAAGTACAAGTCTCCTCCACCACCAACACCTGTGTACGAGTACAAGTCACCTCCCCCACCACCCCACAAAGAGTACGAATACAAGTCTCCACCACCAACGCCAGTTTACAAATATAAGTCTCCACCACCACCATACTACAAATACAAGTCTCCTCCACCACCAACACCTGTGTACAAGTACAAGTCTCCTCCACCACCAACACCTGTGTACAAGTACAAATCTCCTCCACCACCAACACCTGTGTACAAGTACAAATCTCCTCCACCACCAACCTATAAATACAAGTCTCCACCACCACCAACACCAGTTTACGAGCACAAATCTCCACCGCCACCTTACAAAGAGAATCCACCCTATGAATACAAGTCCCCACCACCACCTACACCCGTTTATGAACACAAATCTCCACCGTTGCCGATGTACAAGTCACCTCCTCCTCCTCATCACTACTAAGGAGTTGCATCAGAAAATGGTAAGCATGCTCTAGCATTGTAAAGTATACTTCTTTTTTTGAAATGATTATTATATTAAAAGAGAAAGATGCACCAGAGGTGCGAACACAAAAACAAAGGAAACAAAACTTCGGCAAAAAAAGGCCCGCTACCCTTGTACCCGAGAAAAAAAATGTGTAATTGGGAACAACTTAAAAGAAAACAAAGTTAAGTCTTAACACATTCTTTCCAAACACATAATATGTCATTCATAGGGATAAGTATACTTACCCTTGGTGCTCTATACATCCAAAGTTCGATCAACTGATGAGCACTTTCTTTTTGGTTGTTGATTTGTCTTTTGCAGGAGAGTACTATATTTCTTTCAGTATAGTGTAGAATGGAATAAAGGGAGAGCGTTGCAGATCCTTCCTCGAAGAAGTTCAGTTCAGTTCTCCATTTGATTCTTGTTGTTCTATGATGAATGAAGATGGGAAGGGGAGGTTGCTTTTTCTCCTGTAATGAGTAGAATCCTTTGCTTGTGATACGATTTGGATGGGAGATCCATATATATTTGTAGCTTCCAACATTTGGCGATCGAATAGTTTGAACTAAATAATATATTTCTTAGTTCATCTGTGGAACTATCATGTTTGTGCAATGTTTCTAAATTCTACATCGTCTTAATCACACTCATTAAGTCGGCCTTCAATCAATTACAACTCTAATCGAAATCATTTATATTATGGTGGTTCCACGATCAGTGCTATAAATAATATGAATGTTTGACAGCATTATTATAAAAATCATTGTAATGCTTTTCCAATGGCATCCCTAACTCCATCCATGCAATTTAAATGGTCCTTATGTTTCCACGTAGGCTGTGTGTAACTGGATCCTACTGGTAGCGTTTTATAAATCTCGCGCTTTTCTTCCTTTTTGGGAGAAAAATATGTAAAGTGTCTTGCTCGTATAATAATTATGTGACAAAAGGATACACCATGATTAGATTTAAGGTGGTATGCTTTTGAGGTAGTGAACTCAACCGAGGGGTTTTACACAGGTATTGAATAGTTTTCCACACGTAAATTAAAAAAAAAGAAAAAACTATGACAAAAGATGTAAATTTTAATTTTTTTTTGATAGCCCCGTTTGTGATATGATTGATTAAGTCATATATCTCTAATACTAATACGAGATATTGTCGAGACAGTTATGTATCACCAATATATCATTAATATGATATTTTTTCATTTAAGTACAAATATTTTTTAATTCTATATAGTCCTTAGATGTTAATTCTGTTCCGTTCCGAATGGAACGGCTCAACATTCCAATTTAGCCAAAATATGATATCCGACTGGAACGACAGATCCAGCTTTTGTATTGGATTCCGTTGCAGCTGGAACGGGCCTGGTATGGGCAAAACGGGCCGAAATGGCTAATGGCTTGTTCTGGCCCTATCTATTTCTCTCTACAGATTTTTTATTTTTTGACTCTGTTTGGATACATAAATCAAACCATACAAATAAATAATAAACTTCATAGGCTAGAAATGAAAAACATTTGAACCTAAAATGAAATATTCAACCTATTGATGTTAGTGGTCAAAGTCATCACGTATCCTTAATTTAAGATCACTTGTTGACTTTGACCACTAAGATCAAGTGGCTAGAAATTAGATTTTGGGCTGAAATTTAATCCATGTGTAGTTATGAAGTATATTTTCACTTCATATGGATTATTTTTTAATTTCTATGACGAAAATTTGAGTAAAAAATGAAATGGTTTCGGTGTGCCTATGTATTTTAAGTTTTGACCTATAATTTTTTAAAAATTGAGAATTAAGTTTTTTTTTTATATCTTTGTCTAATAAATCTGTAGATCATTCTTATCAGAAATTTCAAACGCTATTGTATTAGTATTTGATAATTGCACTATTACAAATTGAGATTACAAACATAAATAGTTATCCAATGATATTTATATTTTATTTATGTAGATTATTGTATATATATATATATGTGTGTGTGTGTGTGTTTTTATTATTGTATATTTTACTTTTAAAAGAAAAAAAATATCAAAGATCACATGAGAAAGTGAGGGAAAAGTGTGTGGAGGGATATGATCTGCACATGAATTTTGCACCCAATAAAAAGGACTACTTAGATTAATTATGAATTTGACCCTTTTCTGTGTCTTAAATACTTTATCAAGGGAAAAAAATATAAATAGCAATCACATGATTTTTTTTCCTCATGTATGTTGTCCACACGTGTACAATTATGGAATAAATTCTACATAAAGATATTACTGAATATTTGTTGAATTATTATACAAACTCACTACTGATTATGAGATAAACTATAAACAAAAAGGACATTCTTGAAGCCTTTTTTGGTTTTTTTTTAAAGTAATTATTGATCTGAAAATAATATAATACATTGGTGTTTATTTTTTAATAAGATGTTCATGTGTACACAGCATTGTACATATTATCATGTACATCTATCAGCCAAGACCGATAATAGAAGATCAAATATTAATGAGATTGGAAATGGAAGATTCAAGCATTGGCAGCTCATTTTTTTAATTGATGAAGAAAATGAGACATTTCTTCTATTGAATAAGAACTCGTTGTTAAGAACATAAAATATTACATTCTTTCCTCTTTTTCTAAGAAATCTATTTCTCAATAAAAATAAAAATAAAAAGTAAAATAGAGGATGCACTAAGGAGGATTAAAGAATTAATAAGAAAAGGAAAAAGATTTTCCTTATTCAGCATCCATTTTCGATATTAATAACAATTTAAATACAAACAATAAAAATATTGAATTTCTATAGCCCAACACAGTGCTAGATTTCACGATACATATCAAATTACAACAAATTCAAATGTAACTTTAAATTGAATCAGTATAAATATGCTGATATATGTCTTTTTATATTACAAAATAAATTCTTTATATTAAAATTTTTTTGCCATAAAATAGCATTTTTGTGTAGTCTAAACTCTAAAGAAATGGGTATTGATTATTAATTGATTTTGTTATGTTAAAATGTATTCATTATTTCAAATATAATATTGATAATGTCTAGTAAAATAATAAATTAATTTCGATTACATTAAATTTATAATAATAGAATACATCAACATCTTTGCCACCGGAAAAAGTGTTTGCGTCGACTTGAAAGGCTGCCACTGGTCCACACGGAAGAACGAGTGGTCGTTGGTGACTTAGTTGGTGTAGACGGTGATTTTTGGCTTCTATTAAAAAAGAAAAATAAAACAAAAATTGTTGACCATCTCACCGACTCCATTTGAGACGGTTATATATATATAATTTTTTTTTTAATTTACGTGGGAGAAATCGTAGAAAATCCTACATAAAACCTCCACGAATGATTTTCACTACTTTTAAGATGTATCAAGTAAGATCATGAGACCTCAAACCTGATACCTCCTGACACGGGAAATTACCAGTTAAACTATAGCCATGTGGGCAAAACGGTTAAATTAAAATCAGATGAATCTAACTCTAAGAGACATGCTGCCTCTTTAAATGCAGGTGCTCTTACCATTTGTAAAAATAATAAATGGTTGAATAGTTGTATGATTAGAACTTTTCAACGGTTGAAATTTACTAAATTATTTTAATTATTGACCTTCTAATATCAAATTAAAATTCATTAATATTATCAATATCAAAATTATATTTATCTAAAGTTAATTTTTTTTAACTCTACCTTCTGTATTTTACTCTGTCAAATTAAATTTATTAAAGAATATCTTTATTCATAATATTTAATTTTATAATAAAGAAATATAAAAAATCAAATTAAATATAATTTAGATAAGAAAACAATAATTTAAATATGCAGATTTAAATGTCAAATGAGGACACCTAAAAGAAGCAACGAACAACTCACTTGGGGAGTTTTGTGGACTGCCTTTGAAATAATTTTCAATCAGAACAAAATAAGACAAATAGTTGATTTTTTACTTAATAATATGAAAACTCTAAATCTAAATAATTAAGTAGAGAGTTTTCATGACTCAATTTTGAATTTGAGAACACGTGACATTATATGGATTGTAGTAATCCTACTAAGTTAATGTATCGATTTCACTCACCTAATTATTATTTTTTAATTAAAATCTGAGATATCGGCCAATATTAGATATCAACCGAATCTCAAATATCGGCCGATATATAAAAGTTTTAAAAACTAATATATATTTAAATCCCTAAGGAAACAAGTCTCATTTGGACATATTTATTCCTTGTATTTAAGTAAAAATAAAATGGACAACTGATAAGAGTTTCATGTTGATTATTCATTTTCTTTAATTTAAATCAAGTGGTTAGACATATTTTATAAAATTAATTTTTTTTTTTAAATTCACACATCACCACTATTTTTTTTTTTTTTTTTTTCATTTTTGTTGGCACTGTACCCCAACTTATTACCATACGTCATATAATTTAAAATTAAATCACAAGAACTTATGATTCAATTGGGTCAATTTAGATTGGTACTTGTCAATGGACATTACCTCAATTTCCATGGGAATCATGCTAAGGGGTTTTCATAACTCAATTTGAATTATACAATGAAAATTTCTCATGTATATACAAAAGTACATAATCAAGAAACTAGATTAAATTGTACTTTTGCTTATTAAATTTCAAAAATAACTTTTTGAATAGCATGACGGAATTTTTAAAAAATGTTATAAGTAATTTCCCACCCTTGTTTGTGGGAGATCTTAGAATCAAGTCCCCCCACTAACACAAAAAGGATCACTCTCCTTAATTCTGTACCCAACGTGTCTGGATTGGAAGGTTTACACATGCCTCAAGAATTAATTAGGTGGGACACTATGATATCTTGGTCACACAAGTCACATCGGGTATATTTTATTTAAATTTTTACTTATTTTATAAAAACTAGCCGGATAAATTCAACCTAATTTTGATGATTTATAAGTGATCGAAATTTGCTTAATCTCAATGTCATATTGTATAATCAATCATACTTATCCTTTTTCAAGTACACGTAGTTGTGTAATTTAAAAAAAAAAAGTAAATAATTAAAACAAAAGTTTTGGTTAGCTTCGTATTCCATTTATTAAATAAAAATTATTTTTATTTTGGCTAATGAAATTAACAAATCATATATATGATAAAAAATTAAAATTGAATAACATGAAACAAGCCTTTCATCCTCGTGAATCAATCCATGTCACCTCTGGTGTTGAGAGTTTCCCCTTTCCCTGTTTCCCCGTGCCAAAATCTATCTCTCGCTGTTTTCCTAGGCTTTTTTCTAGTATTTTGCTTTCCCAACTTTCTCGTGTCGAGAATTGTTAGGTTTTACTTGGAGCCTTCGAACTCTCTCACTAAGGACAATGGGTATTACCTGTGGAATTTTACAATAGGTTTTCACAATTTCTTACAAATAAATTAAAAAAAAAAAGTTGAGACAAGAGAGTAAGAAAGAGGGGTAAAAGCAAAGAATTTGTCTGATAAATATTAGTTCTAAATATGTCTATCTAATTATATTAATTTATAAATCCAATTGATATTAAATGTTCCACACTCACTGTCAAACAAATCACCCTTGGATGGTTTGGAGTTCCTAACGATGTGTTCTTTTCACCTCCACTGCGTATCCATGGATGGTTCCACTATATATCTAAGACCGGGATCAATGGATCTGACTCAGTAGACCCATTTGCCAATTGCAATCATCTGAGTGTTAACATGAGTGGTTGCTGGACCACTTTAGTGGACCCATTTGCCAATTGTAATAATCTATTTTTTTTGTTTTTTATTTTAATAAAATTTAGATTCTGAATTTATCAATTCTATTTAAGAAACTAATTTGATGGCAAATCTTTAGAGACATGGTTATTTTTAGAGATTTCTTTAATGAGAAGAAACTATAATATTATAATTAAAGACTTAGATAGGGATAAAACTTGGGCCGGGTTTTAATCCGACCCGTATGACCCCATCTGAGAAATATGTAGGTATTATGTTTGTAAATTTAGGAACGGGTCAAGTTGGAAAAAAATACTACACAAAATTCAAGTTGAGCTGGACTCAGAAATTTAAAATCAACTTGACCAGATTCGAATTTCAAGAAAAATAAAATTGAAAAATTTAGATATAGAAGTTAAATTGATGTTGATTTTTTCCACATATTTGGGCTAAAAATGAGTCGGGGTTGCATGTCCAAATCAGGTTGGATCAGTTTGGGTGGCTATTTTCAGATGTCCCAAATTCATATTGATGATTCGTTTCATCAATAAAAAGACTTGAAGGTGTATATCAACTTTCAAGCTTCAGGTTTAACTATATTATTAATAGTTGAATAGCTGTATAATGAGAACTTTTCAACAGTTGAAATTTATTAAATCATTTTATTTATTCGCCTTTTAATATCAAATTAAATTCAATACCATTATCAATGTCAAAATTATATTTATCTGAAGTTAACTTTTTTTAACTCTAGTTCTCTATTTAACCCTGTCAAATTAAAATTATTAAAAAAATTACATATGTATGACATTTTGCAGGTATTCCTATGGGCCCCACTTGAGTGGGTGATGCAGGCATCAATGGCCCAATAAATTCTAATGGAGATGATGAGTACATCAAAGAGAAGGATAATGAAGCTGACAAAGTGGGCGGAATTTTATTGTCTTTCCATGAGTAATTAAACCGGAACCAAGGTGGTTCAAAACCATCTAATTGGAACTATAAATTGATGCTTATGGGCCTCACAAATGAGTCTGGGCCCACTCAAATGGGCCTCCCATATGGGCTTGGGCCTACTGAAACGACCCATGACAAAGCTCAGCATGCAAAGCGTAAGCTTGTAAATGCATCACACAAGTCATGGAGCATTTTGCATATGCTACATGAAGTATGCATGCCACATACACCTTGACCATATTTATGATGGTAAAGTTGCATCTCAATGAAGACTCTTTACACTTATGGAGCCAATGGATTCTTCAAGAAACAACTTAGCTCATGGAATTGTGATGCACAATGCATACATACAAGTCAACTTAGCCAATTCAATACTTAATGAGGCACAAGGGCATATGTAACGTGGATACATTGGTTGGAAGAATCATAGAGTCTAGTTGGCTTTCTCCCATTGGTCCACCTCATTCAAGCATATGAAATTCAGATCATCTTCACAAGTCAATTTGCGACAAGTCATCAAGCTTAGGTATAGAATTTTTATTCGTTGTAATTTCATTTTTTTTTTCTCATTGGTTCTAGAGATGAGTCATGGATAAAGTCAACCTAACTGGCATAAGAACTTGCACAAATAAACAGAAAGAGGTAAAAATTCTTTCCAAAACAGTTCTGAGTGGAATAGTTTATCATGTTTATGAGAGACAATCATCAGATAACAAAACCTATTGTCCATCTGCCTTTCGAGTCCAATGGAGCATGAGGAATTGAATAGACAGGTGCAAGAATTGGTAAACAAAGGACTAAGTAGGGAGAGCAAGAGTTCTTGTTCAGTTCCAGTATTGCTGACATCTAAGAAAGATGGGAGTTGGTAAATGTGTGTGAGAGTCATGCCATCAACAAGATTATATCGAGGTATTGTTTCCCCATCCACTAGCTTGATATGTTGTCTGATGCAAAATTTTCTACCTCCTTGAGTTTCTCCTGAAGATTGCTTATTTGAAGATTTTTAGTTGAGAATTTACTAAGGCCCCAAAGTTGAGTGTTAGATCTTTATTATTTTTTTAATAATCATGAATCTTTAAAAGAACAATATCAGGTGGGATTGAAAGCCTATGTCAAGCTTGGTATATGGACCAAATTTTAGCTAAAAAATAAAATTTTAACCACTTGATCTTAGTATTCAAATCACTAGACATCTTTAAATAAAAGTAAGGATAGTAGGTGATGTTTGACCACTAAGATCCAATGGTTAAGATTTGATTATTTTTTCTTATTGTTGAATTTTGGTCTACTTGTCGAGTTTTAATCTAATGTTCACACTCATTAATCATATTTTATTGAAATCCAAAAATTACAAAAAAAATAGAAGTATAATCAAGTGTAGCTATGTGACGGGTTGTATGGGACACTATCTCCTCCACAGTTAGGAGAAGATGGTGTTCTTTTAAAAGGGGTGGGGAACGACATTTTCCTCTTACCAGAGGAACTTTAGCCACTTTTGAGCCTTACTTTTTCCTAAAGAAAGAAACGAAACAGGGAACTCAAGATAAACTTCTTTACTTTTTTTTTAAGATTTAGGATAAATCTCAGATTCACCTCAATTTATGCCTCCATCGTAGCACTCTTAAAACTCCTGGGAGGAGTGCCATCACATCCACGCTCCTAGGCATGGGCTACTAAGACTTAAACCCATAACTTCACTCTTTCTTAAGTAAGAGGCTACCAATTGAACTACCCTAATGCTGGGTTGAAACCTCCTTAATACTACTCATGCAAGCAATAGTGATAGAGGTCTAAAGAGAGAGTTGACCAATTACCAGAACTAGATGAATACAAATGAAAAGAAGCCCAACATGAACGAGATTAAAAACCCTTGAAATGGGTAACAAAACCCTTTCAAAATAAGTAACACGAAAAATAAAAGGAGAAGATGATGATAATGATAATTATGATGACGACCGGTCAACTACTAAAATATAGCCATACCTTTATATTTAGAGTTTGAAAAAGGAGAAGGTTTTAAATAATCAGTAAATCTTTGGATGAATGGCAAGGAATTTGTCATCTTGACTGACACCTACGTGGAAATGATAAGCTAATCTAATTAGTCTGATGGAAAACTTCTCTGACTTGAAACCATCGCATACATTCATCTAATGACGAACTATCACTTGTATTAGGATAGGATTTATTTTAATGATAATTATGGTTTTCATTCAAAATAAGGGAAAACCTTCCCAACTACAACAATAGAAAAACCCATACAAGATACAAGTCGATCAAAAAAGCCGAAAAAATCAGCAGTCTAAGGCTGAAAAAACAAGCACACAGCCCTAGCATTTTTTTAAAAAAAGTCTTACAATGACCTTGGGAAATAATATCGGTTTTAACTATATGATATCGGCCCACAGCCCTAGCATTTTTTTAAAAAAAGTCTTACAATGACCTTGGGAAATAATATCGGTTTTAAGTATATGATATCGGCCGATATCACCAATATATTGGTGATGTATATCGGACGATATCAATAATATCACTTTTTTATTAAAAAAATTTAATATTGAACGTGGACTCAGCCGATATCAGCCGAGATCGGGTTAACATCGGCCGATATTTGCATTTTTTTATTTTCAATTTTTTTTTAAAAACAAAAAGAGCGTGTTTTTTATTTTTTTTATTTCAAAAAAAAAATACCAACTGATATTTTAAAAAAGTAAAAAAAGAGGAGAGAGAATTCGATATCCGAGATATCAGTCGATATGGCCAATATCAAGGGTTGAAATCTCTGTCTCGGCCAAAATATCGGCCGATAAATTTCTCTTATTTTATTTTTTTAATTAAAACCACTAATATCAGATGATATCGGCAATATATATCAGCCGATACGATACATATCGGTCGATATTTGTTTCCCTGGCTAATATCACTCAAAATCAAGATTTTCACCCCTGCAATGACCACAGCAAAAGACTTGAGCAGGGGTTGAAAAAACCGATATAGGGTATCGACCGATATATCGATAGTGAAATTATTATTATTTTATTTAAAACCACCGATATCAAACGATATCGACCAATATATATATATATATATATATATATATATATATATATATATATATATATATATATATATATATATATATATATATATATATCAGATATCACTCGATATCGGCCGAATATCGTTCGATGCATATTGTATTGGCCGATATATACAAGTTTTAAAATCAATCCGTATTATGTTCTGTGAACCCTGGGGAAACCCAAGGACCAAACAAATCTCACATCATACTCGATATATCAAAACCAAAAAATACACCTGACTCAATAAACGGACTTTACAACTAAGATTAAACTTTTTACTAAAATTCAAAATTTCAGTAATTTTTTCAATTTTAGGCCCAGTTGGAACCTCAGTGAAAATAACCTCAGTAAACTGAAATTTTAGTTGAAATAGATGAAAGTTTTTAGTTTATATTAGTCGATGTTTCTATTAGTTTCAATTTTTTTTTAATTAAACTATATATTGATTGTCAAGTAAAACGATTGAAATATTATTCGATATTTCAATCGAGTATAACTAACTTTTAAAAAGGCTTATTTTAGATGATCAACATGATTTAGTTTGAAAGAGTCCTTCCTTACACGAAGAAATATGTCAAAGTTCAACTCGAAGATCATAATATATATTATTTTAAAGGCTACAAAGTTCAGCAATTCAAGTGATTTAAACTTAATTTAATAATAAGTGTGTCTAAAAATGAGTTAAAATTGAGTGCACATTAAATTCATAAAACGGTAATGAGTATGAAAATTAAAGATGGTGTAACTAAAAATGTAATGAAAAGTTATTGAAAAAAAAAATGAGAGGTCTTTTGGGAGAAATTATCGTTTGTGAATCAGTTTACTGTGGATCAAAAGACTAATTTTATAAAATTTATGTTAGATAATAAAAAAAATGAGTTAATTTGATAAATCTTCCATTAAATAAAAATTATGAAAAAAATAAACTTGAAGATATCATTCTAGATATTGTTTTAAAGGTTAAAAAATACTAATAAGTATTAGAGATAAGTAGGAAGCGTGTGACAAAATTTAACCTAACAATATTTTAATATAATTTTAAAACTTAAAAAGTTCTAATGGTTGATAGGAGTTGAGAATCCAAACTTAAATTGATGATATGATGATGAGTACGAGAGATTAAATAGGAACTGTTTTACAAAATTTAATTTGAAAAGTTCAATGAGGTTAAATTGAAATGAATTTAATTTATTAATAAAATTTACAATAAATTTATCTGTGCCGGTTCTCGTTTCCTTCAACCATTCCCTTCCAGTTTTAGACGAAGAAACCAAGGTTTTTAGGCATCGGAGGAAGAAAGCGTGCCTATTCTCCTTTTTTTTCCCTCTACAACTTCTGGTAAGAAGAAATTCTCATTCGATCTAAATCTATTTCCATATTTTCTTATTGTTTTCCTAGGTCCCAAACAGATCTGATCAGATTTCCCGTTTTCATCCACATTTGGAAGTAACTATTACGTCTGGCTTTATAAATCATTGTCATTTCTGCGCTAATCTATGAGAGAATTACTCTTTTCAATTGTAAAGCAGACAATTTTAGATATTTTCTTGTAGAAATGGATGATTTAATTTCAAAAGATGTGCATTTCGAGGAGGAGCTTTTTCGGGATTTAGATGGTTGATGTAGGGGTTTTTTCTCTTAATTTAGGGTTTGTTTTCCTATAGGAGGTTATAATTGGAGAGTTATGGCTCAGATCTTTTTACACCCTTTCATGATTTACGATTTGATTCATTGCCATTGTTCTTTTATTTGCTTTATCACAGTTGCAGGATGAATTTACGGATCTCCTTTTTTTTACCCATTCATTATTTTTCTTGTGGTGGTTGTTCGATGGTTTGATCTGATTGGCTTATGTGATTTTTTGTTCTCACCTTGTGGAATTAATATTGGAAATCATTGCTGATCTGGAAACATCTGGTTTTGTGTACGCTTATTTCTATGGCACTGCTCTCGTTGCATTTAAGAGTTTGAATGAATTGTTTCAAATTTCTGGGTTTTGATCCTGTTTGATTCATTGCTTCAAATCAAGCATGCCCCTCAAAATGGGGCTTTTTCAACTTGAACCCATCTGTGGGGCCCACTTATATGAGTTCTAAACTTCTTATTGTATAATCTTAAGGTAGGTTAGATCGATGAATGGTGTTCACGTGGATATTTCCCAGTGCAAAAAATACCATCGCATGAGCTTCATCATCATCATCTAATGACAAAATCTTATCTATTTGAAGTTGGCTTTTCAACTTCTCCATATGACTAATATAGATTATACACTCCTCCCCACTATCTACCCATCTCTTTCCTCCACATTTTCAAAGGTTCTATTCTCCTCGTGCCTCATATTTTTCACCTTTCAACTTTATGCACATTTATATGACCAAACTACATCAAACGAGTTCAGAAGCATCAATATCATTGCATGTTAAAAAAGAAATATTTTGAAAGAAGCGTTAATATTTTTCTTTGATTTGAATATTTTCAATTTTCTGAAAAGTTTCAATTTGTTAATACCTTCTTTGAAAAAGTCCTCCTTGCCTAAGTCAACAAATTTTACACAAATTTCAAGCTATCATTTTCAAAATGAGTGCCATACTTGTAGAGCCCATTTTAACAAAAATGAAGTTAGACCTTACCTTTGGCAAAATACAAAAATTCAAAGGCATGTGTTGCTTTTGACCATTTCATTTTTCAATTTAAATCATTAATTTCAAGGTCTTGATTAAATAATTAAAAAAATTATATGTGGTTGAATTTTGATATTTTGACTAATCTTTTTTTTAAAGATGATACTTTAACTACTCTGGTGTTTAATGAGGTTTAATTTAATATAGATGGGGCTGACAACCATGCATTCAAAAGTGATATATTGAAATATGTGCAGTATGTACTGGATTAGCCTTGGAGGGCTTTCTTTTAAGACTTATAAATAGGTTAAGCAAAATATTGGAGCTTCTTTAAAAAATACCCTTGGTAAAAAGGTATATAGTCTAACCATATATAACTTCATTAATGGTTCTTGCTTTGAAGTGGCCAAATCTAGCCTGGCTCCCACATGTATTTTCGACTATCACCGATTGTTGTGTTAAAAAACAAATTAGATTGTGTTCAAAAACAATTGTTGGCTTTTTAAAAATGTTTAAAGTGGCAGTGTTAATTTTTATGTGCATACTAATTAAGCTGTACAGATTAAAAAAAAAATTATATTTCAATATATTCAATGGTAAGAAAGAACAAAAGGTCCAAGATATTTTGCAAAGTCTTAATTTTATATAGGAAAGTGCAGATACTTCTTAATCAATTATGTTTTTGTTGTATTCTATTACAATTTTATTTAAAAGGATTGTGGCATGTGTTATGATGTTTGTCATTTTCACATCTAGTGTGCAATGTGCATTGTATTCAAGGTTTGCAATCATGATGTGATGCATAGTGTGGAAAGACTTAAGGAAATGATAGTCATAGGTAACACAATATGAAGATAAAATATTCCTCTAAGTAATGAAACTTAAAAATCCATTAAGCTCTGTGGTTTTATGATGATCATTCTTGCAAACACCCGTTCCAGTTTCCAACTGCCAGTGACCTTCAGATTCGAGAGAACTCTCTCTTGATTTTTCTTGGAAAAGCGCTCTTGAATTTGACAAAAGAGGTGTTGGGCCAATATTAGGTCCTTGTAGTTAATCCATTTTGGTGGCATTTGGTTTGATGCTATTGGAATTGCATGTGTATTTAAGCTAATTTGGTATTCCAGCATTGCATATAGGAAAAACCACAACCACAAAAAGGGGAAAAACATCTTCCTAATAGTAAGCAGTTAAATAACATCAAGAAGAAATGTGTATGACGTTCTGCACTGCATTTTTAATTTCACATGTCAAAGTGATTGTACCATCATTTACAAATAATATAAATGGTTGACTAAGAAACCAAAGAATCATTGCTAGATTAGAACTTTCTTCGGGTAACTTTTCTTCATTCTTCTTCTGCAGGTTATACATATCATGGCTGATGGTGAGGATATTCAGCCTCTCGTCTGTGACAATGGAACTGGAATGGTCAAGGTTGGCAACCCTGATCATGCATTTATTTTGTAATTTGTGTTGCAGATATATTTTAAGTTGCTTGCGAGTTTCATAATGTTGTTCTCTCTTTTCTCTTGCCACAGGCTGGCTTTGCTGGTGATGATGCTCCCAGGGCAGTATTTCCTAGCATTGTAGGTCGACCTCGCCATACTGGTGTCATGGTTGGAATGGGCCAAAAGGATGCTTATGTGGGTGATGAAGCCCAGTCTAAGAGAGGTATCCTCACTTTAAAATATCCTATAGAACATGGCATTGTGAGCAATTGGGATGATATGGAGAAGATTTGGCATCACACCTTTTACAATGAGCTCCGTGTTGCACCCGAGGAACATCCAGTACTTCTAACTGAAGCGCCTCTCAATCCCAAAGCAAACCGAGAGAAAATGACACAAATGATGTTCGAGACGTTTAATGTGCCCGCCATGTATGTTGCCATCCAGGCTGTCCTCTCCTTGTATGCCAGTGGCCGTACAACTGGTTCGTATCTAGTCATTATTATCATGTTTCTTTCTCTGATCTGTTTTGAATTAAGCAATTGGTTCACTTTCTCTCTCTAGGCATTGTGCTGGATTCTGGTGATGGTGTGAGCCACACTGTACCTATATATGAAGGATATGCTCTCCCCCATGCAATCCTTCGTCTTGATCTAGCTGGTCGTGATCTGACTGATGCCTTGATGAAGATTCTCACTGAAAGAGGATACTCATTCACTACAACTGCAGAAAGGGAAATTGTTAGAGACATTAAGGAGAAGCTTGCTTATGTGGCACTAGACTATGAGCAAGAGCTGGAGACTTCCAAGACCAGCACCTCGGTTGAGAAGAACTATGAGCTCCCTGATGGCCAGGTAATCACGATTGGAGCTGAAAGGTTCCGTTGCCCTGAGGTCCTCTTCCAACCATCCCTTGTCGGCATGGAAGCGGCTGGTATTCATGAAACCACATACAATTCTATCATGAAATGCGACGTTGATATCAGGAAGGATCTCTATGGTAACATTGTCCTCAGTGGTGGAACAACCATGTTCCCTGGAATTGCTGATCGTATGAGCAAGGAAATTACTGCCCTTGCCCCCAGCAGCATGAAGATCAAGGTGGTAGCCCCTCCAGAGAGAAAGTATAGTGTATGGATAGGTGGCTCAATCCTTGCTTCTCTTAGCACCTTCCAACAGGTGAGCTTCACATTCGTATTTTTTTTTTTTCTTTTATGTTCTACCGTTCACTGATCCTGAATTATCAATTATTCAACTTGCACAGATGTGGATAGCAAAGGCTGAATATGATGAATCTGGTCCATCTATTGTGCATCGGAAATGCTTCTAGATTCCTATAGTTGGTAAGTTGTTCTTACTTTGGCTTTCCACCATGTCATTTGCGCTTGTTTTAATTGAAATTGTGTGGTTTAGTTGGGGATATATTGCTTTATGCCAATCAAAAGGAGTTGGAGCGATGGCCAGGAATTCGCTTCAAGAAGCGAGAGTCTTAAGTTCCATTCTCACTCCACCCTCAAAGGGCCACTCCCCGTATACTTACCCTTGTGTAGGTAGAAAAGCTTGCATATGCCCCAAGGATTAGTCGAGTGCTCTATGAGGAGGGCACCATGTATATATATATATATATATATATATATATATTGCTTTATGCCCTTTCAAGCTTTTCTTAGTTTCTTACTTGTGATATGTACTTGTAAGTCACTCTTTTGTGAGTCTGCAGAATAATTCCAGGAGGTGGTTTTAAGAACGGCTCTATTGTATGCCCCCCAAATGCTTCTCTCTCAATTGGTGGGAAGTAAGGGTGGTTTTGTGAGAGAATGCTGCGCATGTTCTCTCTACTCAGGCTTTTATAGCATAAAGGGTTGCCCTCCTGTATTTCATTTTGTTCTTTTAACATTTCTGTTAATATTCCATGAGCCTTAATTTTTTAACTATTATTTCGGTATTGTAAGGATCTCTGTATGGTTTGTTTCATTGCTGAGACTGCTGCAACCAAGTCCATTCCAAATGACCTTGTTGGAAAAAAAAAATCATAAAAAAGCTTATCATTGGGTGATGTGATAGATGGATATAACTGGACTAATTAATGAATCAAAAGGTATATAAAAAGAAGTTGCCATGTTAGTTTCAGTTGTCTGTATATGCGAAGCTGGAAATGAGATGATTGAAGCTGGACGAGGGTAACGGGGTTACTGTTTGGTAATTAAGGGGAGGTAAAAAAAAATTTACCTTTCTCCTTCAACTTTTGAAAACCTTTTGAAGGGAGGGGTTTTCATATTACCGGGAGTAACTCCCGACTAGGGGTTATTCCAGGTAACCCCTCCAAATTTACTCCCATCCAAATGCAGCCAGACTCATTTCATCTTGGATTGTATGTTTGAAGATAAGCAAATAAACCTGCCTAGCCTAAATGCATTTTCGACTCAATTTGTTTTTAATCCAGTTTGATTGGATTGGACTGGTGCATCTGTGTATCTCTGAGTAGGTATCCAGATTTTTTTTTACCAACTGTTGGGATCACATTTAGGAATTAAGTGTATGACACATATAAGGGATTTCTAGCTTTTCATTTATCTATTTACTTTTGTTTGTTTGGATTTTAGGGTATGATAAGAATTCGGTTATGAAAATGAAAATTCCATAAAAGCTAAATATGGCATTTGGGATTTCTTTTTGAACAATAGTTTGGGATTAAATTTGACTTCTATGTAACGCACTGATACGTATCGGCTACAACATGGTGATATGCATTCTCTCTCCAAATTTTTATTTTTTCATTTTTTTAAAAAAATGAAAAAATTACAAAAAACCAAGAAAATCTCAGGCTTCATTTCTATGTAATTGTATTGTTATTTCGCGGTCATTTAGATATTCAAATGTGATTTTGAAGTTAACAAAATCGAGGGTTTGAAAAAATATTCAGTGCACCAATGATATGCCTTTATGGCCGTATCAACGCACTGATACGTATTGGCTACTACAGGATGATATGCATTCGCTCTCAAATTTTTATTTTTTTATTTTTAAAAAAAAATCAAGAAAACTCTGGGCTTCATTTCTATGTAATTGTACTGTTATTTCGCAATCATTTAGATATTCAAATGTGATTTTGAAGTTAACAAAATCAAGAATTTTAAATTATTTGGAAAAAATGTGGAAAAGATCTGAAAAAATCCAAAAACATGGAAAATAAAGTCTAGTAATTTTCTATAAATTGTCTCCTAAAGAAGGACTATTTTGAATTATTTTTATCATTTTTTTCAAATTTTGACTTTTCAATAATCTCAAATTAAATATGAGAAAGTGGAAAAAATTCACTTCAATTCCTATTTATAGTAGTAGAGGTCATATATTACTCATAATTAGAACACTGAAGACCATATCCTACTCTAAATAGATTGCAAAAATTGTATTCTACACATACTACGGTACTCACTGTAAATAGTAAATGTAATTTACTACATATAAATATTCGGACTACTAAGTACATCAAAAGTCTTTTCTGAATCATGAGATAATCGCGGTCAAAGTTTTGAAAGTTGGACTTTGATATGATTTCAGAGGGGTAAATGATGTGTAGATGCCTGGGTTATTTACTCCTTATTCGGTATACCAAATGAGTTTAATGGGCCTCCCATCGCGTAGCTCTCTAAGTTCTCTTTTCACCGCCTCTGGAATCGTCTTAATCGAAGTCCATATGACAAAGTTATGCTCATTTTACTATAGGCACTATGTTTGACAAATATTTTGATATCATGTAACCTGAATATAATTATGATTGTGCATGTAGATCCTCCTAGATCAGGAAGATCTAACGTAGAACTCGATCTTACATGGTGTGGGTCTAACAAAATGGGCGAAAAATCGTTTTAAATCGAACCCAAAGTGGATGTTACGGGCTTTGAAAAACAATCAAAACACAACGGTCCCGTTGCAACCGCAATGGGCCGCTACGTCGCACTTGCGGACAGTGGCGTGTTGTGCCACAATGGTCTACTGCCGCAATGCAATGATGCGTTTGGCCGATACTTGATACAATACGCTAACTATCTGCTATTTAATATTTGAGATCTACATTTTTTTACAGTTTGCTTTGCAAAAGGGCAATATGAAACTCCGTTGATGGCTTTATATTTTACAAATTTCCCTTAAGGCTGTTCTCATGATACTTTCATACAAACTTTGGTGTGTGGGCTCATAATGGATCCAATGGATGCTTGCACAATGTACTTATGCTTTTTTATAATATGTTTGTAAGAAATAAACACGTAAAATGTTCTAATGCTACCTTGGGTATATATTTTTTTTAAAACGGGGAACATATCTCCCGCTGGCTAAACCAAACCACACATAACATGAGTCATAAAATACAACAATAGCATAATGAATATATTATTACAATCATTCATAACAACATTTAATATTACACAACTCAGATACAATTGTTCTCCCATAGATAAAGCATAAAGTATAACACAAATGCCTCCCATGGCTCCATCCCCTGTCAACCCATCAATACATCCACAGGTCTATAGCGGCACTAGCCAGTGCTGCCTCACCGAGTGTTAAAGGGCTCAAAGTCCTCAAGTTGTCTCGGCAATGAATCACTGCATGCTCTTCCCACATCAACATGCTGAAAAGTTGCTCTGCAAGCATCTCTCCAAGAACCAAACATCTGTACTGAACCCTCTAGTCATAAATTTGGCCGATTACAAGGGATCCTGAACAACCACCAGAAATACTCTGTTGAAGCCAAAGAGATGCAGACCTCCTCAACACTACATAGCCCAATCCTACTGAGGAAAAACCCTAACCATGGCCGAACCAATAGTTGCGCCACCTTCATAAAAACACGTGGCCAAAGAACTGTATTCTGAAGCCCGAAACTCCATCTGCAAATGCCCCTAGCAAAGTCATATCTTCAAAAAAAGCAATGCTGTCATCTCAACTAGTCCAATAGACTGCAACGTGTGTTTCTACACACTTTTCTTTCTGCAATTTATTTCTACGTAATTTTATGTTTTCAGTCTTTCTTTTGGAAAACTCTTCATTTAACGTAGAGGAGATTCAACGACACATCTTTAATTTTTAGAATGCATCGCATTATTGCACTTAACGCGAAAATTTGGAACGTCATTAACCCTACGGCGATAATGGGACCTATAGACATAAAATTGATGGAAAAGACATGAACGAGACTAGAAAACGATACATGACACTGCTTACATGTAAAGATATAAATTGATAGTTCTGAATACAGAACGTAACCATAAAATAGTGTCTAAGAGCCGAGGCCTAGCCATTTAGAAACGCAGTATGAGACCCAGTTATATGTCTGGGGATTGACCAACTTTTTAATTGGATGAGTGTAACGACCCGACCCGAATACAGGGCTTAGGGCTTGACTCAGTGTGATATTGTCCGCTTTGGGCCTCGCACACCAGCGAGCCCGCACGGTTTTGCATTTGGGCCCAGGCCCACCTGGCCTGGCCCAAAAGGCCTCACACTTGAATCCACATGGGGTGGCCACTTATGACCCCTCCCCTCTCAACCTTCCCAACCGATGTGGGACTTTTCACCTTTCCCACATCAGGTTGGGGTGGGTATTACAATCACTCCCCCTAAAGCTTCGAGCCGTCCCCGGCTCGACCCGGTCCAGCTCAACAACTGCAGGGAAGGAGGAAAGCCCACACAGTCCGAGTGTAGAACTTCGGCTCTGATACCATTTGTAACGACCCGACCCGAATACAGGGCTTAGGGCTTGACTCAGTGTGATATTGTCCGCTCTGGGCCTCGCACACCAGTGAGCCCGCACGGTTTTGCATTTGGGCCCAGGCCCACCTGGCCTGGCCCAAAAGGCCTCACACTTGAATCCACATGGGGTGGCCACTTATGACCCCTCCCCTCTCAACCTTCCCAACCGATGTGGGACTTTTCACCTTTCCCACATTAGGTTGGGGTGGGTATTACAATGAGTACCCGCGGACATAAGTCTCCAACTTCAATATCTGCGTGCGGAGCTTGTATGCATGTGGCAAAATGTCAGGTTTTGAAACCAGTTTGCGACTGTGCACACATCTTCTGTGCCCGAACTCGAATCCGGCCATGTGCAGTCCTAAGTAAGAACATTAAATGAATTTCCTAGATTGAATGGGTGAGGCATTCCTCAAATCTCCAGATGGGACAAATCAAGTAGAAATGTAAATAATTAACGACGATTAAAAAGGGTAAAATGGAATTTACCGCTTTATTTACATTTCTATCATTTACTTTACGCAATTTAAATTTAAGAAAGATTTGATGTATCCCGAGTTGTGGGGGATTAACTTCGTGTATTACAATTACTTTTGGTATTTTGAGTAATTTCGCATGTTTGGTTATGATATACATACTTGGATTATTAAATATGTAATTCTATGATGTGAATGTGTTAGGAAAATGCATGATAGCTAAGTGAGAGAATTATGAGTGATTGTGATATCATGTTGGGTTAATGTGACTTTTAAATCTATATGAATGATATGTATTTTCATTTTATATTATGAATGCCTGGTAGTTTACCTTTAGGCATTGAGTGAAGCATTGGGTTGTGAATAGCTACAATGTAAAGCGTTGTACGTACTGTGTGAAGCATTGGACCGTAAAAAGCTGCATTGTATTGCCAACTGAGTGAAGCATTGGTTCGCAGTCAACCTAGTGTAGACCGCACATAAATAGACAAAAAGTTAGTGTTTCATGAGGTAGAAAGCAGGCATAGAAAATTCTAAGTGAACCATGTTAGGGTCATGACTCAATTTAGAAAAGTTGCATGATCTTAGTGTATAATCTATTTAGATTAAATATGCATTGATTGATAACATGCTTGGGTGATAACATGTTATGCATGCTCGTTGTTTTCTCTTCACTGAGTTGTTTAGCTTACTCCCTTACGTTTGTAGGGAATTACGTTTGTAGGGAATATGCTTGAGGAGGGGTGTAGCACCCCACCCAAGTCCCACATCGGTTGTGGAATTGGGTGGAGGGGACTATATATGAGAGGCAAAGCCCCTCTCCATCACAAGGCCTTTTGGGTCTGGTCTTGTGGGCCAGGCCCAATGCAAAGCCTTGCGGACCGCCCCACGTGGGGCCCAAAGCGGACAATATTGTGATGGGTAGGGTCGAGTCGTTACAAGTGGTATCAGAGAACGGTTCAACACTCGGACTGTGTGGGCTCCACTTGCATGAGGTTGCCTGCATGTGTGTGTGGACCCCCTATCAGTGTGACGTGACAGAGCCAGGGACGGCTCTGGTCTTAAGGAGGGTGGATTGTAGCACCACACCCAAGTCCCACATCGGTTGTGGAATTGGGTGGAGGGGGCTATATATGAGAGGCAAAGTCCCTCTCCATCACAAGGCCTTTTGGGTCTGGTCTTGTAGGCTAGGCCCAATGCAAAACCGTGCGGGTTGCCCCACGTGGGGCCCAAAGCGGACAATATTGTGATGGATAGCATCGAGTCGTTACAAGGGGATCAATGAACTTCCATTGTTGTAGTAGAGAATGGAATTTCTATACTCCCCATTAAGCTGTATATTTTATATTTTCTGAATGAAAAGCCATGCGATGTAATAATTTGTGCTTATTTGTGGCACGACTAAACATGTAATAAAATCAGTACATTTTTTGTGTGCTATTCTGATGTATATGTTCTTGAGTACACTTATGGTGCATGTTTGAGTCTGCATATTAAGAGCATGTGTGACATTTATGTTTGGATATTCTAACGTGTTGTGATAGGTTATTCCGTATTGGGTAAACGTAGAAACCCATAGGTTTCCCTTGTGTGATTAGGAAAAAAAAATAGTAGCATTTTGCGCCCACTTCAAGGCAGGGTGTGAAAGAAACGTGGGAGAACAAGAAGAGAAAACAAACACAAAAAAAGAAAAAAAGGGAGAGGAGAATAAGGGGCAAATGGACGAGGAGCAATGAGAGAAGGAAAGTAGAAAGGTAAGAAGAGACGAAGGGTGAGAAAAAGAGGAGGAAAATCACCTAAGAAAGGGCGAGATGGATCCGTTTCTCAGTAGGGAGAAAAAGTCCATACTTGAAATCGAGTCGAGTGGGAGGGTGCTCAGTCTCTTGTACACCTGAGATCAACCATTTGTGGTAATCAACCGATGGAACAATGGACGGTTAGATAGGCGAGAGAGAGCGAAAACTAGAGAGCAAGAGTGAGAGTCATAAAAAATGTTTCACAAGCCAAATAAGAAATAAGAGAGAAAATAAAAGGTTGTCTTATATCATCCGACCATTCATTTTATTTTATGAATTTTAAGGGCTAAAAATAGAAAATAATCTTAATTTTGACGTTGTGATTTAAAACTTATCTTCTTTATAATTAGCCTGGCCTACAAATATAAATATGATGATAATACATTAAATTTTCTATAATGTAGTAATCTATAAAGTCAGAACCTATCTAAAATAATATCGGCAGCTGGTCCTAACCTCAGGCCCATACAAAATGTAATAAATCTTTCTAACTTATTACTCAGTGCATTTAGAATTAATAATATACTGCCCCAACCATTTTGTAAAGTAATATTTCATACATTCATAATATAAAATTACGGTAAAAGTGACTAATTACCTTACAAATTACATCATCATCTAAACTCTAGAAAAGTAATCTGAGATAGACTTCTTGATTAAACTTCCTCATTCTTCTCAATGAACGAATGTGTATATGAATGAGCGAAGAGATTTATTTTCACGTAGAGAAGCCGAAAATATATTTTAATGATAAGTGAAAATTTTAAAGAGATTTTTAAAAAAGAATACTAATAAAATCTCTAATATAATAACCTCAATAATATAATATGGTCTTAACCATATTAATCATTGAGGTTTCAGTGCAGGTGATTCTCAATTTACTTATTGCAAAATCCGGTAAGCATGATTTCACATCCGATTTAAAATAAGAGAAAAATCAGTATGCTCACCATCGGGAAGGAGAGGTGTGGGGAATTCCTGTTTTTAAGCGATACCTATAAAGTACCAAACCCTAAACTTGTTTTGTTCCTCTATTCTCATCTCTTTGCAAGAACAGGGCAGAGAGCAGGAGAAACGTAAGGGAAAACCCTAGCTATATCGCCTCTTCACCTTTGCGGCGACAGCCATGTTGAACCACTTCGATGTCAGATATGCCGATCCCAATTCCTACCGCGAGAGGCGGAAGTACGTTTCTTTCCCCTCTCTCTCTCTCTCTCTCTCTCTCTCTCTCTCTCTCTCTCTCTCTCTCTCTCGTATCTTTAGATTCTGTTTGGTGGTCGGAATTTCTGAGTGGCATCGGAATTCCAGCCCAGTTAACAAATCGACAGGATTCTACAGACTCGACACAAAGTACAATGTGTTTTTTTTTCCTCTCTATTTCTGAACGCATTCGGATGTTGTGCAGCTCCCAATGAATTAACTTTTTGTTGTTCGAATTTTCAAAATTCTGGCCAGAGGCTTAGGATCTTTTTGGATGCAAAGTGGCTAAAGTAATTTCTCGGAAAATGAACGTTCTATAACCAAAAATGGTTGAACCACCCTCTTCTGTTTTATTTTTCTTTTTTTTGGGTGGGGGGAGCGACGCGGGTATTTAAATTATCACTTCAATGAAAGCCCTTTCCTTTCCATGTATCTAACCAGAGCCCAGTATTTCTGGAAATTAAAATTGTGTTTCACAATCCATGTATCCAAAGTAGTGATTTGAGATCTTTGGCTACTAAACCGGTTCTTTGTTGTAATTAATGAATGTTGTAAAACATGGTTTCTTTCTGTTGCAGTGATTTAATGGCACCCCCACCAACTGTGCCTAGACCAGTCGGCAGCTTTGCTTCAGGGCCTCCGCCCATCCCTAGCATGGGCCGTGGGGGCACCCCTGCTTTTGGGGTTCCTCCCCCTACTTTTGCTGGTGGAAGAGGAGGACGTGGTGGATCCTCATTTGTTGGTGGTGCTATCAGAGGCTCTAATCTCAATGGCCCACCATATATTCCAGCAGGCTCTGGAAGGGGTTTTGGTGGCAGTGGAAGGGGTTTCAGTGCTAGCAGGGATAGCAACAGTAGGGGAGGCATTTCAAACCGTGGTGGAAAGAGCTCCAATGATGAGCATGGAGTTAGGAAAAGCAGCTTCAATGGTGGTGGACGGGGTGGAAGAGGTCATGATGGTGGTGGAAGAGATTATGTTGGCGGACGCGGTGGCAGTAGAGGATTTGAGATAGGCCGTGGGGGCCGGAGCAGTGGTGGAAGAGGCTTTGATGGTGGCCGCAGGGGTGGCAGTGGTGGTGGAAGAGGTTTTGATGGAGGACGTTGTGGTGGTAGAGGTGGTGGACGGTCGAAAGGAGAATTGAATAGTATTGCTCTTCCGAAGGTGGATTTCAGCAACCTGATCCCATTTGAGAAGAACTTCTATAAGGAAAGTCCTTCTCTACAGGCAATGTCAGAGCAAGATGCTGAGCTCTATCGTAGGAGGCGTGAAATTACAGTTGAAGGCCGTGATATTCCAAAGCCAATCCCACATTTTCGTGAGGCAAACTTTCCAGGTTAATTCTTACACATGCATATTGATGATCATGTCTATGTTTGTCTATTCTGATCAGAATTTTCATAATTGTTTCTTGTTGTGATCTCTCTAATCGGCCATCTTTATTTGTTTATGTTCTACTTGTAACTTTCTTTTTAGCATTTCTTTTAGTTGTGGATCATATCTGTATCTATAAATTTGCAATGGTCACTCTCTCTCTTGTATATATGTGTGTGTGTCAGTTGGTGGGGATGAGTCTAGGGGTGTTTGTCCATGTGTAGCCACTTTTAGATTTTGTATTTTGTAAAGCTTTTGGTTGATGATGAGAAATGTGGAAGAAGATCCTCCCGAAGAAAAAAGATGAAACTAAAAGAATACTCTTCCAAACAAAAAACATGTGCAGTTGAAAAATGGAGATGATGCCAATTTACCTCACAAGGATGTCCTGTTAGTGTCTTTTACTGTTCCACGTGCTTGATAAGTTGTGATGGAAGGAAAAATGAAGTTGGATGCCTGAATAAAAAGAAGTGTACCCTTTATGATTTCTTGTGTGGTCTCTTTCAACTATAGATAAGACCCCTTGAATCTCTCTTCTGAACTGTCTCTACTATTGAAGGTGTCTTTTATAGGTAAACCTATTAATAATGTTGGTGAGGGTGGATGGCTTAATAATTGAGTTACTTAATCTAAGTTAGAGAATTGTCTTGCTAAGTGAGATGTCTAAGGAGCGTCTTTGACATGGGCATTGGCTAAGGAGTTTCTTTTCTTGATGTACTGTCTAATAAAGTTCACAACCTTTAAATAATAAATAAATAAAGGTACTTGTTGTGGGCATATGCATGTTTAGATGGATTTGTGAAGTAACAAGGGAACATATAATTAATGGTTTGTGTGAAAGGGAGAGTTATGTAGATAGTTCCAATACAAGAGGAAATTAATGAATGCTAAGGTGGTTTTACACTTGATGAATTCCCATGAGATCTAACTTGATGAATTTCTACCGTTAAATAAATGTGAAATTTTGAGGGCCTTAAAATCATAGCTTTTTTATCCAATCAAAAAAAGAAGTGTACCCTTTTTGATTTCTTGTTTGGTCTCTTTCAACTATAGATAAGACCCCTTGAATCTCTCTTCTAAACTGTCTCTACTATTGAAGGTGTCTTTTTATAGGTAAACCTATTAATAATGTTGGTGAGGGTGGATGGTTTAATAATTGAGTTGCTTAATCTAAGTTAGAGAATTGTCTTGCTAAGTGAGATGTCTAAGGAGGGTCTTTGACATGGGCATTGGCTAAGGAGTTTCTTTTCTTGATGTACTGTCTAATAAAGTTTCCAACCTTTAAATAATAAATAAATAAAGGTACTTGTTGTGGACATATGCATGTTTAGATGGATTTGTGAAGTAACAAGGGAACATATAATTAATGGTTTGTGTGAAAGGGAGAGTTATATAGATAGTTCCAATACAAGAGGAAATTAATGAATGCTAAGGTGGTTTTACACTTGATGAATTTCCATGAGATCTAACTTGATGAATTTCTACCGTTAAATAAATGTGAAATTTTGAGGGCCTTAAAATCATAGCTTTTTTATTCAATCAAGATGAAATTTTATAGGTATTATATGTAAATTAAGGCCTTTCAAACCAGAGTTGTCAAAATCGTATGAGCCGCGAGTTGACTCGTACGATTCGACTTGCATCATCAGTCTGGCAATTCAAATCACTGAAGAAATTGTTTTTTGCCACAACACGAATAGCAGAATCGTCCGAGATGTTCAAAGATGGAAAATGCAATTTTTTTGCATGCTTTTATAAAAACTTACCTCTCTTGAGAAGTTCTCTTATGCAAGTCCTAGCCTTCAAGCCTTTGAACAAAGTCCAGGGATGTTTTTTTTCCGTTATCTGTTTCCCCTTTTTTTCCTTTTTCTTCTCTAGAAAACTATCTTTTCTTTTCCTTTTTCCTCCTCCTCTCCTTCTTCTTTTTCTTCTCTTCTTCGTCATCACCATCCTTTGCTTTTTCTTCTTCTTACGATTTTAGCTGGAAAGTTTCGCTCCTCTTTTCGTTATTTGCATTCGCAAATGTCCATGGTATGTAATGAAATAATGAACTTAAGTTTGCAGGTCTGTGGGCGGGACTTGTAAGATATTTTTTGCCATCAATGGTCCTCGTCCAAGGACTGTTAATGGTTTCAGACTTTCAGTACATTGTTTCGTAGCTATATAGTGTTTTAGTGTATAAAATTTGTATAATTAATAGAAATATAGTTTCTAATAATATAAAACAATTTGTATAATTAATAGTTTTACAAAATATTTTAAAATTTTGTTTTTTATAATATTCTATTACTATAACTGTGGCTATAAAAAGCAACATATAACAAGTTCTATACTTTATAAATCTTTAAAATGTGTAGAAGTTTCTTTTATAGCTCATATTATTATCATCTCATTGTAATTTTATTCAATCTTATTCAATTGAAATTAAATTTTATAATTACATTTAACAAATAATTCGGCGCATCCCCTTGCCCATGCGCAAGTTCTTGTTGCCGTGTTATTTGTTTTAGTAGGTGCTTAGTTTATTTTGGATAAGGGTAGTTTAGGAAGTTTATGTTTTTCTTATTTAGTAAGTTGAAATTCTATATAATGTAGCGTTCCTTGAGGCATTATACGATGGAATGAATTGAATGAATAAATTTTGGAGTTTTTCCAAATCTTGTGTGGAGCGATTCCTTTAGCGTGAGGCCTTTTTGGCGTGAAGCTTGGCGTGAGGCTATCTTCTTTCTTCTTCAAATACTGCTCTTCTCTTGTCACCCTTTCTTTTGCTCTTCTCTTCTTCCCTTCCCCTTTCTTTTCTTTTTCTTGCTGAGAATCCCAACAACACCTTCTCCTAGACAGATTCAATCCCAGGTTTGCAAACAGACCTACTGCAACTCCTTTCCTGACCCTCCCAGATCTCCGCCCCTATCTAGATTTGCCTTCCCAGTCTTTGTCCAAGCCTTCTCTACCGTCACCACCAAACCCCATTACCAGTCCACCTTTCTGCCATCCCAAATCCCCCTCTCTGGTTTCTGCCTGTCCCAAAACCCCTTTCTGCAGCTTCCGTGACTTCTCCACTCCCTCTTAAACCTTGTCGCCTTCTCTCCCAAACCATCTAGCCTTTGCCGCAACCTGTATTTCCATCCCTTTGACTTCCGCAACCCCACGAAACCCACTCCTTTTTTGCCGCAAGCCTCTGCTACTTTCTTGACCACTCTTTGTCCAAGTGCCGCAAGCCTCCTTTAGTTCCTCATACCTATGACTTTCTTTTGTTACCTTTTCTTATTTCCCCAAATCTATTTATCCATCTACCTTTTTCTTTCATATTTATTTATCACATATCGCCCATATTAGCCATTTAAATCTAATTGCACATTAAAGTCTCAGTGCTTGCATGATTACCTGTGTTAAAATTTATATTTATTAGTTGCATTTATTAACTGAAGTTTAATTTCAGCCCATATTAGTCTTAGGGTTCATTATTTTCATCCCTCCTAATATTTAGGAAATCAAATTTAGACATTTAGGGTCACCCTATACCTGGTCGTGCATCAATATTTTTTCTAAATTATCTATCTAAAATACATATTATTCAAATTCACAATGGGACATACGATGCTGAGGTAATTGATGGATGTTATTACTTATTAAGGTTTATTTAAATGCCATTGATTTATTTGTTGATTTCTTAAATTAATCAATACTTAAATTTATTTATTGATTTACTTATATATTATGAGGAATTGAAAAAAAAACATCTTATTATTCTATGTCATGTTATATATAATTATAGTATAATAATTTTAGAAAAAACATTATGAATCTTACAATTCTACAATTTTTTATTCACGATTCACACCCCTACACCAATTTTCGATACGATTCAAGTTTGACGACATTGTGTCAAACCTTCTTTTGGCCCAAGTGGCACCCATTGGCTGTTTGCACCACGTTTGGTGCAAACTTGTTCTTAAGGGAGAGCTCCTACACACACTCATACATACAAATATGTTTCCTGTATCATGTTTACCCGTGTATGTGGGGCCTATACATGTGTCTGTGCATCATATCTTGAGAGGTTTCCATTATTTAGCTAAAACAATGTCATGAATTGAAACCCACTTAGTTACAACCATGAATTTGGCAATGTCCATGTTTCATTTTAACCTTGTCATGGATGATAGATTTGGAGTTTTATATACCTAGCCAGCATAACAAAACGTGGTTGTATCTTCGAGTTGTATGCGCTGGGATTGCATTAGACACAACATCATTCAATTTGTACAACTTGAGGAAAGATGGGAGTTGTCAAGTGTAGTGTGTGGCAGGACGTGTAGCATAGTTAGCATGAGACACCTTTTTACACCTTGTGGACCTACTTTGTTACAATTGGATGGGTCTGTCAAAAAGGTCTGAGCAATTAACATACCGACGTGAGAAAGTTCACCTTGATTAGATCGATAAAACTATGTTTTTTATGCTCTACATAATTTGATGATTGTAAGTTACTTTCTAAAAACTTTTGTATCCATTTTGAAGCTCACATCTACCTCATGTGATGGGTTCATTGGAAATATCTAATAATGAATATTAGACTTTAAAAGATTTAGTTTGATTACATTAATGAATCCTTTATTTTTGAGCTTCTCAAATTTTGATGACTTTAATTGTTATTTCAATTCTTAAGTTTTCATATGCTTATTGAGGTACACTTTGGCCCAATCTAATGAGTCCACTGGAAGGGTTTAAGCATGGATGAGTTTAGAAAAAAAATGAACTTGATTAGATGAACAAAGCCTTGTTCTGTATGCTCCTCTAAATTTGGCAATTTTAATTTACTGTTGTAATCCTTTAGTACCTGCTTTTAGTCTCTGTTTTTGGTGACATAAGTCCCTCCCCTATGTGGACTCCACTTTGGTCAAATATGGGTCCGTCGAAATTATCTAAGCATGAATGTGAGATTGGAAAACATTTACCTTGATTGGGATAAAAATTTGCCTCTGGGCCCCCATTTGGTCAAATATGGTGGATCTGTTGGAAATATCTAAGCATGGATTTGAGATTGAATTTTTTTTTTTATCTTGATTGAATATAAAAAGCCAGATTTTTTTTTTCCAAAATTTGACTACTTCAATTTATTTTTTAATCTTTAAATTTCTGCACCACATTTAGAGCTTGCCTTGATTCAACATGCTGGTTCTCTGATGAAAAGACCTCAAGATGAGTATTAGAATTGGGGAAAAAATTACTTTGATTAGATTAATCAAGCCACATTTTTAGGCTCACAATTATGATGAAATTTTTTTTTTTTTTGTCTTTAAACTTTTTTTGTTTTGGAAAATTACAATTAATGCGACATGAGTGTGTTATCCATCTCCATTTCATTTTAAATTCAATATTTTAATTTTACATGATTTGCCTCTTTATAGGCTGGCTCACAATTTTTTAAAGTTATGGTATTAAGATAACTAATTAATTGTTCAATTATAATTTATTTACGTCTAAATGGGTTTAAGACACAAAATTCAGGCTGGGCAATACCGGGGTGCATCTAAGCTAGTAGTCACAATTATATATGTTGTGATGATGTTTGTGTATGTGTGTTTGTATCTTACTAATTCTTCTATTTTGATATTCATGGATAGCTGTACACATGAATCCTCACCCAAACAATAAGGTCTCACATATTTGTTTCAGTTATGAATCTCTAACTGATACTTTCTTGCTTTGACAGATTATTGCCTCCAGATGATGGCAAAATGTGGCTTTGTTGAACCAACACCCATTCAGTCCCAAGGATGGCCAATGGCTTTGAAGGGTAGAGATTTAATTGGTATTGCTGAAACGGGTTCAGGAAAAACGTTAGCTTATCTGCTTCCAGCACTGATACATGTGAATGCACAACCTAGACTTGGTTAGCGACAAATCTTTATGAACATAAATATGCTGATTAGTCATTCTTACATGTGTTTGATACTAGTTCTTTTTTTTTTTTTTGGTCAAGTCAGCACTGTCTTTCATATTGATAATCTTCTGTAACAAGATTACATTTGATATTGTTCCAGAACGTGGTGAAGGTCCCATTGTTCTAGTCTTAGCACCTACAAGGGAATTGGCTGTTCAGATTCAAGAAGAAGCTGTAAAATTTGGATCTCATTCGAATGTCAGAAGTACTTGCATCTATGGTGGTGCACCTAAGGGACCACAGATACGTGATCTTCAGAGAGGTCTGTGTTTTGTTTTTCTTCTTTTTCTTCTAGATAAAAAGAGAAATACCTTAATTGGTTGTTACCTCAACTTTCTGAATTTTAAATAAATACTTTTATCAGATCTGTGCTGATTCTTCCATATCTAACAGGGGTCGAAATTGTCATTGCAACACCTGGTCGACTGATTGATATGTTGGAAGGGTGCCATACAAACTTGCGGAGAGTAACATATCTTGTATTGGATGAAGCAGATCGCATGTTGGACATGGGGTTCGAGCCTCAGATTAGGAAAATTGTATCCCAAGTATGATCTATTATCTGTCAACTTTTTTGAATTATTAAATTACTGAAATTGAGATTTCTTTATTATTTAATTATCTTTATGATCTGATATATCATTTTTTATGTGCCTATGGCTACCTGGATATGTGAATTCAATCTTTTAGCCTATTGATGTTTTAAGGCCATGGTCTATTACAGTGCAATTTCTGTTCACCATTCTCACCAGTTTCAGTGGTGCCAGAAGCATCTAGTTTCTTATGTTATTTCTTGTTTGAAAATGAATAATTTTTATTATGAGAAGAAACCTCTTCTACGAAAAGGCAATTACGAGTAGGCTATACTGTAGATGAGCTATATACTGTGAGAGTGCATCATACACAAGATAGCCATACATACATACAGCCTAGAGAAATTCTAAAAATTGCAAGAGACCCCATTTCTAAGTAAAAGCGTTGGATCATTCTCTATAAATTTGCTGATAAATATAACCCCCAAGGGCTCATAGAACAAAGTGAAATTTCGCACTTGATTTTTATAATGATACTGTAGTTTTAATTGTCTTATTTTGATCATTTTAGTCTGATTAGATTGTATATGTTTGAATACCATAAATAAACCGAGGCTAGTTCTGAATTGGATTGGATTCTATCATGATTGCAGATTCGGCCTGATAGGCAGACATTGTATTGGAGTGCCACATGGCCAAGAGAAGTGGAGGCCTTGGCAAGGCAGTTTTTACATAATCCCTGCAAGGTACGTACTTGTGCATGCATGCATGCATGGTATCTTTGAGGACTTTATGGATTATCAAATAATGAAATGAGTTTTTAGGTGATCATTGGGTCTTCTGATCTGAAAGCGAACCAATCAATAAACCAAATTGTTGAAGTTGTGCCTGAGAATGAGAAGTACCCCAGGTGAGTGAGAAAAATGTTATTTCAGTGATGCATCTGGTTGACATCATGTAGTTCCTTAACTCTTTTCGGTGTTTCTACAGGCTTGTCAAACTGTTGGGGGAACTAATGGATGGAAGCAGGATCCTTATATTCTTGGAGACAAAGAAAGGATGTGACCAAGTCACCAGACAGCTCCGGATGGATGGGTGGCCAGCTCTATCCATCCATGGAGATAAAAACCAAGCAGAAAGGGACTGGGTCCTGTCTGAGTTTAAAAGTGGCAAAAGTCCAATAATGACTGCCACTGATGTAGCTGCACGGGGTCTTGGTAGGACCAATATGTGTTAGGGCTTCATTTTGTTGCTACAAATGCTCGAGGTTGGAGAGTCGGCGGGCTGCTGTCCAGTTTCCCAAGAAATGAATTCGTGGGTTGGCGGTGCAACAATGCCATCATGCCAGAGGTTTTAACCATGGATAAACTTAGTCTTCCCCAGCCGGGCACAAGTCTTCGCTGTGAACAAGATCTTACATTTTGAGTAAGAAGGTATTCACTCCCATGAATAGCTCTGCCTGGATGCCCCATATTTCTGTTATGATGTTACTGTGATTGGGGAGTGGTTATGGCTGGGGGGTTTGGCTAATGTTCCTGAGAATTTTCTTTTGGAAAGAGTTGAGTGCATAGTGTAGACCATGGTATACCTTTTCTGGATTATTGGATAGATATGATGCACAAAGGGGATATCTTTATGAGTTGTGTGACAGGACTCATGGGGATGGCATGTCTGTTCAATGTCTTTGTAAACTAATAAGCTTATTGCCGCCCATCCACGGTTTTGGAGCTGGTTATGTGGCAGCCCGATCGACTCATGCAGCAGAACGTAAATTAGGATTAAGAGGGGGTGTCATGGTGTGTGATGGTCCTTATCCCTGGATGTTAGTCATGTTTGTGTGTGTGTGTGTGTGAGAGAGAGAGAGAGAGAGAGAGAGAGAGAGAGAGAGAGAGTTTTTTTTTAAGAAGAAACCTGTTGAGAGGAAAAACATAAGAGAATAAATGAGGAGTTTGATTGATGGTGGTGCAGGGATAAGGGCAGATGCATTTTCTCCTCTTTCAAAAATTTACGGCAAATTCCAACCTCAATTAGTTATAGATGGTTGCTAACACCTCTTTGGTCTTCTGATGCAGATGTGAAAGATATAAAATGTGTTATAAATTATGATTTCCCATCAAGTCTTGAGGACTATGTTCACAGGATTGGAAGAACTGGACGAGCTGGTGCCAAGGGCATGGCTTTTACCTTCTTCACACATGGAAATGCTAGATTTGCCAAGGATCTTATGAAGATTCTACAAGCAGCAGGGCAGGCTGTCAGTCCTACCTTGGCCAACATACGGTCGAGCGGAGGTCTGCCTTTTGGGGTCTCAATTGTTATTTTGGTGCATTGTATTCATATTTTCAGTACTCAGTGAAGTTCTTTCTTCTGACAGGTTCTGATGGTAACTTCAGATCAAGGGGACGGGGTTTTGGCAACAGGTCCATGATTTCTGGGTCCAACACTATCCCACTTGGTAGCGTTACAAGGCAGTGGTAATTCCATGTGGGTTCTTCATGGGATCTAAAATGCCGTACTACCATAACTAAGTTGAACATCTCTACTAACATGATACTTGCTTCCTGTCATCGGGTATGGGCACATCTGTTAGTTAATGTTGTAGTAGCAAAGGCTAACTTCTCCTCATTCTAGTATGTATCAACAAGAATTCTTCTGCACATTTCAAACGTTTTTGTTAGGCACCGAGTGTACGAATTTGAGAAGCTCTCCCAGTCAAACAAATTTTGTCAAGGTTCAGTAGATAAGAGTTAATAAATTATGAGATAAACTCAATCACATTATGAGTTATGATGTGGTCGAGTTAAATTTGTGTGGGGCCACTTTTTATCAAAGAAAATCATAGCATCTCAATGTGATGGATGGACTGCAAAACCCGCCCTTGATAGAGATGCACTATTCCGTCTCTACAAATCCACCATGCATTGAGATGTATTTCAATGTAATGGAGAATAGTTTTCATACGTGGTTGATTTTAGGGTTCATTAAGTATAGATCCAAGAGTGTTGATGAAAGTGGACTTTGTATGTAGAAGGTCACTGAGCCTTGTGGCTTATAATGCAGTCGTAGTTCATCTAATCATCTTGCTCAAGTTTGATCTACTTGTGGTTTTTTTTTTTTTTTTAATTATTTAAATACAAGTAGATACAAAAGTTGCTATTTTGTGGATGTGGCGTTAAGTACCCTTACTGTTGAGCCATTTGCACTGTTGCTGGATTACAGAGTTTGATTTGTGGACAAGCATTTTTCTTATTTTGTTAAAAATTGACTGGAAGAAGCATCAAGCGCTTGAATTAGAAAGGGAACCAACAGTGGCACCGTTAAAGCTGGATGGAGGCATTTAGAATTTGTGTGCATGCGCACGCATGGCTTTGGTCTTCCCTTTGGAATTTTTTTTTTGTTGTAATTTGGATTGTGTCATGGTAGTAGTTAGGGGTGATTGTGGTGGGCATATAGTATGAAATGGTTAGAGTGATGCGCTAGGGCTGGGTCTGTTGAAGGGCTGGGTTTTGAAAAGAAAAAGATCTGAGTCTATTTATATCTACAAAAGATTAGTCTTTTTGGAGCACATTAAAGTTCGCTGTTTAAAGTCTGTTTATTTTGTAATTGGCTATACCGTTAGAAGGTCGTGTTTGGCATTTTTTTTTTCCTTAATTTTTTTTTTGTAATTTGAAAATATAATTGTACAGAATAAAAATAAATTTAAAGACCTGTCATCAATTAAAATTTTAATTGAAAATTCAATTTAGTTATTTGATTCAAGTCAGTTGGTGGATGTCTTTGAAAAAAATTGATGTTGACTATTAAGATTAAGTGGTTAAAAATTGACTTTTGATATAAAATTTTGATTGATTGTCTATTTTCAACATGTATCGTTAGATTTTTTATTCTAAGTTAATTTAAAAGCCTAATCTGTCTTGATGTGCTTTAAGTAGAAGCTAGTTTTTGGCATGTAGGACAAAATTACTTGTTGAAACGCATTTATTTAAATTTGGTTTAGGCTGATCGTGGTCGAGATTCGGAAATGAACACTCCTCGTTAGGGACTGACTAAGCTGAGGTGGGCGCTTCTTTACTTATTGCAATTCGTAATCAGTTTACAGGCCGTGGTATTGAATGTTTTCGAAGCATCAGTGTTTAAAATTGATTTATTATAATTTGATTTTTCAAAAAGTATGCATGAGAGTTAGCTTGGTGGTTGAGAACAGTGTAACAAATACCGCCGATATTTTCGTTTTTACCGCGAAAATATCGGGAAAATAACGTTATCGCGTTAAAAACGCGATTTTATCGTCTATCCCGTTTTTATCGGATATTTACCGTTAAAAACGCGTTTTTAACGCGAGAAACGGTAAAATCGCGTTAAAAACGCGTTTTTACCGTTTAAATTTTTCTTCCGTACACGGCTATCCCATATACACGCTGCGCTTCACGCGCGCTATCCACAGTTCCACACGCCGCTGGAAACGAAAGGAGAAGCATGGATAAAATTTAATTATTTAAATAATAAAATTTATTTTAAAACTTTAAAGTTATTTTTTAAGCAGTGTGTACTTTGAAAATTTCTCAAATTAAATATCCGGACTAATTACGATAACCTGATAAAAATACTTTTAGACTTCAAGGTCTTTTGACACTCCTAAATATTTAAAACACAGTACTTTACAAATAAGGGTATCTCTAGGGTGTGCCAAAAACATATTTAGGAATATTAAAAGACCTTAAAGTCTTAAAGTATTTTTATCAAATTATCGTAATTAGCCCGGATATTCAATTTGAGAAATTTTGGAAATACACAGTGCCTAAAAAATAACTTTAAAGTTTTAAAGGAGATTTTATTATTTAATACACTATGCACATTGTTTTTTAAGCACTGTGTATTTCTAAAATTTCTCAAATTGAATATCCATATTAATTACGATAACGTGATAAAAATACTTTGAAACTTTAAGGTCTTTTGACACTCCTAAATGTGTTTTCGGCACACCCTAGGGATACCTTTATTTGTAAAATACTGTGTTTTAAATATTTAAGAGTGTCAAAAGACCTTGAAGTCTTAAAGTATTTTTATCGGATTATCGTAATTAGTCCGGATATTTAATTTGAGAAATTTTCAAAGTACACACTGCTAAAAAAATAACTTTAAAGTTTTAAAATAAATTTTATTATTTAAATAATTAAATTTATTTCAGTTTGTAAATTTGAAAATCCCTTTATTTGATTTAAATTATCTCATAATGCAAACTTCAGAAAAAAATCCCTTTATTATATTAATTTTTAATTATTATTTTAAATATTTATATTTTCCGCGAGATTTTCCCGTTAAATTCCCGTTAAAAACCCGAGAATTTGAAAATATCCCGTTATTAACAGTTGCCGTTAATATCCCGAGAACGGTATTTGTCACTATGGTTGAGAACTCACTTGAAATATTGAAGGTCTTAGGTTTAAATTACTCTCAATCAGGTATCGAAAATTTGGCCCAACTCTCAGGCGAGATCTTTCTCTCTTCAATTTTTCTTTTTTTTTTTTGGAAATCTCGGTGGCCTTTTTTTCAAAAGAAAAAAAACCATTTAAATTAAATAAAAAGGCTTTTTTAAATATATATATATATATATATATATATATATATATATATATATATATATATATATATATATATATATATATATATATATATCAATCGATATTAGGCCCATTTTTTTTTCTATGGCCGATACTTATCGTATCGGCTGAGATTTATACCCTAGCTTTCAACATCAAAGGATCACTCCTCATGTGTTCTAAGAGTCCTAAACACCTTGGTCTTAAAAAAAAAAGTCTGCGCATATAGTAACAACTAAATTGATTCTTGTATGAGACTGATCTTATAAAACCTGTATGAGACTAATTTAGCTCAATCTGGACATAAATCTTGTTGTCTGTTTTTTCAAAAAAAATAGTAATTTTTTAGAAAGTGCTATTCATGTTATTAAACGAGTTTTATAAAATCTGGTCTCATGTCGGACTATGAAAATTGATTCTTTTACTATTTGTATAAAAAAAAAAATTTCCTTTGAAAATAAATGAAGCTTCATCTGACCAAATAAAAAAACCTCATCTTTTATTAAAAAAATTATCTCCCAAGGGTAAATGGATTCGTTAAGAGAGAAATGCTTCATTTCTTTTGTTCTTGGTAAAAAGTCATTCTTTTAAGGAAGAAGAGGTCTTATTTTTCATAGTTTAAAAATGATGAACAATACCTAAAGTAATGATTTGAGACTTTAATTTTCACTCTACAACCATAACATCTTAAAAAAAAAAAAAAAAATTTACAAGTTTCTTGTGATTCAATAAATAGTTACTCATGTGAGAATATAAAAGAATCAATTCATTAAATATGTATAACTAAATGATACAAATTTAGTAAAATAGATAGTAAAATCTCTATAACGTATTATTCTTTAAAGTTATAATCTGTCTAAAATAATATCGACAGTCGGTTTAGACCTCGGGTCCATATAAAATGTGATAAATCTCTCTAACTCAGTACTCAATACATTATAAAAAATGTACTTTTCCAACCATGTTCTAAGGTAATATTCAATACATTCAGAATACAAAATTATTACAAAAGTGATTAAGGACCTCACAGATTTTTTTTTTTTTTACTGCCGATTTATTGTTGTTCTGTAAACCCTCTTCTTTACTCTCTCTCGAGAAACACTTTGAAAATGACCCTAGGATAATTTGTTTCCAGATCTGCCGAGGTAGGATTTCTCACTAGTCTTGAGGGTTGCAGACAGAGAGGATCCAATGGCGGTGGTTAATGGGGGTAGAAAGAGAAGGAAGATAAAACAATTTCAGCCAAAAGAATTTTTTACGATGGTGAGAGTTTAAAGATTTTTTTTTATTAGGATCACTGATCCTTAATTTGCAACTTTTTTTTAAAACAACATATCTCTATTTCTAATTTAATTTGATAACGTTAATGTGTTTAATAAAATCATATACTTAACGAAGCTAAATTAAGTCAGGGAAACTTGTACTCAGATTACAGGGTTTTTTTAATTTAAAAAGACACTCTTTGAAACAGCGTGTGTATTGAAAGACTTAAAAAAAAAATTAAAAAAAATGGGCCAGAAGTTGGGCCCTTGTACTCGTTTTGCGTTTACGTGGATTATCTTTATTGTTTTCAAAATACCTAATTTTTTTTTTTAACTCGTGGACTCGTGGTAGTTAAGTAACTTATTTAATCGAGGCTTCTTTCTAAACTTGCACATATTGAAGAAGGATGGCTATATAGGCACAGATATTTTCTCCTAGGAAATACAGATTTACCGTGTGAAATTACCATTTTACTCTCGATATACCATCCGAACGCCATGCAATTCATTTTCCGTGCCTTTGGATGGTCTCACCCTTCGAATGATTAAATAAGTCAATAGATATGAACTGTGGAGATGAATTTTCAAACAATGTCATTTTTAAACTGATTTCAACAAACAAGGTATCAAAATTGATGTACTCTGAATTTTATGAACTCTAAGACTGATTTTAAGCTAAAAGAGTATAATTTTAGATTTAAAAAATCGTACACAAAAAATTAAGAAAAAATAGCATTCTCTTTTCATTCTTTGAGTATGATTTTTTAAACCCAAAACTATACTCTTCTTCAAGTTGGACATCTAATTTTGCATAACAATCAAGGGCTATGCTACAATTTTGATCTTCTTTGAACAAGTTTCTTCAGTTTCTTTACGGTCCATTGAGCATGATTTCTTTTTTTGACTTCAAATAGATTGCTTCTGCATCAATATCTGAATCAAATACTTATACTCCATCGTCTATTCCCTAATCAGTGGCTGCCAATGACGGGTGAAGTATGTATAGTATTCTGATTTTTGGAAGATAAAATTATTCCAAAATCAGCAAGACCAAAAAGGGCACGGGTGAAGAGCAGGACACACAGCAGCAATCTGATCGGCATGTAAAACAAATTGACCCGTCTTGGTATATCACTATTATTATGTTTATATGTACACTGGAAATCTTGGAGTTTGCTATATATATTCAATGACAAAACCCTACTTAACCATGTCATTGTTAATTTGGGTTGAGGCACCACCTCAATCATAAAACAAACCACTCCTCCTTTAATCCCTAGTGGTCCAAGAGTGTGCCATTAATAATGGTTAAAACACATGAATAGAACTCATCTTAGAAACTGGCTTGAAAGAAGAGGGTGCCCATGTACATATAAACTCCAAGAACCAAAGGTTCACTAGAAATGTGGGATTTTGCTAACACTCTCCCTCAGCTTTAGGGCAGGAGACACTCAGCTCTCTCCCTCCACGCAAGGTATGAACCCAACCCATCCCAATGGTACCCCCACTCTGATACCATGTTAAAACAACATGAGTAGAACTCATCATTAAAAACCGGCTTATAAGGAGAGGGTGCCCATGTGCTTATAAACTCCAAAACCCAAAAGTCCAGTCACAATGTAGGAATTTGCCAATAATAATATCTCCTTCAAGAATTAATTTGTGTCCATAAAAGCAATTCCAACAAGAATAAGAATTCCATCTAAATCAGTGGCTATCATCTCTCCTGGCTTGATATCAGAGATAACCCATTTATGGTAATGGATTATGGGGTTCTCTTCATGAAAATCCCGACAACCTGTTGTAGCTTTGCCCAATTCAGATAACTTTAACTTTTGGCATTATTAATAACTCAATCAGTGGCTACCGACAAGGTTTATCAAGGATCATTTCTTGTTACTGGAAGACCACTTTAGCCAAAAGGGCCCGTCTCCATGGGATTTGCATAACATGGGGGCAGAGTAAGGGACTGCTCCATCGACTGTCCAACATACACTGACCAGTCTAGCGGACAAAGTGAGAGACAAACAAGAGAAAAATCAGTTCAGGGCTCTCATAATCTGGACATCAACAATGATGGAGATTGAACATCTAATGCTATGAGATAATAACTAGGACAACTAACAAGCCACCTATTTAGAACAAATATTCTGCATGCTTAGGAAAACAACTCCAAAAGAAGAAAAGAAAAAGGAGCAAAGCACATGAGTATCCCATCTAATGTTTTATTAAAAGAGAGTACATCACATATTATATGTATCTATGAGTGTAATGCTGAGAGTACAAGGGACCAGGATATGCTACATCATCAAATAAACATTATCCCAAGCATAGATACAGCTTTATATACATGCACAAGACAATATATGGACCTCTGTCAATCTCTTGAGACATACTATACAGCAAAGTTGTATGAATGGATCAGATATTGTTATTTGAGCCTCTAATGAAGTCCATAGAGTTGGGTCCATGTGGCGACTGACCTGCCATTGGTGGACCATTTGGCGATGATTGGGCCACATGGTGCTGCTGGGTGTGATGGCCACTCGTATGATGAATCTGCTGAGGAAAAAATGAAGGAATCGACTGTTGTAGTCCCCTAGTAAAGGAGTTGCCATTGACACTTTGGATTTGGCCTGTTGCTATCTTAAGCCGCTGAACTTCTTCTCTCAAGGCTTCATTCAGAGCTGTACAAGCAACAAAAATATATTACACATTGAGAATTAAGGAAACTGCACTCTACTGTTTCCTATTCAGATAAAAAGAGGGTTGACATATCCTCTTTCTTATTCTTTTTTTTTTCTCACGAAATTATGATTTCAGGATTTTACAGTTCACATATGTATTTACAAAGTTAAGGATGGACCACCAATGGGACTGAAAAAGGGTTTCGATACGAAATATGACATTACACACACAGGCCCTTTGATATTTTCTTGTTATCCCACAATGTAAACCTCTCTAAGATGCTATTAAGATTGTGAAAAGCACTAACCCTAGGGCTTCAAACATAAGGATCAACCATTAATGGACTCAAATAGGGTTTTATAAATCCACCTTGATTTTAAAAAAGGTTTTGGGGTTTGAATGTTGCTCAAGACGTGAAAAAAAAAAAAAAAGAGCTTCATAAGGATTAAAATCAGAAAATACTCATCAAACATAGGAAAAACCAAGCTGTACCAGCAGCAGGGCACACTAAACAGGGGCATAACAGGTCAAATTTAGGTTGTCCATAAAATCGGATGAACTCCTACATAGACACAATTTGGGATGGTTTAGATCCCAGATGAGGTGGTTAGGGCTAAAGGTAAGAAGGAAAAGAGAGAGAAAAAAAAAAGAGGAAGGAAAAGGGAAGAAAAAGGTAAGGGAAAGGAAAAGAGAGAGAGAGAAGAAAAGGGAAATGAAGAAGAAAATTTACCTTGCCTCGCACAAGGGTTTCTTGATCTCACACCAATGAGAACAAAGGAGTCCCACCAATTCTATAAATAATGAATTCTATCTATTCATCCAGTATATTCTCAAAAGCTTGTACAAGACTATTTATAAACATAGAACTCTTAACTTGAAACCCTAGATCTGAACCATCCATTTATATGCTATTAGATGTTTTAATATCAACATTAAAATCAATAAAAAAACAGAGGTACCTAAGTTACCCATGCCCAAGAAAACAAATAAAATATAATTTTCGTGACACTATGATACTAGTAGATAAAACCATCATAACTTGGCCAAAACTTGTCAAAATCACTCAATCTTGGGCTTGGTTTATAGCTAATCCAATGGGTTACCATATGGCAGACAATTTCATAGGACTGACATTATTCATTGATCATTCTGATTTCATATTTTCATACATTACATTCTTAGATCTAGGGTTTTGAACCTCATCATGGGCACATTTCACTTCTGTTCTACATCAATAGTCTACTATAAATGTGCCCAATTCATCTTTACCAACACTCCTTCATCCTTCGTTCTAACAAAGCAAATTTTAGGTTTTCTCTAATGCACTCATTTACCAACTTTCTTCTAATTCTACCATTTTGCGCTACTATGCACATATATCTACCATTACTATATCTACCTGTCTTTTCTTCATCACCCAACAAACTTAGATGGCATCGCAGGTCTAAATATAGAAACATTTGTTTAATTGACATGTCACTGTCCTATAAAATAACACTACTAACCAGTTTACACTTAGCTCACCCCACCTCTATGTTATTAGTTACATCCAAATCAGACACTACAGTTTGTTCTAAAATTGCACCAAGTTCAGAAATTTCTCACTAAGTGGAACTAAACCATTTTCAATTTTATCAAGTTTATCCTCCTCCTGTAGATCCACTAAACTTGCACTCCAAATATTTTTTATTCACATTTCCAACTTACAAGTTGGCTGATTTCTAGTCTTCATTAATTAGTACTGCATCATCTGCAAACGACATATACCTATAATTTTCATCTTGGTTTTTGTTTTAAGTTGTACATAACCAAAGCAAATAAATATGGGCTCAGAGTAGGCCATTGGTGAAGTCCTACTCCAATTGGGAATTTTGTTCTCTTTCCACATACTATTTTTACATTTGCATTTGCCCTTTCAAGCATCTCCTATATAATCTTGACATATTCATTCATGATGCATTTTTCATTCAACGTTTGTCAAAGTTGCCTTGGCACCTGATCATCAGCTTTCTGTATATCAATAAAAGTAGCAATAATATTTCATGGAGTGTGGGAAGAAAGAGAAAAACTCTCTTCTGCCATGCTCTTCATTTCTGTGCAGCTAAAGAGGTGAGCCAAGAGAGGCCACCTTTTCTGCCCATTATCAACATTTAGATTCCAATATCAGTTAGAACAAAAAACAAACTCATCTTCATGCCCAGACTAAATTACATGTAACCACATGCTATTTTCACATGGGCCCTACGTCTTGTTGAAGATAATATGTCCAAAACTTAAAAAAAAAATAGAAGAAAAGAAAAGTAGATAACATCTCCATAAGAAGTATAATCTATGGCAATAGTAATAAAAGTTCCAGTCTCTCCCTGTTTAATCTCTAGGTTCTGTGGTCTGTTCCTGGAAATCTTATTTATGGAGACAAATTTCTTTAGGCTGGGCCTTGGAGACCTGACTTTGACCAATGGCTCATTTTGCAGCCCATTGTTTTCAGACTAAATGACATTAGGCATCATAAATGACATCAGTGAAAATCCTAAACACTTGTAAGTTTAGCTGAGACTGATCAGATAACCTAATGGCGCAAAGCTAGAAACTCCCTGAACACTTGCGACGGTAAAAAAAACATTCTATTCTGCCCAATAGAATCACTCTTCTAATTTTGTGAACTGAGTGGTAGATATGGCAGCAAATTCCTATCTGTAACATGATTTACGGCATCTGATCTCCAAATAAAAAAAAAAAAAAACTCTTCAACTTCAATATAAGCAAATAGAATCTAACAGAAAAACCACCAAAAAACAACAAAATAAAAAACAAAAAAAGAATCCCAGAGAAATTATACCATCACGAAGATGTGCTTGTTGCTCCATAGCTTGCAATCGCAATTTTAGTTCTTTGTTCTCTGAAGTCAAACCAGTAGTGTCCCTCTGTATTGGAAAGTGAAGAGCCTGTCAATATAGATACTGTTGCCACAGCATTGTCTCAATTAGACGCTGTGTAGAAACCATTTTAACTGAGTAGCTTATAGAATGATAGGCATGTATTCTGGGAAAACTATCTTCTATATAGAAATTTATACTTTTAAGATTGTAAAATCTTACCATATTTTCGGAAAGAGAGAGAAAAAATAGAAGGATGCACAATAAACAACAAGAAAATTGCTAATAGTTGTCTGATCCAATACAGAATCAGCTCAACCAATGTTTCAAAAACCAAATCGTCTAACGAACCATCTCAGGAGAAGGTTGGGTTAAATAAGGTTCAACCAGGTTGAACCGTAGTCAAACTCGGTCAAACCCGTGTCTTCAATATTATAAATAATATTAAATTATTAACTAAAGTTTAATCGATGGGTTGAAATAGAATTTTAAGAAAAAATGGTTTTTTAATTAAAAAAACAGACTTGAATTTTTGAGAAATAAAAAACAAATTTTTTATTTTATAATTTTTTAAACAACTTTTTCATGAATCACAGTACAATTTTTTAATAGGAATAATAATTATATGATTGTCTTTAACAAACAACGTTAATATTAAGCTTTAACATAAAAATTTATTGAAGGAGGTTTTTTTTTTTGTTCCTAAATAACAAAACTAAAATTTTATTTATTTATTTATTTATATCATTTTTATTTGTAATTTAAAACTTTAAATTAATAAGATGTTTGGGGAGGCGAAAAAAAAAAATGCTCCCTAGGAGTCTAGGAGCACCATATTTTCCTTGAGGAATGGGAAATGAGGCAGCGGGGTATGAAATGACCCTCTCCCTCTCCTCTCTCTCCCACCCAAATCCTTACTCTTTCAGTCTCTCTTTCAAGTTCAAATAAAGAAGAAAAACAGAGGAAAGGTGAGATGAGATTATGAGAAGATGAAGAAAATCAGTATGAAATTTATCAATCTTCTTCGATCTTCTCTATGTTTTCTTTTATTTTTCTTTTTTGTTATCTTCTCTCTCCCTCTTGATTTCTTCTCACTTTCACACATTCGACTCCCACCAGACGCAATTGGACTCCCAGGCTCCCAGTTGTTTTTTTTTTTTTTCAAAATTTTTAAAACAGTTTTAAGTTTTAACGGGTCGGTTTGATTACTGAAACCGGGTTGAACTGCGGGTCTTGATGCGTTTATAAGGTTCTTTAAACCAAACGAATTTTCTTAAAACCGAACTGTCATGTTGTCGATCGTGGTCGAACCGCCGGGTTTAAAAACATTGAGCTCAACTGTTCAAAATATCATGATGAAAAATCTCCTTACCTGAGAAATCTAATGGATATCTACATGATCATCATCATCGAGTCCCTACCCATCAATTTGTGGTCAGCTTTCTTTGTTTTCTTTTCCATTCAATCCTATCCAATACCATACCCTATATGACCCTACAATCCATCATATCTTTTCTCATCCCTTCAATCCATGTGTTCATTGGTCTCCACCTCCTTGTTCCTTCTATCTACATCCTTTCAATTTTTAGCATGAGAGCCTTTTCTAGTCTCCTACATACATGCCCAAAACATCTCAAATGACTGGTTTGGGCAAATATTACACAATATTTATCATTTCCTTGCAGACATCTGTCATCTCCAGCTGTATTGCCTCTGCAAGAAACGTCGTAAACCACCCTCAACTTATGTTGGAAAAGTGAGGCAGACCAGTTCTTTTGAAATTTAAAATCCACTTTTCCTCCCTCTTGCCTGACTCTATCAAGCATACCAGAACATGACTGCCTTTTGCTAGCTGCCTCACCTTCCATATCAGCCTCTTGGGCCCTGCCCACCAACATGAAACTGTACATATCCAACTGCAGCAGCAGGGCTCAAATGAAACTCTTCCGTGGTCTTCCTGCACTGCTGGAGCAGTGAAACACTATGCTCCTTCACAACCTCCATTTGAACATAAAGAACACTGCTCTGAAATGAATCTTTGCTCCTAGAATATGTGATGCGGCGCATACAATTCCATGCGCAAGTTCCATGTTTTTTTTTAGTAGGTGTTTTAGTTTGTTTTAAGTAAGGGTATTTTAAGTAAGGGTAGTTTAGTAAATTTTGTTTATTTTATTTTAAGCAATGTAAATCCTTATTTAAGCTTGTAGCCCTTTGGGGCAAACTTACCGATGATGAAATAAATTTTTTGGAGATTTTGCAAATCCCTGATCTCAGCCAGAAGCTCGGTTTTTTTGGCGTGAAGCCCTCTTCCTCCTCCTTCAATCCCCAGGTACTTCTTCATCTCATCTTCTCTCCTCTCTTCTCTCTTCTCTTCTTCTTCTCTTTTATTTTCTTTAACCTTCCGTGAATACTCAAACCATCCCCAAGTCTTGCCGCTGCCCAAACCAACCCTCTCAGACCCTCCGCCCTTCTTTATTGCTTCCCAAACCTTTGTGCCATCTGTAAACCCATTCAACGCTTTCACCCTTTGTCCTAATCCCTCCCTACCCCTCCGTCAGCCCCAAACAATAACTGTAATCCCCTTATACTGTTTCGCCAGCCCCTCCTTTCCCCTTATACTGTTCGACAGCCCTTCCTTCCCCCTTATACTGTGTTGCCCAGCCCCAAATACTGTATTGCAGCCTTTATTCCCTCTTTCTACAGCCTCTACAATTACCGTAACCCCTTTGGAAGCCCAGATCTGCCATCAAAAGACTCATACAATCCTACTACCTGTCTTTCTCTTGTTCTTACTGCTGTCCAATAAAACTGGGCCTTTTCTTAACCTCATTAACCTCTCACGCTGCTGTCATAACCAGATTTATTCTTTATTTGATGTTGGTTTTATGTGTTTGTGGATCTGATAATCCTCTTGGTTTTGAGAGCCTTTTACCTTGAGCTATGACATGGTTTGGATTGTGATTTTATTACTTACATTGAATCCTCTGAATTTTATTGATTATTTGTGGTAGATTTTATTATTCTAATTGTTATTATTAATTTTAATTTTAATTTCAGCCTCATATTAGTTTCTTATTACAGCATAATCGCATTTAGGCATTTAAGGTCACCTTTTGTCTTGTCCTGCGTCAATATGAGTTTGATGTTCCTCTCTTTTCTGCTTCGTCTAGGTTACAGTTCACAATCTTTGTTTACTTTGATACAGACCTTTTTTTAAAGGTACTTTGATAAGGATTTTTTTTTTTTTTTTGAAAGGCAATCAGATGAAATATATTAAAAGGAGATAGAAAAGATACAATAGAAAGATCCAAGAGACAGAAACCCAAAACAACAATATATAAAGACCCAACTATAATATACAAAGACTCCATAAAAAACGCCTCAAGGAAAATTCACAGGCTATAACCCCGTGAATCACATATGGTAAACGCCATTAAGTGTGGCATTTACTCCCAATTTCGCATAGAATTCTGCAATGCCATTGGTTGTGCACCTAACTTGCTGAAAGGGCACACCTCTAAACTTGAGCACAAGCTCTTAACTTCCCTCACCACTGTCATCAGCCTCCACCGAGGCCTTTTTCTCCCCTTAGCCCATTTTAGGAATTCGCTGAGTCCCCTTCAACAATAAGTTTCCTCTGACCCTCAGACCTCCATAATACAAGACCCCTTCTAATAGCTAAGAGTTCTGCTCTGTTTGAATCCCTTATACCCAAAGGTTCAACAAACATCAAAGAGGAAACGCCCCTTGAATCTCAAATCATTCCCCTTATCCCTGTTGGGCCCGGTTTTCCAAAAGTTGCTCCATCTATGTTGAACTTAGACGATCCTAATGGAGGAAAAGACCGCGACCCGAGGCCTAACCCCCTTAGGACCATTGCTCATGCAACCCTCCTATGAAAGTAAAAGATCATTTAATTTGTATTCCTTAAACTATCTATCGGCAGTCAACCACAAACACAATTTCCCCAAGGCGTTGGACATTATCTCCTTCACATCTTTAATCTTACCCTCAAAGATCCTTGCGTCCCTTTCATTCCATATAGACCAAAGGACTACCCTCGGTATAGTATACCACGTTTTACATAGTTTCAATCTTAAGGGTGGTAGCGTCCAACTCCCTATTACGCCCTCACATGTAGCGTCTATGTCACGCCCCGACCAACGGGCACGTGATAGAATGGTATTAGAGCACGGTTCAACCCCTCAGACCGAGTGTGAGAAGAAGTATAACTATGACTTGAGCATAGGTTCAACCCCTCGAACCAAGTGCAGGAAAGATGAAAACTGTGATTAGATCTCTAGATACACTTCCCCTAGTAAGGGTTTAGAATGAGAAATTTTTTGAGTAAAACATCCCCTCTTGAAAGTTGTCCTGGTGAAGGGCGTTTGAAGTAGTGATTGATTGAGGAAATTTCTCCCTGATGGCAGTTATGGCACCACGCTAAAGTCATGAATTTGAAGATCCCGTAGCTCCCGCAGGCAATGAAAGAGAGGAATTATATTGGGTCATGAGGGAAATAGCCAATGTTGTTCAATTGTGTAACCGAAACCAACAGTCGGGTTCTTCATCAACGTGGATGCAGGAGACTAAGATCATGGTCGTCCGTGTGAGAATTTAAGCTCCATTTTCCGCCTATCTTTAAGAAAGATACCCCATGGTAGCGGAAAAATGGCTTTAACAAATCAAGAAGATCTTCGACCTTCTGGAAGTGAAGGAGGATCCCCTTCGGGTCAAGTTGGCAACAGAGGTAAAATCTTTAATTTTTAGAGTCATGTGAAGGGCATTAATGAGGGCTCTAAAAGCTTCAAATCCCAACACTATAAAAGCTTCTATACAGACCCAACCCAAAAGGCACGAAGCTTTTGGTTCTAGTTTTTTTTCCTCTTTTACTCTCTGAAATTATTTTCGTCTTTCTTTAATTCATTTATTGTTGAAGGCATTGTATAAAGTAACAGAGCAAATGTAGTGTTCCTCTTTTCTTAGATCTAATCAAACTATAATGATCCATCAACAACAGGCCTGTTTTTTCACTTAATGCAATGAATGTATAGATAAGTTGATTGCTGAGAAATTCAGATTATTAATTGTTTACCAACGTTTTCAACCCTTTTTTTATTCTAAAGAATGGAATTGTTCACATAGAGACCCATACGATGATACATTTGAGAATGCTCAGCCTTCAAATTTTCTCTCCACAAGACCACCCACGCACCTTGGAATGGATCAATCAAAATATTTTTTCCAAAGTTACAAATTTTGAAGATTAAAAATTAATTTAAAATTTATCAAATTTCAGTGAATTTAAAAAATATTACTTCATTAATTCAATGAAGTCTCTTAAGTCTTGACAAATCATATATTAAGCTGCCTATCCCAACCATTATGACTTTAATCTTGTTTTAAATCTTGGCCCCTTTTAATTAATTAATAACTATACGACATTTAACAATGAATTCATATAGATTTATATGATATTTTTTTACTCAAGAAATGTTAGGTGAGAATTATTTGTTTTTATTATTCTTTAAATATTTATATTTTCTGTGAGATTTTCCCGTTAAAAACGCGAAAATTTAAAAATATCCCGTTATTAACGGTTGCCGTTATTATCCCAAGAACGTTATTTGTGACAATGCTTGTGATAAACAATGAGAGACTTAGAGGTAGACGTATTACTAGAAGTGTCAACTCTATCTGTAAGAATAAGAAGAACATGAGGTGAAGACGACCTATGACTGGATGGTTGAAAATATGGAGTATATTAAAAAAAAGTAACATCTATAGAAACAAATCTTTCACTAGATGTCGGTTCGAAACATTTATAGCCCCCTTTTGACTGGAAGAGTAGCCCGAGAAAACACATTTCACAGATATTATTGCAAGCTTGTCAGCAGAAAAATCATAAACAAAACAAATACATCCAAAAACACACAACGGAAATATAGATATAGACCGATAGGTAGAAAGAATATCAATAGGTGCTTTGTTATTTAATACACTTGCGGGCTTGCGGCCATGCGGTTTATTAAATAACAAATAGTAAGAATAGAATCAGGCCAATATAACTTAGGGACAGTCATTGTAAATAACAAAGGTTGGGATACCTCAAGAAGAATACGATTCTTCCTTTCAGCAACTCCATTTTAATGAGGTGTATGAGGGCAGAAAGTTTGAAATTCAATCCCATATTCCTGAAGACAATGTAAAACAGAGCAAGACATATTCTCCCCCATTATCACTCCACAAGATTTTAGGGTGAGAACCAAATTGAGTAGTAACCTATTTATGAAAAACGTGAAAATGATCAAAGACCTCAAATTTGTGTTTCATCAAATAAATCCAAGTCATTCGAGAGTAATCATCTATGAATGTAACAAAATAATGATAACCCATTGAATAAACAACGGGTGACATCCAAACATCAGAATGTATTAAGGAGATCAAAGTGGAAGAGGAATGATTGAAAGACCGAGAGAAGGTGGGTCGATGTTGTTTTCCATATTGGTAATTTTCATAGACAAAATTATCAATTTCCAAAGAAGGTTGCAAATGCGTAACACTGTATTGGATGGATGACCAAGCCAACAATACCAAAACCAAGTATCCTGATGACTAGTGGAACAAGCAACATGCTCTGAGCCAATTTGTGGATCAAAGAAGTACAGACCCTTTTCTTCATGACCACCACCAATCGTCCTTTTTGTGACCACCACCAATCGTCCATTTTGAATGAGAAGAGAAAAAGGTCTCAGAACAATTTAAGGCTTTAGTAAGTGAACTAATAGATAAAAGATTATAAGACAATCGGGGAACATGAAGAACGGAAGATACATCAAGAATAGATGATAGAGGAATAGTCCATTTACCATTGCTGGAGGTAAGGGTCTCATTAGCAAGTTTAACATGTCCAAGAGAAAGAGAATGAAGAGAGGAAAAAAAGATGAGCCATACCTGACATGTGATCGGTAGCCCCAGAATCAATAATTCAGGGATTACAGGATGAGATAGTACCTGATTGAGCAATAGAAGTTTGGGCAGAACCAGAGGATTGAAGGCTCTTAAGTTGCATCCTATCTTGCTGTAAGGAATCAAATTCTTGCTGAGACACTTGAATAATATCATCTCCAAGAGAAGTAGGGCTACAGGATGCCATTAGAATTGATCACACAAATGAGATCTCAAAAAAAAATAGCCCCAACTATCACATTTCCAAGTGACCAGCCCACAACACTATCAAAAATAGAGCCCCACATGCAACAAAGTTGAAATCCAAAAATGCCATCCAAAATAGGGGTAACAGCAATGCTAGAGATAAGATCCAGTATCAGCAAACAAATCAGCTACAATATCAACAGCTAAACGGCGAAATAGCAGCCTCCACAAGCACAAACGGCCAAAGACTCCAAGTAGGCTGGAAAATAAAGTCAAAAGCGACCTTGATGAAGTAGATTCCAAGAATGGATAGCAGCCAATAAGGCAGATCTAGGTCAAAATTACAGAAAACTGGCCAACCAATGTCCAAACTGCGTCAACTGAAAAAGGACCATAAGTGGGCCCCACCAAGATAGAGACCCTAGCAACTCCAAATGGATTGAAAGAAGAGGAAGGGGCGACTGTGGTGCTGCAGAAGGTTTGTATCCACTCAGATCTGAGGAAAAGTACCCAAAAACACATCGTCAAGGATTTCTTTCAGTAAGACTTGGCTATCCACCATGATGATTTGTAAAACCAGGTTAGGGCTTTAAATGTTTCCATCCCCCGTGCATCAAGTGGAAGACAAAACCATTGGATTTCTGGATCCAAACACTCCTTTTAGGGTGCACTTCATCTAGACTCCATTCTTCCAGAAACACAAATGTCTTGCAAAAAGAAAATTCATCTCTTAGAGCATCTGCAGAATACTCGGTAGGGAAGTCAACAATACCAAGCCAACATCATGTTTTTTCACCTCCACATCTTTCCCTAGAGATTTTAAGGAAGATATTATCACAATCATCATGGAAGATGGTCTCAATCTTCCAACCAGGCTTCTACCTAGCTACTCCGCATTCATATCCACTATTCTTTCTTCAACATTCAATATCAAATCCTTTTCTGACCCTGTAGGAAGAGTTCTCGTTGACTATTCCTTTCCACCTTGCCTCCTCGAACTGCATCTTTGTATTCCTAATATTGTTTAGCACCGACAGTAGTGACACAGCACCTCTTTTGCTTGCATTTCTATGTTTTTGATGTGCACCCTGTGTTCCTATAGGACCTTCTAGAGACATAAGTACAATGACCTAATCAAGCTGAAAAAACCTTTCAAACCCCCTCCCCAGAATGCTAAGTCCCACATATCATGGACTAATAATCACTCACTAACAATTTCCAAAAGAGCTCAACTAGCATTAGACCTATAGTCATTTAAGTTACAGACCACCCAGGGCTCCCTTTGATTTATGTAAAAACCCATGCACCTACTACCACCATGCATAAGCTCAACTGGTTAGGCTTCATAGCGGTTCAAGCATGGGGCCCGCTCAAAGTCCCCCATAAAATGTTCAAATGCCTCCTACCCATTACTACCTTGGGTATTTTCACGAACCCAATTAGTTACCCATCTAGCTAATATTCAGCATTCAATAAAAACCCTATCAATTATACTTAATTGTATACCTTTCAACCTTGGGCCACTCGAACTGCACAAATAGACAAATGTGTATGTATTTGTGTATGTTTGTATTCATTATTATTGTTATTGTTATTATTATTATTAGAACCTAGAACCTTTAAAGTTGCCCAATGACCACTTAATAACCTTTCATTATGCATATTGTCAATTAAAGACCGTTGTTTTTCTTGAGAAATGATTTCCAAGATCTTGGGTGCATGATGTGAAGCTCTTAACTAAGGTTGGATATTGATATCTAGTATTGTGTAATGGTAACTATACGAGTGTCGATTACACCCAAAAAAAATAGGTAAATATATGAGTATCAAATTCAACAAAATCTACAAAAAGTTGTTAGAACATTTTATTTTATTTTATTTTATTTTTTGAAATGGTGTTTTTAGAACATTTATATTGTTTGATGTCTTTTGCTTTCTACTACATTCATTGGTAAGAGCAGATTGTGTAGATTAATGGCCAAAGGTCCACCAGAGCAGGATCATTCTTCTGTTTAGGTTTTGATCTATAATTCCAAATAAGGGCATTAGCATGATTATTATTTCCAGCTTACATGGTTAATTTATTTTATACAATAACATATTTGACTGTTAAGTATATAACAGTCAAAATGACGAAACCATGTCGCAGTCCATACCTGTAGTAGTGTGAGCTGTGCCGAGAGAGTGGTAGCCTCTGTCTGAAGTGTCTGTACCTTCCTCTCCAGTTCACCAGTGTAGCGAATCTTCCTCTCTTTTGATCGTGCTGCTGACTGCCTATTGGCTAGGATCCTAAAAGAGTCAACCAGTAGTAAGATCAACTAAGTTCATGTAGACAGAACAATAAATCAGCAACATCTAAAATCACTCTCCCACAGGTGCACTAGGAGGTACACTGAAATGAAGCAGTTTGAATGGAAGGACTATTTACAATGCACTCTGTCATTAAATAAGGTGGCACAAAGGTCACAAAGCAAGTACATGAACAGACATTATAGTTTTGGACTTCAGGAAATATACAATACTTTCAAGCCATCGTATATGCAGGGTCAGGCCTGAGAGAAAAAAATAGTTTCAAGATAGATCCAACGCAGCAGACACCTAAAAATAAGTGATTAAGATTAAAGGCATACCTTCTTTTCAACTCTCTCTCTCTCTCCCTCTCTCTCTAAATTCCTTTTTGCTGGAATTGTTGCTTTTCCTTTTGCCAGAGATTATACTATCAGTTAAGATAACATTAAACCTAATATATGGTCCTCATACACTCAAGATTATACTATCAGTTAAGATAAGACTAAACCTAATCTATGGTCCTTATAGATTATACAAAATAGTTTTAAGATAGACCCAACACAGCAGACACCTAAAAATAAGTGATTAAGATTAAAGGCATACCTTCTTTTCAACTCTCTCTCTCTAAATTCCTTTTTGCCAGAGATTATACTATCAGTTAAGATAAGACTAAACCTAACATATGGTCCTCATAGATTATACAAAATAGTTTCAAGATAGATCCAACACAGCAGACACCTAAAAATAAGATTACCTCACTCTGTTAGTGTTTTAGTGGACCTAAGCCAGGCCCAATCCCATCCAATCCATAAGCCATTCCAATCCAAATCCAAGTCCACAATCCAATCCACTAGTGGACCTAAGCCTGGCCCAATCCCATCCAATCCAATCCAAATCCAAGTCCACAATCCAATCCACTAGTGGACCTAAGCCTGGCCCAATCCCATCCAATCCAATCCAAATCCAAGTCCACAATCCAATCCACCAGTGGACCTAAGCCTGGCCCAACCCCATCCAATGCATAAGCCATTCCAATCCAAATCCAAGTCCACAAGCCCACTTTCCATAGCCAAATCCATATCCACCAAAATCCAAATTACCCAATCCCATAATTCTCTCAAATTATCGTCCCATTCCCAATCCTTTCCATGTTCATAGGTGGTATGCAAAGTTGATAACTCCGTGCAAATTTGCAACTCAAATTTGTAGGAAACTTAAAGATTCCTAATAATGGTGGGATTGGATAGTGGAAGGAAGCTAGGACTTTGCATCACGTTGGTGCCTTAGGATATTAGGTTGCTTTCTTATTGGTTTTAATTAGATTTGCTTTCTTTATTGGTCTTTTGTAAACCACATTGGATTCCACCAATGAGAATTGGAATGTGTTGGTGTTTGTGGTGATATTTTTTTTTAGGCGTGGGAAACTTCAGACACAATCCTACTAAAACCCCCACAAGTGGTACCTCTGACCCCATGAAGCACACCAAGGTACGTCCGTTAGGGGTTCGAACCTGGCACCTTCCGCTTCCTGAGGCGAGAGATAACCAGTCGAACTAACCTATGAGGGGTAAACTATGGTAAAAGGGGGTCCTTCAAATTTTGAATCTTAGTTTGAATTTCTAGATTGTGGGACTTTAGGGTCGGCTCAAGTCTTTAAATACCATTGTAATTGCCAAGTTTAAAAAGAATAGAATACATTTTAATTTTTGGAAACCCTTTGTGAAAATTCGAAGACTCAAATGTGAGTTGCCGTTTTGAGAGTCGAAGGACTCGGGGCTTTGGCCGTCTATCGGATTTCGGTCCACACCAAGTACCATGGTTTAATGAATTTTGTACATTATTGATCTTTAGTTTAAGTTTGTTTCAAATTAATTATCATCTTAATTCTCTTTTTATCTTCACTCGTTAAAATTGGACTAAAAATAGAACTAAATCTAAATTTCAATAAGCACCTAAATTCCCTGGTCCTTGGTCGCTATGGGAGTTCATTCATAGACTCGTAGTAAGGCAAAAGCCTATTTCATAGAAATACGGAATGGGCTGCGCAAAGGTTCCATTGACGGGAACGTCAATAGGACCCTCTGACCCGGCAACTTGGGCTAAAAGCGAAAGCACACCCCAAGCCTGCCTCTCTCTCTCTCTCTCTAAACCTAATATATGGTCCTCATAGACTCAATCTTAGGAGGTGTCCAACCATATCACTAGTTACACTTTCAGAAATGCCACTGCACTAAAAGTGTTTGCTTTCAACCAACACCTAGTTGTAAGCTATTCATCAAAGGGTTGATCTGGAGATTCCTAACAGTTATCCAACCATGTTGGACCTTTTTCGTTCTTGATCCAAAGATAATTATCTCATAATAACAACAACTACTACAATAAGCATGTGTAAACTGAAAACAGATGATAGCTAAACGACATGTAAAAGAGAACCAAAATAAAGCAAATCCATTTCCTCCCAAACACCCATGTTGGGTTCTATCGTATTCAATGTTAAAGATCACGAAAATGCTCCCTGTATACATGACGAATTGGGAATTCTATGGTACTTTATGTACACAGTTCCAAATACTCAATAGTATCTCCTGAGTATTCAGTTCTTCTTTTCTGCCTCCAATCATTTCAACCATAGTGGCTGTGAAAATGGATTAGGAGCATATTTAGTGTGAAAGACCACAGCACCAAATATGATTTTCATTTTATGCCTCCACCCAAATACATTGGAATGCAGGGAACAGCCAGAATTCCATGTGCAGAATAGAAATAACAAAAGCATCCACCAATACACAAAACCACATGCATGCACAGACAAATGAAAGGTAAAACTAAAACGGTTCCTCTAACGCATCTCAAAATACATTAAAAAAACACAAAGGGTCTGTCTCGTAGAAAATTCCTGTAAGATTTATATTTTTCTTAAATTCTGGAGTTAGCAAATTCTCCTAATTCTTGAAGAATCCCAGCAATTATTGATTTGTGTATGGCAAGAATCTAAGAATTCTATTATCCAGTGGTCAAGGCCTTGAATTACTAAAAAGGAAAAGGAGGACACACCTTCACATGACAATTATAAATCCTCTATAATTAGAATTTTGTGAGATGTCATAATTCCAACTCTAGAACTCCTGCTTCACCAAATATGAGAAATTCTTTTAGGAATTCTATAAATTCCATAAAATCCTATTTCTACCCAAGATTCCAGGACACTAACAGGGCCAGGATTTCCTAGTGGAGTTGGGACTCTGTATAATTCTATGGAATTCTATACCTATCTGTACTCTCTAGCCAGATTCCACATAATTCAATTTCTGCTGAGAAATTGGAATAGCCATACAGGGCCTGAAACTAGACACAAATTGAAATGAATTCAAGAAACCACGTACGAAAATGCTCCCTGTATACATGATGAATTGGGAATTGTATGGTACTTTATGTACACAGTTCCAAATACTCAATAGTGTCTCCTGAGTATTCAGTTCTTCTTTTCTGCCTCCGATCATTTCAACCATAGTGGCTGTGAAAATGGATTAGGAGCATATTTAGAGTGAAAGACCACAACACTAAATATGATTTTCATTTTATGCCTCCACCCAAATACATTGGAATGCAGGGAACATCCAGAATTCCATGTGCAGAATAGAAATAACAAAAGCATCCACCAATACACACAACCACATGCATGCATAGACAAATGAAAGGTAAAACTAAAACGGTTCCTCTAACACATCTCAAAATACATTAAAAAAAACACAAAGGGTCTGTCTCGTAGAAAATTCCTGTAAATTTTATAATTTTCTTAAATTCTGGAGTCAGCAAATTCTCCTAATTCGTGAAGAATCCCAGCAATTATTGATTTGTGTATGGCAAGAATCTAAGAATTCTATTATCAAGTGGTCAAGGCCTTGAATTCCAAAAAAGAAGAAGGTCACACCTTCAGATGAGAATTATAAATCCTCTATAATTAGAATTTTGTGAGATGTCATAATTCCAACTCTAGAACTCCTGCTTCACCAAATATGAAATTCTTTAAGGAATTCTATAAATTCCATAAAATCCTATTTCTACCCAAGATTCCAGGACACTAACAAGGCCAGGATTTCCTAGTGGAATTGGGACTCCGTATAATTCTATGGAATTCTATAGCTATCTGTACTCTCTAGCCAGATTCCACATAAATCAATTTCTGCTGAGAAGTTTGAATAGCCAAACAGGGCCTAAAACTAGACACAAATTGAAAGGAATTCAAGAAACCACGTAAGTGGAGATTGCTAGTTGCAACTGGGTATAGTAACTGAATTAACCCAGGTACTGATGTGATAAGCTACAATTAATTGGTCTTCTGATATCTAAAATGGTTATCCTGATATATGAGTTGCCACATGGCTGGATAAAGAACCGGGTACATTCACTTGGCATCCATTCCATTTTCCTATCAGACCCATGAAACGGTGAGGCTCCACACACACGCAAATTCAAATCAAATCCAAGAAATGTAAGGAAAATTGCAACATATCCAAAAGACCCAACCGCCTAAAAGATCAAAGAGAGCTGCATAGAGGGGGAGCTCTTAGCCCCTTAGCATTCTCGTGGTTAATTGAAGTGAGCCTCGCAAACTTATCTGCAGCCATCACATTTTTTTGTGAATTCCAACGACAGCAAATCCACTTTGAGGGATGACTTTAACCAAACCATGGGATTCCAGAAGAAAAGAAATCCCCCAAGTTACGGAAATAGCAAATTCAGCTAATTTTGGATTTTTGGAATTTGGTGAATGCCTGCAACGGCATATTTGCGTTTGGTAGGTAGGCTGGAATTATTAGCTTGAATTTGATATTTCCAGAATCAAAGTGGTCCAAGCTTTGGAATTTCAAAATAACACTTTGACGTGGGAATTGGGATTTCATAGTTCGTACTTCTAACTTGAAGTAGGAATTGATTCCTCTAAACCTCAAATTCTTTGCCAAATTCTATAGATTTCACCAAATTTCAGTTCTAACCAAGACTATTAATCTCAGGTTACCGAACAGGTTCTAAAGATGAGTGAGAGCAAAGAGACAAACCTCTTAGCTCTCCTGGGATCAATCAGAGCAAGCTCGGCAAGCTTATCTGCTGCCATTGACTTCTTTGTATAATCCGATGACATTGAATCCACTTCAAGGGAGGACGATGGTGAGGACCTATCCATAGAATTGCTGTGCCTGTGCATCCTCTTCCCACCATCTCCCACTTTGTCAACTGGCCCATCTGCAGCAGCGCCGCCGGCATCTTGAAATCCCAAATTGTCAAAGAAGGCTGTGTCTACAGACAAGCTCCTGAAATGGCCAGTGGAATTTCCGGAAGCTCTGGGCAGGGAGGCATCTTGGGTGTTGGATTCTTGAGATTTAGTAGCGGAATTAATGAAGGAGGAAGCGTTATCAAGCGGGTCAGGAGGGATGGGCTGGAAATCGGGTAGTGAGAAGTCGTTATCGGGATCAAACAGGAAATCGTCTTCTGTGGGGAGGCGGAAGAAGGTTTCAGACTGTGCACGACGGTGAGAACCGCGGTGGGGCGTGTCGGGCATCTGGTCGATGTCGTTTCGTCCAATAAATCGGCTGAAATACGGCTTGCCGGGTTGGGCGTCAGTGAGATGAGGTGCTGCTTCCATCGAAGAGAGAGAGAGAGAAATGGAAAGGGAGAGTTGGGACGAGAGTCTCACAGAGATTCTGGTCTTTCAGTATTGGTGATGGTGTTGACTGAGACGCTGCCATCAACAATAATCTACCCAATTTGAAAAACAAATAATACAATATATCGATAATTTTAATAAATAAAATAATATTAAAATTGCCCTTTATGCACATTTCATCAGTGTAGTTCAAATAATAATCTTCAGCCTAAGAACGTGGAAGATACCAGGTTCAATTGCATGTGGCCTCATCTCTTGTTTTTCGCAGTTATCACACGTGAATTTAAAAGAAAAAAATATTCACTCTAAAACTTTCACGAGTTGTAAAAAAGATGTGTTTTCCAGACATAAATTAAAAAAAAATAATAATTAATTTTTATAATTAAAATTTTCAACATACATATTATTAGTAAAAAAAGAAAAATTGTGTGACAGAAAAAGATGAGAAGAATAAAATGATATTTGAGATTATTCGAGATAATGGCCTGAGAAATATGGTGTTAGAAATGGTTTTTCATAAAAAAACATTTACATGGTTTTATCAAATGGAAGAAATTTGGATATCATATCATATTATTTAGATGAGATAACAAAAATAGAAATATATTTTTTAAATATTATATTTCAGCTCTGTATAAGGGTTTTATCTCTCGATCCTATTTGTGAAATGGGACTGTAATTTGGGGTGACATAATAAGTAAGCAAGATGGAGAGCAGGGTGTTTTCACCCACCAAATAAACCAGGTAATTCTGAAGAGAAAATCAAACAGCTCAAATCATTATTGAAAAAGAAAAAAAAAAAATACAAGGTGCACCTCATGTGCCCTGAGGGTAGTAGGTATCACCTATGAAAATTTTAAATTGGATTTTCTACGATTTTCTACACATAAATTAAAAAAAATATATATAGATATGAAGATTATTCTTTTCTCATCCTGAATTAAGTAGATTTTATGTTCATCTTCATGTCCAAAAGTTTCAACGACGGTTAATCTTGATATTGAATAAGTGGAAGAAAAATATCATCATCAACACCAACCGTCAATATTCCATCTAGAATGAAAGAAAAATATAAAAATTAAAAATTAATCTTAATAAATAAATTTACTATTTCATAAATTATCAAAATTGCTTAAAATTAAAGGTGATTTTGATATTACTGAGCTCCCAAATGAAACAAATTCTATCAATTTTACCTCAATCTAAGAATAGAGTAATTGTGGACAATTGCATGATTAAATTTTGCATTATTTGAATAAATGCCAAATATGTCCCTCAAAAGACTTACATGGCCACAGCCTCAATTTGGATTGTACTGCCCAACCTTTCATTAGAGCTATGAGAAGCAAAATTGAACTTGACAATGAACAAGTGTTTCAAAGAATAGTTGAATATTTAGGGCGCGAGACAATTCTCTCTAAAAAGATTGATGAATCTCTTTTGCCTTATTTTGAGATTGATGTAGCCTACTTCACAAAAATAAAATGTAATTTACCATCGGTTTAGATTCTACGAAGAATCTAATTCAATGTTTTCTCTCAAAAAAATCTAAGTTATAGGCGATGGAAAATTAATTAAATTTGACCCAATTGCTATATGGAAACTCTGAAATTAACTATAGAATCAAGAAAGTTTTACTCTCTAAAGAAGAAAATGAAATATGCTCTTAAAAGCTTTTGAGACAAATATAACTAGCCATCAATGCAATGACTTTCATGCCTTTTGCCTTACATGAACGCCAATTGGCAATCTCATATTTAAAGCCATTAAATTGATAATTTTATGAAAAAGTTTATTTTTTACCAATAACTTAAATTAATGTTCATATTTGGCTCTAGAAAATATTTCAATTTCTTAAAGGACTGAAATTTTTTATCAAAATTTTGTTCGAATCACCCATTTTTATTGATATATAACTTCAAAAAAAATTGGACTAAAATATTTGAAACCAATTAAAAATTTGACCAAAATTTTTAATATGGACATTTTCAAGATGAACTGAAATTTTAATCTACTGCAAGACTTTGAACACTTTTAGAAATTCTAAAATTTCTCGGCTGAGTCTGTTAGAAAATAGGTAAAATTTTAATTTTTTTCTAAAACCTTTTCATTAATTAATAACTCATTCATTTGTTTTTTTCTTAATGGCTAATTCACAATACGTGACTTGTCATTGTAATGAAGATTAGCTGAATCCATTGTTGGCTACATTTTGCTGTGACTTGTGAGACACTTCACTATTCTGTATTAAAGTCAACCTTTTTCTCAAACTCTGGCCTGTCTCATCAGCATAAGAAAATCGATGATATGATAGATATTATTACTCTAATGGGGCCTTATCATGAATTTAAATATAATTTTCTAGGATATGATAGATATTATTACTCTAATGGGGCCTTATCATGAATTTAAATACACCAAATTACTTCCTACGTAGATTAGGATCTCATAGAGCTGGCCTGTAAATGGGCCTTTAGGCATCTTTAAAATATATTATGACTAATGTCTCAATTAGTTTTATACATGTGACCAACTACCAAATCACAGTAACTAAATGATGGTGTGCAATATCGATATAGAACTCTCCATTACTTAGTTTAATCCAATAAATAATAATATAATTTAAGAAATGAAAAAGTGCAAGGTACACTATCATGATGTTGTCTTTAGAGGTGGACTCATTGGAAATTTTGCCTCAAAAATCTAATGCCTTTTCTTCTGCTCACTGGTCTACATCTTATCCTTCTTTAGTTTCTTTTCCTTTCTTTTCCATTTTTTTTTTTCTTTCATTATCATTATAAAATATTTTGAGTGGGGCTCCAAATTTTAAAACAAAGCAATTAAAGAAAGAATTTTGGGTTCTGCTAAAAAGGGCAATAATTTCAATTTTTTATTTTATTTTTTTAGGAAATACTAACATTCTCCAATTATTTCCTAAAAAAATTAAAAAAATATTGACAAAATTCAATATATTACATACCCAAAAGTGGATTTATTTTAAAATACTTGGAAATTTAATAATGGTATTCGCATTATATTGACTATGGGCATTCAGTTCATCCTGATCACACGTTAATAGGCCATGTGATAGACCCTGGTTCTAGTGAATGCTCTAGAGATTTACCAAAATCCCATAGGAAGTGGCCCTATCTTCCACAGTGAGATAATCCCATCTCCCTGTGCTGATAATAATCCCATCTCCCTCGAGGACCTCACTATTTTCTCTACAAACAAAGGTTTAGTTAAGAGGTCTGCTAGTATTTCTTTTGTTGGGTGATATTCCAACATAATTTTCTCCTTCTTCACTAACTTTCAAATATGATTGTATTTCAATCGAATATGTCCAGACTTACATGTATACCTTTATTTTTTTGCAATACTCATTGCGGCCTTATTATCACAGTATACTGTAATTGGTTGTATTAGCTTCTCAAGGAAGGATATTTGGCTTTGCAATCTTCTCATCCATATTCCATGTTTGCCATCTTCAGCCATCGCTATATGCTTTGATTCCATTGTTGAGGCTAATACGTATGTTTCTTTTCTGAATGACCACTTTACACCCCCCTCCTCCTACTGTACATACCAGCCACTAATAGACTTCGAGTCTACTTTGTTAGTATTCAATCTGCATCAGTATAACACTCCAAAGCTGATGAGGTACCATGATAATATAGACTATAATTAATATTGGGTAGGCATCCTAACATAGGCGTTATCTTTTAAGAGGCACGGATTTTAGTGAACTTTCCATTTTGTCCCTCATCCATCCGCAGAAATCGATTCACTTATCAGTGCACCGACCGGATCACTTGGAAATCGGTGCACCAATTTCTTAAGAGTCCAAATCGGTGCACCGACTAGATCATTTTATACATAAATCGCTTTACTTTTTCAGTGAATCGGTTCACTCATCGGTGCACTGTCCGGTGCACCGATGAGTGAACTGATTCACTGAAAAAGTGAGCCAATTTCTGTGGATGGAGGCAAAGTGGGAAATTCAAAAAATACGTGTCTACTAAAAGAGTATTTCCGTGTTAGGATGGTCACTCTTAATATTCTATCTGTCCCAAAATACTTGTCTAATTTCGAAATTTTTTAATTTTTAAGGATTGTTTTTGCACGGAGTGCTCCAAAAGCCTATTAATAGATTATCCGAGTCAATACGAACATGATATAAATGATTTTGAGGTAGTAATTACGAATAACCCTCAATAAACTTAATTGAATACTCACTGAGCCTTTCCTAACTATGAAGCAATGCATGATTCTAGACGATGAGAGTTGAGGTGGAAATAATTATAGAATACCACATATGGACAAAGTCAAAGCTCATAAAAGAAGGTCATTTTCCCATCACGTTAGAAGGTAATTTGAAGCTCATTGAAAAGATTAAAACTTTGATTTAATGTGAAAATAAAGAAATATAACAAATAATTGAGACAATTGCAAAATACATATAGGACAAGTATTTTGGGAGAGAGGGACTCGTTTGTTTTAGATATCTAAATGTTCTAATTAACTCTTTCCAATACTCATGATTAAGGTTACAAGTAAATCTACTTAACATGCAAACAGAATAAGCAATACCAGGCCTTGTGCAATTCATAAGATAACATTAAACTATCCATTATCCTTGCCCAAGATAACATCAACAGGTCCCATATTTTTTATTTCAAAAGTTTGAGTCAAGAAAGACTTTTTTTCATTTATCAAATCCATATTGGAACCAAAGATGAGCAAATTATAAACATAAAGAGTGATTACTATGCTATTATTTCCATTACCTTTGGTAAAAACACGATTTTAAAATTTGTTACTTTTGATACTAAACTTTTTAATTTCTTATACCATTGTCTAGTAGACAAAGATTTGTTCAATTTGGGAACTTTATATTATAAGCTTTCTTCAACATAACCTAACCTTCGAGTTATCAATATAAATTTCTTATTCTAAATTACCATTGAAGAATATTGTTTTAGCGTTCATTTGATAATCATGCAAGTTGTAAGTTGAAGCAATGGTTACAGATGAAAAAGTCTAAAAATAATCTAACTCCCTAATTTTTATTTTTTGAATTTACTTGTGGGAAATCATGAAAAACCTAGCGTAAAACCTCCACAGGTGATACCCACTGCCCTTAGCGCACACCAAGTGAGGCTATAGGGGTTCAAACCTATCACCTCCCACTTCATGAAATAGGAGATTAACAGTTGAGTTACACACATGTGGACTCAATTTGTATCTTTAATCCAATTTAATTTCATCATCCATTGTTAATTTCCACCTATCTACATCAGGCAAAGACATATCCTCTAAGGGGAAATCAGGGCCAGCAGGTATTGGTGGAGTGCTCAGAAATCATAAGGGTGAGGCAGCTTTAATGTTCAATAAGTTAGTTGGTATCATCGATTCTAATGAAGTAGAAATTCTTAGCATAAAGAGAGCTCTTATAATTTGGAAAGACTTTTGTGAAGATAAATTGATTATCAAAGGGGATTCGGCTAATGCTTTGAGATGGGCTTCGGATTGAGGCATCCACCTTGGAGATTGATCAACACGGTTAGGGAGGTGAGAGTTTTAGCCAAAGAGATGGGAGTATCGTTCGCCAAAGTCGGACAGTCAACTAATGGTGTGGCGGACTATTTCGCTAAATTGAGAGTTAAGAACCTTTGGACGGGCGTATTTCTCTTGTGATTTTTTCTTTATCTCTAATGTTTCTTTTATTTTTTTTTTCCTTCTCTCATGTGGTCTTTTAGACGTTGTCTCTGTTTCTAAATTTTTACTCTTCTTTTAATGAATTTCTCTTTAACTGCTAAAAAAAGATATATCTTCTTTATAATCTCTAGGTTCTTCTAAGTTAAAAAATTAGCTCTGGTAAAACAAAGTTAAACATATCAGGACCTAAATCTTTTTCCTTTGTAGGTCTTTTACTTATTCTTAGTTGAGGTTCTTGAGATTCTTCTACTTGTTTTTTAAATTGAATAGATTGTTAAAGAAATTTGGTTAATTTTAAGCTCTACTTAAGATCTTTTTCAATTTCAAATTGTTTGGCATCTTTTATTGTTAAAGAACAACTGATTTAATACCTTTTGACTCCCAATTTTTGTCTTTTATGGAAAAAGCCAAGAACATAAGCTACACACCTCCACACTTTGAAATAATTTAAATTTAGTTTTTTATTTTTATTTTTTATTAATTAATAAAGAATTTTATTATATTCTCTGTGCAAATTTCCATTCTCAATGTGACATCTAACTTAGAAGGCTTCTCCCCAAAAAATCAAAAGGCAAATTAGAATTTATAAGTATAGCACTCACCATTTCCATTAAAGTTCGATAGATATCTTCCAAATCTTTCAAATCTTCCAAAGAATGACCTAAGAAAGCACCAATTAATCTAAGGACATAAATTAACTACAAAAATAGAAATTAGAATCACAGCCTTTCTTCAATGGTTCGCAATATTCTCTGAAAATAATTGTTTAGAAGATATTTCATCTACAAAATCTTATGTCCTGAAATGGGGCTGTACATTTCATGTCCATCATTTTGACCTAAAAAGTTTTTATCTTTGAAAAATTAGAACTTTTGAAAACTTTTCCTGGAATTTCAACTAAGTGCTCTAAGATGTTTCTTGCTTGTCGTTGAGTGGCCATTGGACCATGGTAAAAATCCAAAGCCAATGGCAACTTTGAGTGCACTGAAGAGACACTAGCCGACAGAATACACATGCCAATATATAATGGAATGAAGATACGGTTGAAACTTGAGTTGGGTTTTAATATGATCTAATAGGAGAAATTAGTGGGTTGGGTTATGTATTTGTAAATTTAGAGTCGCGTCAGATTGGAGAAAATCTGCATGAAATTCAAGTCCGACTGAGCTTAAAAATTTAAAATCAACCCGATCCAAATTGATCAGATTAGACTCAAGTTTCAAAAAATATAAAAAATTTGATGTTGATTTTTTATCTCAAATTTGGGCTAAAATGGATTGAATTGTGAGGCCAGCAACTCAAGTTGGGTCAGGTGAACAATTCGGGCCAGTAACTTGAGTCGGTTCGAATCGAGTCGAGCTCAATAATTTTTATATGAATTAGATTGAGTTTATAAAAATTCAACTCAATCCCCAGAGTTTCATACCTAAATGAAGGGATGATCGAATCATAAAATTCTTTGGTGCCTACACAATGCGTGGTTAAAGATTAAATGGGTCTATATCTTCTTAATTATTTTGATTTTGTGATTTAATATTAAAATTTTATTTTATGTATAAAATATCACTTTTGTGTTTTTTTTTTTATGAAGTTAAAATGGTTAAAGGGGTTGAAAATCCATCCCTCCTTTAATCTCTATTCATGTGAAGCCTTGCACATTGCACTATGCCTATGTATTAAATGTTATTTCGTTGTCTCATCGCATGCGTTGGAAAATTGCACGTTAGAGATGAAACTAATTTTTACTTAAATACAAAATTATCTATAAATCTTGTGTATTAATTTTTACTGAAAAACAAAATTATTTACATATCTTTTATATTAGAGTAAATTTGAACTCTACAACATATGGTTTCACCTAAGAGGCATTACAAACTTTCATGTAAGTAGTAATTTTCAAGTTGAATTTATATCAGGTGATTGTCTTAAAATTCAAATCAATGGTAATTATTCATGAGACTCTGCATCAATATTTTCCTTTTCATGATGTGGATTGGTAATAATGCAATTAACAGCGACTCATCAAATCATGATTCTGATATCTGAAACAGAGTTTTGGACCCCAAAACTGAAAGGCCCATCACTCCAACCCTTTCGGATTGAAGTTATGAAATATATGTGGTACATATTCCATTCTGATTGATATCAATGAAATTTCAAATAATGCGTCGTACCACCATTGGATTTGGTAAACATCATTTTCGAATGCCATTGAAGAAACTTGGTGTAAATTTGAAAGGGACATGCGTTCAATTTGGGTATTGAACTTCTCCGTATCTTCAATAACATCAATTCTACATAAAAAAATTATATTTGTTTGGAAAGTTATATATATACCCGGTTTTTCTTTCCTTACATACCTTTTTTTCAAAATTTTAGGTGAAATTACCCTTTTGCCTTCCACTTAATTTTCCACCACACAAACCGCCGAAGGAATTCATTCCTTCGAACATGAGATCGACCGAATACAGAAAAGAGAGGAAAAAAAAATCGGTGGGCCCCACCATTGATCGAAACCTAAAGTCTTCCTTAGCCATAGATAGGTGGGCCAAGGGCAATCATGGTGGTGTCGATCCTAGGGGTAGAAGTGCAAGATCCACTTTGATCTAAGAAAAAAACCCACAAAATTGGATTTCGGACGCCCAAAGAAGCAGCAGAAGAAACTGGCCAAAGGAGGGTCCCACCATACCCAGATCAGAGATCTGATGGTACAGATGGATAGACCGTCAAAAAACGGAATGGGTATGGTGGGTCCCGCCGGCAGAAACTTTCTCCATCACCTGATCTAAGGCAGAGAAGAAGATCTGGAGGCAGCAGATCTGTATTTATGAATATTTGTGTATAGTAACGACTCTCTCTATGATTTATGGCTGAATCTAGGGGTACCCACCACAAAAAGTCCCACATCGGTTGTGAGGTGGGTGGGGTGGGTGTTCATTTGAGAGAAGTCACTTGCCTTGGTGTGAGGCCTTTTGGGCCTGGCCATGTGGGCGGTGTCACGCCCCGACCCGAAGGGTGGGCCCGGAACGCGACTGATTTTTTTTTTTTTTTTAAAGACTAACCTGGCACAAGCATTCTAACTGGGCCGGATCAACAGTTGGGCCCAGAGGTCGCACATGATCCCAACATGTGGACTCAAACATGTACCATAAGTCCCTCCCAAGAGACACAAGCAACAACAACAATACACATGAATCCAAAAACATCGATTTATCATTTAAACATCATCATCAGAGGAACTAAAGAAGCATAGTAGTTTTCAATACATCACGTTGATACAAAATAAGTACCACACTCGGTACTTTACAAAGGAAAATGGTTCCAAGAATCAGAAAGCAAAGATAAGGGTATTTCCCTCAGTGGGAATCCCAAAACAACGCCGCAGCTTATCCACCCTAAGCTTAAAATAGAGGGTTCTCCTCCTCTGGTTCATCTCCTGAAAGGTGAGTGGGGTGAGCTAACTAGCCCAGTGAAGGAAATATAACAGTGCAGTTTAAGTAAACAACAGGTTAGCAAATATTCAACAGTTGCAATATAATATCTCATGCTTGATAATAAATTCACAATATCAAGTAAAGTCTCATCATCATTTCCATCATCTCATCATTCCATTACTGCTGTCATCCAACGTAACCCCCCAGATACTATACTGACACCAATAGTATTAAGTCCCGACACAGTCAAAATACCTCCTTGCAAGTACATCTCCGGTATACACCTCAAAACCGGTATTGACACACCTTGTCAGTCACTGTCGACCCACCTGGTCCAGTAGACGTAACTGACACCTTCGGCGATAGTTTAATAGTAAAAGGTACGTGGAAGCAGTATCACAATTCATATGATCAACATCGTACCATTCACCATTACCATAAGCACTTCTTACAACAGTGCATCAAGTCTAGGCATATGAGTGGGTTCATCAAATCTGAAACCACTCATTGCTCAAGATCCATCTCAAATAACAAAACCTGTTTACATTTTTAACTGCAGAGTTAAGTTCCCTCACCGTAGCTGTGTGGTTTCGGGGTCTCTTTTCAAGCAAATAAACAAGTGCACAATCAATATACATAGCATCAAATACATACACACAAGTGGTATTTCAAAATCATACTTGTTTTTCCAAAAATATCCAAGGTACATGGAATTAAGCCTCCTACTTGGTTTCTATCCTTTTTAAATTACAATAATCCACAAGATATAATAATAAGGTTGCTCAGTCCAAAACTCATATTGTCTTCTGGGCATTGACCAGATTGACTTATTGAGTTAGGTCTAGATTCTCAGGTCACTTCTCGGTTGTCTTCTAGATAGGACCAGATCTGACATGTTGAGTAAGGCCTTGAGATCACTCAGTGCCCGACAAATATAGCGTCGGCCTGGAAGTGAAATCACTCAGTGCCCGACCAATAGAGTCGGCCTGGAAGTGAATACAATAGTAGATACACTATAGTAATAAGAGAAGAGGGTTAGTGCAATTTTAACTTATCAGAGGCATAAGCATCACATGCAGTCATCAATCAAACAGTAACATTTTACACTTCAAAAGCTGGGTCCCTCGGAACATGCCTCGGAACCAGGTACTGTGGCCTCGGATCATCCGAACCACACCTAAACTAGTCACTGACCTCAGATCATGGGTCTGACTTCGGATCATCCGAAGTCCATCCAAACCGAAAAGATCTGAAAAACTGGTCTCGGTGGGTCTTTGAGTCTCGGAACATCCGAAGTAGGGCTCGGATCGTCTGAGTGGGGTTCGGTCCTTCCAAGCTCTGCTCGGAACATCCGGGCGAGTCAAGCTAGCCTCGGGTGCTTCTGGGCTTAGGGTGAAGCTCGGACCGTCCGAGAGTCGTCTTCCTCATTGTCTGCACCTGCAGACAGTGACGGCAGACACACTATGAAATACGAATCCGGAAACAATGGGCTTCCCGGATTCGGTTTCCACATCTAGCCGGTCCGATGGACTCCTCTGGGAGTCCTCTTGCCATAGGGAATGGTTTTGGAGCTCTAGAGCTCAGCAGGCCACTGGATTTTAACACTGAAAGCTCACGGGTATAAGAGAACCCATAGTTTTTCTTAAACTTCAAACTGGTTTTTCTTACTCAAAACTTAACCAAAACTGGTTTTTCTTGATTCTAAACCGACTGGAATTGAAAGAAGAACACAGTGGTTACCTTCATTCAAGTTCCTGGTTTGAAAATCCGATTTTTGGAAAAACTTCCTTTAAAGCTTACGAGTGACTGAAAGGCAGTAAAACAGAGAGGGAATCGGCTGATTTTGGTCTCAGAATCAGGGAGCTTGAGAGACTGAGAGAAGAGAAGAGATGTAGTGGGAGTTGAATCAGCTGAAAAAGGGCTCCATTTATAGGAAAATTTGCCGTAGAAGCTGGCCAGATGGCCACTGCATGCGGCTACATGCAGTTGCAGCGGACATCCAGTACAGTGAAAACAAAATTCGGAAGTCCCAGTTGCAAATAAGTCCTCCAAGGTTTCCCATTTTGCAAAAAGGCCCCTAATTTAAATAAAAAGCCGATTTTTAACTAAAAACATAATTTTAAGAACTCAAAATCTTAATCCAACCCTACAGATAAGTTGGGTTCTAAAAAATTTAACTACCATAAAAATTTTGGGATTTAACTCTCACTAAAAAACATTGATTTAAATAAAGATCACAATTTAACACTATTTACTTAATTAAACAAATGTTAAATAAAACAATTTAGAAATCTCATTTTTGGGGTTCGAAGAATAACTAGATCATACTTAAAATGATCTAACATAAAATACTTGTTTCAAAATTTATCTCATTTCCAAAACCATTTAAAATAATTATTACTCCTTTTCGGGGTTTTGACAGGCGGTTTTAAATACTATTTTCTGAAAATTAAAATTATTTTAAAATCAGAAATACAAATCCTTGACTGAGGAGAATATTATCAACCAATAATAATCACATAATAATATAATTTATAAAATAATAACTATAAGCGGTAAAATTACCAAATTGCCCCTCCAGTTGGACGAGCTGGATCACTGAGCTTTCGAGCTCAGATTGGGCCACACCTGGGCTTTTCTCAAAGCTCTAACCGTAATCTTCGAGATTAACCGGTCTAAGCAAGATTATTAAGCTAAAACACGCCTAATCTGGGTCAGGGTATTACAGGCGGCTTTGGTCGTTACAAGTGGATGGGTTTGGTCTCAAGAGGGGTGGACTGTACTACCCACCACCCACTTCAAAAAGTCCCAAATCGGTTGTGAGGTGGGCCGTGGGTGGGGTGGGTGTTTCTTTGAGAGAAGCCCCCTTGCCATTGTGTGAGGTTTTTTGGGCCAGGGCCCAGGAACAAAACCGTAAGGGCAGAGTGGGCCCAAAGCGGACAATATCACATTGGGAAGTTAGAGTAGAGTCGTTACAATTTTTTTAAAACATTTTAAATTGACCTAATTTGATCAGATCCAAACCCAATCCAATTTGAATTGAAATTAATATTTAACTAATTTATTTATTTTTCTATTAATTTTAGACATATGTATTCTACCTAAGTTAAAAAATCTTAGCATATTGCCTTATTTTTTGTAGCCCAATGACTTACATAGAAAGGAATACTTTTATCTTTTATCTTTTATTTTTTATTAAAAAATATTCCTCTTATTTTTTAACTTTTTAAAACTTTAATTGCAATTTAGATCGAATCAAATCAAATTGAATAAAATAAAATTTAAGTTGAATCAAGTCAATAAAAAAAATCTATTATTATCCATAAGGCCATAACCAAATCTACCAAATCTGGCCCGACTCATTGTCACCTTCTGATGAAATCTAGCTCTACTGCTCATTATCATAGATTTTAACCATGAACGTACCCATTTTAAATATTCTATTTATATTAATGAAAATTTTAAATTTTTATTTTTAGATATTCAATTTCTTTTAAAAAACATAGAAGCAATTGACAAGAACTGAAATTTTGACTGAAGACCGATGTGCTGGTCAACATTTGACGTATGTGGTCCAACCAGAAGTAGTGGCCCGCAGGATAATAATTTCGGCTGATACGTATCGTATCGGCTGAGATATTTCAGTTTTTAACACCTTTATCGGTCGATACGATATGTATCGGTCGAGATTACCTTTATCGGCCGATATCCGATATATATCGGTGATATTTATCGCTGATATCGGTTGATAAAGATAATTTTTTTAAAAAAGAAAAAGGAAAAAAGTAGGAAAAAGAAAGTTATCGACCGATAGTGATATTTCGACCTCTGGTGGCCCGAACCTAGCTTACACAATCAAGGATTAGGGTGCAACATGGGTTAAGGCCATCCAAGCCTGACTGACCCAATTCAAAAAATGGGCAGGCTAAATCAACCCATTTAAAACATGGGTTCGATCTAAGCCAAAATTGGGCACACTTTGTACAGCCCAATATGTCCAAATTTCTCGAATGAATATATATATATATATATATATATATATATATATATATATATATATATATATATATATATATATATATATATATATATAAAAGATCTTTTAAGAACAGCTCTCCTGTTGATTCCCTGAGAATGTAAATGAGCTCCACTTGATTTAAAAATAACAGTTCTCTACCCAATGAATTGGATCCTACCAATTGTCACATTCTGAGTTGATTCCACCATTCGATTGAAATTTATTTCTATTATTACTATTGATTTTGGGACACTTAAAAAATCATAATTTTTTAATCCAATAAACTTGACATTTTATGAGAAATGTCATTTAGAAAATACCTTTCAAATAGATCCTACCTCACCCCTGACCCCTGGAACCCACCAGGCCACTTAAGAATTGCAACACGTGCGGCATCACCCAAGTAAAAATGTATGTATATGTGTGTGTGTATAGATATACTCACACACACACCCCTCTCATTTTTTACATGTTTCTTTGATGATTTTTGAGATCTAAATCTTTTGAATGTTTATGTTTCAGTGGGGGAGACTTGGGAATTTTTTTTAATGTCAACTCGACTCAAAATCTTATGAAGTGGAGAAAACTCACTCTCGCAACCCAAAATTGACTCTGACAAACAAACTCAAATCATTTTGAGTTTTTAACCAATGTCAATATAATGTATAGGCCTAATTATCTCCTTAATTATACGAATTGATCTGTCATCCTATTTAATTTGATCTAAATTAGTTGGCTCAAATAAAAAATAGATTGAAAATTTTAAAAATAGATTAGATTATAGGCAAGCCTGAAGATGATTGAGATAAGTGTCAGGTTAAAAAATAATAATACTAGACTAAAATTACTCTTAACCCGACCCAAACCGCCCAAATTGCATCCCTAAGGATATGATAATGATGATGAGACATGTGTGGCAGTCTTTGAATGGTTTAGTGGTTATTATTTCTGTTGAATCCGGACGTTTGTGCACTATTGCACATAGAAACTGTATGCACCCAATTACCCAAAGCCAAACAGGATATTTTTCCTCCCTCTTATTTTCTTAACTACTCAAGACTAATTTTGTATAATCTAGTTTCCATGCTGACTTGAGTCAATACAAGTGTAAATAGAAGGAAATCATATAGAAGTTTCTCTAGGACTTGAACCAATAAAACAAAGGAAACGATATTACTAACCCCCACTCTTTGAAACATATGTTATTGAATGAGTTGATGATCATCCATGTCAAAGGATTGATGAATCTGAGCCACCCAATTAATGGCCCACCTCACAAATGTCCTGACGGTTTAAATTTTAAATGAGCAACTCTTTTCCTATTCCTAACATTTGCTTGTTTCATTCCTTTCAAGGGTATGTAGGAAGTTCTCCAGCTACAGACAGCATCACATACTTTGGATGTTAGATAAATCATCAGCACCATTGCTAGACATGTATTATAACACAACGATTGTAAATCATTGAAAAGTTAAGGTTGATAACCTACAATCGTCGCCTTAGATTGAAAAATTAGCAATGCATAGTGGCTAAATATTGCAATAGGAGAAGCATTGTCTACATTTCTCCATTGGACTCTCTCCACAAGATCAAGACTCCACATGGACTGGGTTCGAGCTAAGCTTTGCTAAAAAAAAGGCTTGAGCTTATTTATATCTACAAAAGTTTGGGCCCGTTCGTAGCCCATCAGGCTTCTAAAGCCAAAGCCCGAGCTCCCGTTTAAAGTTTATTTATCTTGTAGCCAGTCAAACATACACAAGGTCGTCATATTTTTATCTTCTTTTTTTTCGTAACTTGGAAATTTAATCGTATAGATTAAAAGTAGACATAAATACTGAGCATAAGTTAAAATTTCAATCAAAAACTCAATTTGTAGCCACTTGATCTTAGTGGTCAAAGTTGATACACCTTCTTGCAAAAGATACGATGCCTGATGATTTTAACCATTAAAATCAAGTGACTAAAAATTGACTATTAAGATGAAGTTTTAACAAATGATTGGTCTTTAAATTTTTTGTCATTCTTTACGGTTAGATTTTAAATTTACAAAAAAATTAAGTAAAAATGGTAATAGGTACAACTTTGTGATATATGCATATAATATATAAGAAAATAAATGGGCCTAAAAGCCCAATGGGCTTTGTGGAAAAGCGCAAGCCCAGACAGTTGGACAAAATGCTTGTTCAAACCCGTTTATTTAAGCAGACTGATCAAACGCTAGATTTGGATGAACGAACACCCCTACCCAATAATGACAAGTTCACAACCAAATTCAACTTTGTTAGCTTGGTCTCCCATGGTTGAAATGGAAATTGTTAGATATGGCTGCAATCCATTCTTCCTTGACTGGAGTCACACACACCGCAGTCGTATACTTCCCTTTACAAAATCCAAACAAACAAATGCTTGCATGAAAAATACTGATAGTTAAAAGGTAATTTTCTCTTCAAACTCTGTAGATTAATTAAAAAGGAATCAAAAGACACATGGTGCAAGCTACCACCTTAGAAAGATCCTGTTTTTGTGACCTGTGATTGCTTTGATGGCGAACTTGATCCCCTAGAAATGCTGTGGTTGAACAAACTCTTTCCTATCTTCCTTGTAAAAGATGACATGAAATTGTGAGAAGCTGACTTCTCCAAGTTATGTTTCATGCAAATGTGTTCCTTCTCTAGATCATTGAGCCGCATTCGCAGCCGAGCAAGTTCAAGTTTCAGCTCCCGGTTCTCTCGCCTTAGGGAAGCATAATTATCACGTGGAGACATTGCAGCACTAAGTGCACCACTGCTGATCCTCCGAGACTGGCATGTTGTTTTATGCTCTTCAATTGGATCAGAGCAGCATAGAGAATTTCGGAGTCGTAACTGCTCAAAATAGAGGACCTGAACAATTGACTGAAGAGGGAGACGTTCATTCTGGGCGGCATGTGCGCCTGCTTCCTGTGACAACTTCTGGAAATCAATCAGCTTGGACAACCTTTTCCGCTCTAGATCTGACAATCCTTGATGGGCCTGAAGAGTGAGATTGAAAGCAGTTAGGGAACATTGGGCCATATCAACTTCTAAAGGAGTTAGGAGAGAATATATATATATATATATATATATATATATATAACAATGAATTTGTAGGGATTTACTTTTCTTAAGAAATGACTGGTTGTCTTGGAATTGAGTTCATTCTTGCCCTTAATTTATTTCATGCACAATGCACTTGCTTTACATTTTAATTGCAGTGAAATTCATTTTGTTTTTCTCATTCATTCTTTTGTAGGAATGTGCCAGGTCTGAACAGTACTGCAGCACAAGGACAATGTTCGAGACCCCTCAGCAGAAAGCTACTGGTGGTGAGCCCTCCCCTATATAAATTTAAAAAAATCAATTTAATATTATGTTATGTGCCTAGTGAGGTGCAACTTGGGGTATGTGCGTCGGGTTGGACCAGCCTAGTATGAGATAGGCTTAAGAGCCCGATTTTTTGTACTGCATCACCTTTGGAGCTTTTTGCGTAATAGTCAAGTACTTAACACTTTGTATTAGAGCAGGTACAATGTCCTAAGTTCAAATCCTAGAAGGATTGACTTACAAAATGACTACCTGGTGCAAGAGTGAAGCCATCACATAGGTGGAAAGGGTTATCTGATCCAGAGTGAGAGCCGTCAAAAAGTGGGCCACCGAGACATCGGCTTAGGAGCATGGTGATTTATTATGTGCCCAGTGAGGTCCAACTTGGGGTATGGGCATCGGGTTGAGCCAGCCTAATAGGGGATAGGATAAAGGCCATAATTTTCCGCGTTTCCATCAGCTCTGGAGCTTATGACACATGGTTTAGTTACCTAACATATCACTGGGCCTGATGGGCCACATATCTATTAAACTTAACCAATTCTTGGTTTTAATTTAATTTCAGGCATAGTGCACTTGCCTTACATTTCAATTTCAGTGAAATTTATTTTGTTGCCGACTAAGAAACAGGTCAAAGCTATATAAATTCTATGAACATTTGCCCAATCAAATATAATGCATAATTTATGGTTCTTCACTTGACCACAGCCATATTTTCTGACTTGCAACAAAACTTGCAATAAGTGGAACAACAGGAAATACAGCACCATTCTTGTTCTGCTGCTGCAATTTTTTTCCATCTTTACAATGGGGCAAGCCTGTTCATTCAGGGTCTTCAGTTTATAGCTTTTGCTGTTAAATAAAACAAGTATTTTCTTTCATATTACATATAGATGGACCCAGCTGTCATTTAATTTTATAGATGCAAAAATCATTTGTTTTTCAAATATGTGATTGTGAGTATGCAACATGAAGAGAGAGAAAAAGCATACCTTGAGGTAGATATCGATGGCTCTGTACAGACCATCATCAGTCAGACGTGCATGCCCAGGCAAAATCTCTAAAATTGCCATGAATTTAGCAAGTTTGAGGTTGGCATCAGGCGCAATTTCAGCAAGGTAATTGTCAACTAGCTTTGCAACTTTGGTCAATGCAGTTTGTGAGGGTGAGTCAGGCTCCCCATCAGACTCATAAGCAGAGCGGTCATCCACATCATCTTCACTCTCATCTTGCTGAGAAAAGTTTACCAGGATCCTGTGAACCATGTCAACATCAAATAAAGTGTCTCCAGCATGCCGAAAAGATGGGATCAATAGATCATCAAGGCTTGCCATTTCCAACTGAGACCCAATCCTCCTCTCAAGGTCAAGCCTGCAGGTAGTTGAGCAATCAAGCATTGCCGCAGATCGCAAAAGCCCAAAAAGAAAACTGATAGGCACAGAATGTTTCTCTATAGGCAACAAGCTGGTGATTGTCTCCACCACAACACACTGTTCATGTCCAATGGAACCAACCACCACCAAGTCACCTTTTTGCTGGCTAGATGCACTCCACAAGCTGGATTTCTTTGTCAACACCTTCTCTGCATAATTCACAAGAGATGCACCAATACTTTCAGGACGAACACCTCGACACTTCATAGCTGCAATGACTCTTCGGTACAAGTCTATTCGAAGAACAGAGAGATCTTCAATCCACCAGTCACCATCACATTTTGTCTGCTTATTCATGTGCAGCCTTCCAGAGCTGCTATACTCCAAGCGTGAGAAACTTGAGGCTATTTGCTCTGCACATGCTTTTGAAGCAATTGCATCTGTGCATCTACTGACAATTTTCAGCTCATCGGCAAGTGGGAGCAAACTCTCACATCGTTGTAGGACTTCGACACACATTTCAAGAGACTTGCATACAACACCATCAAGATATGCTTCTGCACGGGAAGCAAGGTTTTCTTTGGCATATTCCTCAGTCATTTCAAGATAATCGGACACACAACACAGTTGTGCAACATTTGCTGATGTGATCTCAAAGTTGACACCATAGCAGAATTTTGCAGCTAACTCAAATGATTCAGCACCCCCAGGCAAATTAAGTAGCTCTATCCTTGAAATATCTGAATCCCTGTATTCTGCTACTAACTTTCTGATTCGGCCACTTCGTGCAACAAGAGGAAACTGCATGATCCAAGTTAGTATACCAAGAATCATTTTCAGACCATCAACCAAATAGATTGCATCAGCTGAAATTATATGCATCAGATTTTCATGTCCGACACAGAATGTTGGGTGTACCAATACCATGTAATTGACCACTGTTTTCGTCAACTCAACAATATTCATGCTGCTTTGGCATAAGTCACTGAATATGGCTCAATAGAAGCCAATATAGGATGATACAGGTGAATGACAGAGAAATGAAATCATGCTCAATATGGCCAAGAAAGTAAATGGTAATTGGATACAAAAGTTGGAAAAAATCTTTTGGGGGAAACAAACACTATATGGGATGAAATGCCTAGATGGATCCAAAGCTTGAATAAAATGGATAACATTGATTATCAGTAGGGACTGAAAACCTTTACATATGATCTTTATTACTAAACTATCATTTGATTTTCACTAATTACCAATAACTTGAATCGCCCTCAAATAAAGCTCAGCATGATCATGGATAATTGCACCAAATATTACACATTTCCAGTAGCCATATCCTCTCCTGTCATGTTAAAAAACAGGTCCTAAAAGGACCTCAGAACAAAACATAATAATGACAATCAGATAAAAAATCTGAGCTTTCACTTCCATCAAAATTTCCGTGTTTCATTACAACCATAATTTACTTATTGAAGTTTTAGATAATACTGACTGTTCTTAAGTCTATTATTTTCCTCATCTCCTATCAAACACCAACCTTCTTTGTAGAACATATCTGTCACTTAATCATCTCCTAGATTATAATACATATATACCTACCCTCCACCCTCATATCTGTTTATTCCTACAAAAGAGAGCTATCTATTGGTTAGGTATGTGTACTTTGAAATAAATAGAACTGAAGGAACTAACTAATCTGTCAGAAAGCATATTTTCGGCTCAATTGTGTGTACCGTTTAAGTATTAGTCATGTGCATATATAAATTCTACTAGATTGTGAGTAGTAAAAGGTTGTTCGAACACTTTTGCTCTAGTAGCCAACTTGAACACAATATGAGTGATCATCTCTAGTCCTTAACTGATCTAGGCCACTGTGGCTCTGCATCAATTACATGTTAAGAATGTGTTTCTTCGAGGGGATCCACTTGAAACAGTGCATTTCACACTTCCTCAGGATTTATGCCAGAGATTTAGGTTGAGAAAGTTTGCCAGATGAAAGGTCATCTATGGTCTCAATCATTGCCAAAGAGCATGCTTGGTTTGGCATAATTAGCCAAGCCATATTTAAGTTTGGGTACAGGTGATGTCACATGGGCTTGTCCAAGTTGCATAGATACAATGCAAGTGTCAGAGTCCGACATGAGTACAAGCAGTCATACTCGGAAAACAAAAATAATAGGGGACTCGGAGACTCAGCACCATATAAATTTAACTTTAATTTTTTCAAAAGAAAATAAGGTTGAAAATAACATTTATAAAAAATAATGTACTAGTTACCCTAACCAATCAACTGAGAAACATATCAATATTTTAATTGGGTCTCAAGAAGAGAAAGGTGTAATAATATTTTAGTCATCTTAGAAAACAATATTAAAAAGTACCAAAAGAGTCGACGAAAAACGGGTGCAAGTGTCCAACATGCGTGAGTCACGCATCTTGAAGAATTTGGGCAACATAGGGGCTTGTTAGTTTCATGTGTGTCAATGTTGATACTATTGTTGGAAAGACAATTCCTCAAACTGATTGTTAATGGGTAAAGAATTAGATAACGAGGGTCTGGTTCCCTTTAAGTTTCCACTCCCCCCCCCCCCCCCCCCCCCTTCCTTTTTTCCCTTGAGGAGGTTTTGATGATATCTCAATTAAACACACTCCTAATCTTAAAAGAGATAATGGGAAAGGACACGCAGTTAACACAACAAAAGAAGAAAACCATTTCTTAGCTTAATGCTGGACAATATTGCTGATATGGAACTGAAACTCATCAATAACTATTACTACAGTTTAGCAATAAAAAGCACAATTGCAAGAAAATACATGAAAATAGAAAAAAATCCCAGGGCAAAATTAAGGTCAAAGCTTAATTTTATACATAATCTATCATGTCAGACACCTAAATTTGTGTAAGATACTCTTTAAACTTATGGGGCACTTTCTAGAATATGCTTTAACTAAATCACATTCTCTTAGGTTTATGTTAAACAATGATTTTCATATAGCTTTGTGAAGGATATGGAAAGTCACAGTCCAAAATTTGTCCCAACAGATGACAAAATGAGAGGAACTTTGAGGTGGTTTGGCCATGTGATCAAAAGACTAGAAATGGCACCAATACATAGAGTCAAGAGGTTACAAATTATAGGCATGAGGAGAGGTAGAACACTGAAATAGTAGAGAGAAGGGATGAAGAAAGACATAGTAGACAATAGATTGACAGACTTTATGGTTTATGATAGGGTCAAATGAAAAAGTAAAACTCGAAAAACCGACCTCAATTAGATAGGATTTTGGCAAATGATGATGATGATGATAGAAATGTAGGAGGTTTCTGAACTTTATTTGGGAGGACGCTAACATGCATGGAAGACTACTCCATTTAATAATTAAAAGAAACTATAGCAAAGAAAATGATTGAAGTAGAAATCACTGAACAAACATACACCTGTGTTGCATCCCCATTTGATCAGAAAATGGCTATAATGATAGTGATGCATTCCCATTTAAACATCCACATCCATATCTTTGCATCATGGGCAAATGGTATCAAAAGTGACAGCCAACAGTCACTGCTTCATTTTTAAAATTTTGTGTTGTCATATTTTACTATTATTTTTTAAAAAAAATTGTTCCATGTCTCCATACCAAATTGTTAAATTTAAGAACACTGCCAACATCAATCTATGACTGATGCCAAAATAGGATAGTTAAAGCTTTGTCTTAATGGATTTCATCAAGGCAGGGGAAACTGATCATCGAAGGGGACTCGGCAAACACGATCAAGTGGGCTAAGGGGTTGAAACGGACCCCTTGAAAACTGATCACAATTGTAAGGGAGATAAGGGAATTGTGTTTCGGTAGCGAGATTTCTTGCACGCTAGTCAGGAGTTCCGCAAACGGAGTGGCCAATTTCTTTGCAAAGAATGGAGGGTACTCCACGGTTGCAGGTGTTTTCTATCTTTGAGCCCCTAACATGTTGTGGGGAGAGATTATTTTCATGTTTTAGCTTTTGTGGATATCTTCTTGGATGTATTTTTTCTTCTTGTTCTTGTCTCTTGGTTTAAGTCTCTCAGACCCGATGGTGCTATTTTGTATCTTTATCTTTTCTATTAATATGTTCATTCTTCGTTATCGCTAAAAAAAATGACTGATGCTGAAATAAGATTCTTAAAGCACAACACACCGAAATAGAAATTAAAACAAATAACAAATTAACTTAGCACATCCATATTACAGACAAGCAGCACCATTAGCATTACTGCAATCACAAATACATGATATCAAAGACTGAATTTGAGGCATTAGAAAGCATTCTAAGACAAATGAAGTGAAGCAGCAAATTAAAAAGAAGGCAGCTAGATCCATCATTTCAAATGAGCAAACGATCCTCGCCAAATTCACAAATTGATAGCATAAGAGATGTACCTTGTGTAAGGCAAAGCTTCCGCCACTCACTTCTATGGTGAAATCGCTTGGTACATCCGAAAAAATCCTACAATAGAAATAACCACACATATCGAATTAGTGTAATGGATGAAAGTATAAGATAAGAATAACACTACACCACCTGTGGTTGAAAACCTGGAGAAGGAAGAACCATGAAAGCTATAAGAAGTATCAAGCAGGAAAGAACGGGAACTAAATAAAAGCACCCCAATTATGTATCTCCTCATTTTTATTGCCCTTGTTTCCCCATTTTTAGTCCAACATTAGGTAACCTGTTTTATTTGAAACCCAAGTAATGTTTACAATGGTTAGAGCTCCATATTAGGAGTATCAATCCACATGTCAAATTATCATTTTCTTACTAACATTCCAATTGCATATTCTGATTGTAGTCACTGACTTAAACTTTCAACATTTATTCTGTGTATTCCAGCTTGCCACATAATACTGCATTGGTCAAAATGCTTTGGTCATTCGTGAGACTCTATTCAATAACTTCTTTGTTTCATTTGTAAGATGGATAAGGAAAAGAATCATATCTCATCAGTTGTAGCATGTCACCTTTGTGAAGCACTAGAACTCTTCACATGTCCATCTTTATTACTCAAGTCTTGTCCTCGAGTTTCTCCCATGAACTGATTCCTTTTTACTTGCTACTCCAGGCATCCATGTTAACGGTTGTCTTTCAAAATGCCCTTTTAAACAAAATGACACTCAATGGCTGCACAATTGTCCATAGCATCTGGAGTTTTATCCAAGGCCCTCGTACTCGGCGAGAGGTGGAGGTCTTGGGGTTCTCCATCATAAAAAAATTGTATATAGCATGTCTTCACATGCTCGGAACTAAACCTACCCCAGTTTCTCTCCACTACCAAAATACATTATGATGGGGCACCAAGGCATTTCAAAATTAACCAACTCAGCCTCCCCATTGTTAAATCCACTAAATTACACCTCATAAAGTTGTATCATTGTTCTAGTTCTTTTAAAATCATTTGTTCAAAAGCTTTCCTCCACAGTTTATAGCTTATTATTTCTTGATACTTATCTCACTGATTAGAACCACATTGTCTGTGAACAAAATATATTTAGGTCCTCTTGGATTCTAGTCTTAGTTCATCTATAACTAATGCAACAAATGAGGGGTCATAGCAAATCCTTGGTCTACTCCAGCTACAAACTCTATCCTCTCCAAATACAACTGTTTTTACAATCGTGTCCTATAAATCAACAAAAACAATAAGTGAATTTCTTAAATTCTCCCTAAACTTCACTATGAGTTGAACAACAAGAAGTTGGTGGTTTTTTCTTCTTCTTTTTTTGTGAGTGATGGGAAGATAGATTTTGTTGTTGACATACCTACAACAAAAGAGAAAATCTCTAAAATACTAGAATTATATAGTGACCCATGTTGACAAATCAAGGTTATATATTGGCCCCCAAAACGAGTCAAGTTTCTACAATGGCCTCCATAGCCATTAGAACAGTTTTTGTAACGCATATTATTTCCAATATGCCCCTAGATGACCTAGATGATAAACCCGTTATCTTTGAAGTAACTGCTATGTTCTAAGAAATTGGAAAGAACAGGCAGTTCCAGCAAAATGTCTGTAGCAATGATGTTGTCAAAGTCACAGCTTGAAGATATTCTCTATATGGTGTACCTGTAGATATACAGACAATGCTGATAAAGAAAATATTATTAGCCACTATTAAATTATAAATGAATCTAGGGAATCTACCATCAGTTCAAGCATAAATACCCTTGCTTTATGAGATGCCATCTCAGAGGGTGAGCCGCAGCCTTCTGCATGGTAGATGGAATAGATCGATATGGAATCATGTGAACCAGGTGTCCATTTAATGTAGGCTCAGGATTATTCTGATATTTGATTTTAGCTTCTAAATTTCAAAGCACTGGAAAAAAAAATTATTATTGAGCGTCTAACCCAGCTCTGGAATCAGTTGAAGTGATCTCTGCCAGACACAATTTAAATTCTTAAAAGAATAAAGTAGTTTGAAGGGTTCGGAACTTAGGATTGATGAAAATGGGAACAGTCTATGGGTTGTATTCCTGGCCAGCATTTCTACTTGATCATTTTGTAGATTTACCCACTATGTTTGAGCTTTTGTTACACTCTGTATTAGAATGTAGGCCCCAATCACTGACACAGTTGATGGTATCAATGGCTAGGGAAACATGTGGAGAAGAAAGGTAATGGCTTGGATCTTGTTGATCTTTAGCCTCTAATTTTTTCCCCTTCTTGTCCAAGTGTTTATTTAATCCAATGTTGACAAATGGGTTTGGGCCAGGCCCTATCTGATTTGAAAAGAGGATAGAACAATGCATCGTGTTTGATCGATCAATAATGGGCCTCACAGAAGGCAATACCCGGGGCCAAAATTCCTGCCCAGGCATTTTTGTAGCTTTTCTTGGGGATGGGAGATTGATACATAGACCAATGGTTTTAAACAGAAGCACCCCATTAGTTGGTTATAAAGAACACACTGAAAACAAAGAAAAGTGTTTCTAAGTCGTATTGTAATCAGAATAAACACCTAAACTCCGCTGCAGAAAAGACTAGAATGAGGACAAAAACAAACAAAAGGAAACAACTGAAAATATAGAGAGGTGGAGAATGGTTCAAGTCATACTGTGATCAGAACAAACACCTAAACTCCACTGCAGAAAAGACTAGAATGAAGACAAAAGCTAACAAAAGGAAAGAAGCACAAACCATTCGTTGCATCTTTGTTGCTTGGAACATTTGGGGAACGGCAGAGAGTGCTTGTGCTGCTGCTGCTGCAGCTTGTCCATCTGAATCCTCGAAAGACACTGAAAAGAAGTGAGAAAGGAAGAGTTGGAGCAGGTTCAAGGCCATTTTTTTTTGTCGAACAGCTGACGTGCAACAATACGCCGTTGCAGTGGTGTGGGCCTTCATGGTGGGTCATCCTTGTACTCCAGTCGTGACAATAACAGTTAAGAAGCATGTTCCTGTACAGAGAATACATGGCATTCAGGCACATGAGGATAGTAAGGAACTAAGGATTCATCCAACATTTTACTGTGATTTTCTCTATCTGGCTGATTGATCTTTCTAATCTTTACTGTGTCTTTGTGCCCCACATTGTAAAGCACCGATTAAGGAGTCAACCAACCTAGAGGTTTTTTCCTTTTCTTTTTTTCCTTCTTTTTCAAAAAGACGGTTGCTCTGTGAAGCCCAGGTAATAAAAGTCACCCATTTTCTATTTTATAACGTAAAACTCAGAACTTTAAGTGGGGATTCAGTATTCTTCTGCCTTTTCAACAATCAAAACAGAGAAGATCGTATAAAAATTGAAATTGCAGTATAATCAAACTTACCCAACAACTGTAAAGTATACTTTGAACTCTTTAAATTTATTTATAATAGATAATACATTAGTCTATTCAGAAAATAATTTCTTTCTTCATTTGAACTTTGGACGGCAGAGTGAACCTGCCCACTGGTTTTCAGGATGTTTATTCAGAAATCAGAATATTTGAGACAAAAGTAAGCAAATCAGTCTATATAAAGGCTCAAGAGAGAGACGGATGGGCAGAGGCAGAAAGGTAGACAAAATCATGAATTAAGCACTTTAGACCGACGAGCGATTATTCAAAATGAGGGCGCGTGGAACGATGAGGTAATTATGACTACCCGAACCACCAATTTTTTAGATAATAACCACTCGAGTTTTGCTTTGCTACAGTAGAATTTACTTAGTGTCCAGTCAAGTTATTTATATATTTTGTTTTTAAAATCATTACCTATCTTAATTTAAATTTATTCAATTGAAATTTACTATTAAATAAGAAAAAAATATTTAATTAACCATTATTATACTTACTTTATAATGAAGATAAAATCAATCTCACGAATATATAAAATCGTGCTTGTCAATGGGCCCAAAGCAAGCAATATCATGTTTGGGGAGCTGAGTCGTCAGAATTAGTATCAGAGCTAGGCTCATCTCCTCTGCTGTGTGGGCCCATGTGTAACCGAGCCAAAAACGGCTCTAGGTCTAAGGGGGTAGATTGTGACGCTCCATCCATCTACGCATGTAGGAAACATCTCACATCATCAAAGATGGGTATGAAGAGATAACATTTGAGTGAGGGGGAGCCCCTCTCCAGGCCTTTTGAATCAGGCCAAGTGGACTAGGTTCGAAAACAAAATCGTGCGAGTCAAATGGGTCTAAAGTGAACAATATCATATTTAAAGAGTGAGGTTGTCAGATCAAATAAATTTAAAATAAGTTTTTTTAATCATATTCAATTGGGAGTAATATTTTATTTAATAATTTATTTTAATCATTAAAAAATGAAGGTCAAAATGACTTGATTAAGTTTTTTTTTTATGATCCCCTTTTTATTTATATAATTTTCCATTTGTTATTGTTACAAAGTAAGTCTCACTAAAAAACTATTGTTGTGTTGTAACTCTGTTTTTACAATTTAATTTTAAATTATATAACAGTAATATCTTGACATTAGAACTATATAAAATCAAAGAAATAATTATAAATAAAAAACTATACATCTAAAAAATTAAATTTATTAAGTTTAACTATATGATTTAAAATAATAATATAGATGACTAAATTATAACTCTCTTTTAGTTCCAATATAATAATTTCTATTAAAATATTTTTTTATTATAATGGATACATCTGTCATCTCTACTTCAGTGTTATGGGTTGACAGATATCATCATCAAATACCATATATTATTAAATTCAAAATAAATTTAGAAACTTACAACTCAATTATATGAAATTTGTTTTTTTCGTCCAAAGATAATCTCATTTGTATTTAGTTCAAGGAGATAGCTATCTACGGCGGATATCACTCGCTGGCTCACTCATCCAACGGCTACTGCAGCTGAATTTGATTTCCCACCGCCATGCGGGGGGCCCACCTTCATGATCATGTTTTCTTGCTTTTGGGATATTTTTTGTCACAATTGACCAGACTCCATGGTCGTGGCATTCCTTTTTGCCTTTTGTCTTTCTCAATAATCATTTCGCATGGTGTGCATGACACTTTTGACATTTATTTTCTTCTTTTGGAATTTTTTTCTTAATTTTTATTTTAATACTAATTTATAAAGCAGAGGTGAAGTTTGGGTTGATTTTAATTCGACCTAGAAATCAGTGAGTTGGGTAATGTATTTGTAAATTTAAGTTTCAATCGGATTGAGAACAAAAAATTTATAATGAATTTTAATTTAGATTTGACTCAAAAATTTAAAATCAATCTGACCTAACTCAAAGTGTCCTGACTCTAAATTTTAGAAAATATAAAAAAAATATATTGTTGAGTTTTTTTCTTTAAATTTAGATTAAAAACAGATTGGACAGTCGCCAAGCAGCTAAAGTCGGATCGGATTGAGTTGAGCAATTCAGGCTAATAACTCGAGTTGAGTCGGGTTGAATAATTCACGCTAGAAACTCAGGTCAAATGCAGATTGGACTCAATATTTTTTATATGAATTGAATTAAATTTATTAAAACTCGGCCAAACTTACTTTCAATCCTATTAAAAATTATACAACTCTTTCAAAGACTCTCAATTTAATTTCAGGGAAAAGGCAAATTAGATTAAACTGAATCTGCTCTATGAATTTTGATTTGACTGAGTTTATGAATTTTATAGAGTTTTTAAAAATTAAAATTATTAATTTATTAATTTATTTGAACTTGAAGAAATCTAAAATTTTAAGTTTCTAAGCTATATCTTTTACTTGTACTTGTTTCGGTAGCAGAGTGTTCATCTAAAAATTATATTGTATGGGATTTGTTCAAATGAAAAAAAAAAGAGAAATTTATCTGTTAAACTTTTTAAACCTCCACATTTGACGCCTTTAATTATTCAAATTCATGTTTTCACATGAATATCTAATATTGTTGCACCTTCGACTACTGCCGGCTCTGAGATGCCTTGAAATCTAAAGGGCCCTAGACATAGTAGAGGCTCTGAGATTATGAGTAAAGTCATTGGTTGCATTGATGGAGGTCTTAGGCGGCGGCCTACTCCGGCTCTGCCTTCAACCCCTTATCATTTTTCACTTATAGAAATAAAGATCAGAAAAATAAAACTATTTTCTCTTCTTTCATTAAATAAGGTTCTTCGTAAAAAAAAACACAAAAAAAAAAAAGGACTTGTCCTTCTTCTAAGAAATAAATTTTCTATAGAAAAATAGAATTTAATGAGGAAAAAAAAAAAAAGGAGGTGTTGATCACTCACTAAGTAAACACTTTATTTATTTTTAAATAAATTAAAAAAATTGATATAAATAACAAAAATACCAAATTTTCACAACACAACATGAAACTGTACTTCATAGAACCAATTAAATAACATGAATCAAAATCAAAAATATTTTTTTCAGAGTTACTCAAGGAATAAATAAACAACCTATACCCATTTCAACAAGCAGCATCAAGCAATGTTTAAAAATGAAAGAATCTAATATAGTCGTGTATCAATCATATCATCAATACATATTGTATAGGAAAAAAATGGCTAATACGTGACAATATTGGTATGATTTTTTTGTTGTAAAATTATATAAAAGTAATAAAAATAGATAAAATGAAAAATACATTGTAAATATATTTTGTTTAAAAAATAGACCTTTCATAGAGTATCAATCACTTGAAAGTAAGAATTTTAACATAAATAAAGTATATCAAAAAAATTGAAAAAATATCCAAAAATTCTAAAAACATGGAAAATAAATATTACCGAACACATAATATAAAATTTGTGTCCTCTACTGCCCCATGATGACTATATCTTCCATCACCATTGATGATTTTTTTAAAAAAAAATCCTCAATTTTATAAATATGTAAAAAAATTAGAAAAATCATACAAATGCCATATAAAATCGGGTCCATCGGGGATTGGAGAAGTGCTTAGAAACCACATGGGAGAAACTTCCATAATGTTCAATGAGTCGGTGGGTATCAAGGATACAGATGAGGTAAATTTTTTTAGCATTGTGAGAGCTTTAGTCATTTGGAAGGATTATGGTCAAGGCAATCTGGTTATAGACGGGAATTCAGCAAATGTATTCAATTGGACATCGGAGTTGCGGTGTCCGCCTTGGAAATTGACCAACATGGTTAAAGAGGTGAGAGATTTGACTAAAGGAATGAGAGTATCTGTAACGACCCGAGCCTACCATTTCCAAGTGTAATATTGTCTGCCTTGGCCCCCACGTGGACTCACACGGTTTTGTTTTGGACCCTGGCCCACATGGCCAGGCCCAAAAGGCCTCACACAAGGGAGGGAGGGGACTTCTCTCATATAAACTCCCACCCCACCCACCTCACAATTGATGTGGGACTTTGAGGTGGGTGGTGGGTGTTACAATCCACCCCCTTAAGACCAGAGTCATCTCCAGCTCTGTCACATCACAAAGGTAAAAGGCCTACACAGTCCGAGTGTTGAACCGTGCTCTGATACCAATCTGTAACGACCCATCCTACCATTCCCGAGTGTGATATTGTCCATTTGGACCCCACGTGGACCCGCACAATTTTGCTTTGAGCCCTGCCCCACATGACCAGGCCTCACACAAGGGAGGGGGGGACTTCTCTCATATAAACTCCCACCCCACCCACCTCACAATCGATGTGGGACTTTGAGGTGGGTGGTGGGTGTTATAGTATCTTTTGCTAAAGTTGGGCGATCAGCTAATGGTGTGGCATTGGGAGTCGACAATCATTGGACAGGCTTTTTTTTATCTGATTTTCTATGGTATATTTTTTTTTTGCTCTCCTTTTCTTGTGCTTTTTCTTGTCTTTTGGTTTAATCCTTTTAGACCCTCTTTTCTATATCTTTACTCTCTTCTACTTTTTTTTATTGAATTTTTTTTGTGACTGCTCAAAAAAAAAAAAAACCTATATACAAATGCATTACGGACCAGGCATGAATTAGACTGGATCGTGCAGATTGGTCTGATTTCATAGACAGATTTGATCACGGACATATTAATTGAACACCATCTAATTAGCTTATCATCTCCATAACTTTGGATCATTTGGATTTTGTTTTGGACCTCATCCCCTGAATGACCCAAATCCATTCCCAATAACCCAATTAAATTGCCCATTTTTAATCCTAAATCCTATCCAATTGCCCAAAGTCTTTTCCCAAGCAATTTGGCCGATCCTCTCCAAGAATCTCTCCAAAACGTGTCCACTCAATCCCAAATCCTTTCCAAACGTGAAAAGCCCTAAATTTTTCTTTCCTAAAATCTCTCCAAATTTATCCCATCTTTTCCAACGTCCAAAACTCCAAACCCCTACTTCTTCTCTCATAACGTTTTTTTGGAAGATTTGCACAAGCTAAAAACGTGTGGTGTGTTGAGAAAACCAATGAAGACTTATCTCAACCTATGGACAATTTTGGATACTTTTGAAGAGTATTTTTAAAACAAATAAGTGGGACCGCCTATGTCACATCCATGTGGCATCCCAATGGCATTTTTCTTATTTCTTACTGGTCCACATGTAACCCAGTTGGTAGCCACCTGAGCATGTCAAATTGGGAATGATTTTTACACGGTTTTATTTCTAACAGAATAGTCTTTTAGCATTTATTTTCTTATAAATTCACTTGTAATAAAGAATTTATTCAGATCCACCTTCCATCTTCCGATCAATCTTAGGTTAGGACCATGAATTAAATTCATGATTGTTTTAGGCTTAAGTTTGATTATGTGTTTGAAATCTCAATTTCTCTTTATTTCAGATTTAGTTATGAAATCTATCTAAAAGAAATCGTTAATCTTAACTAAACCCTAAAACGTAGATTCATAGGTATTGGTTCTCTTAGAAGGATTAATAATCTTATTGAGAGAAGAGGCACGATTGATTGAAATCCAATTGGCTTAGGCTTTCAAATTTGAAACCCTCAATTCCTGACAAACGTAAGGAACGACGGGTTATATTCCTCGTTTTGCATCACTATATCAATCACATTAAATTATCTCCATTCAATTCAGTAAATATCCAATATCATTATATTAAAATTTTCCACAAAACCTCAAAAGTAAGAATCATTTTAGAGCAAAAATTCAAAAATAATAAAAATAATTCAAATGGATAAATAGAAATGAACTTGTAATAATAAATATTTTACAAATGTGAAGAACTTGCTTTTAATTATAAAACGTATATATAATGTATTTTCATCTTCTACAAAGTGGTGGACAATTTTTAAAGATTATATTACACTTAAGCCCTTATCACAAACACGTTGGGAAAGTCACATTAAAAATGTAAAAGCAATTAGATTCCAAGCTCTACAAATTAGAGATACTTTAATTGACTTAGCGAACAACACCTATGAAGATCCTAAGACAAAGAGTGATGCTGAAGACTTAACAACATTAAAAATTGAAAGTTTTGAATTCTTATTTGGCATGGTTATTTGGTATAATATATTGTTTCCAGTTAATAACACTAGCAAAATTTTACAAGCAAAAGACATGAATATTGAAGTTACTTTAAATTCTTTAAAAAGACTCATTTTTTTTTTATAAACTCAAAGAGAAAGTGAATTTGAATCTGTCATGATTGATGTTAAAGAGACTGCTAGAGAAATGGAAGTTGAACTTATATTTCATGAAAAATGTACTATTTGTAGAAAAAAATATTTTGATGAGAATGCTAGTGACAAGATAACACAATCACATGAAGAATCTTTTAGAGTTAATTATTTCTTACATATAATTGATCAGGCTCTTATGTCACTTAAGACTAGATTTGAACAATTTCAAATATATGAAGATACTTTTGGATTTTTGTTTGATTTGGAAAAGTTAAATTCTTTAGATGATGATAGTTTGAAGAGTTCTTATAATAAGCTTGAAGGTTTTCTCAGACATGACATGATTTCTATATTGATGGAAGCGAATTATTTTCAAAATTAAAAATTTTGAAATATAGAATACCAGACGAAGTAAAAGAAACAATTGAAGTGTTAAATTATATAAAAAGAATGAATTATTGTTATCCAAATGCATGGATTACTTATAAAATGATTGATGCTAAAGAGATTGCTAGAGAAATAGAAGTTGAACCTATAATTCATGAAAAACGTACTATTTATAGAAAAAAAAATATTTTGATAAAAATGCTAGTGACGAGATAACACAATCACCTGAAGAATCTTTTAGAGTTAATTATTTCTTACATATAATTGATCAAGATCTTATGTCACTTAAGACTAAATTTGAATAATTTCAAATATATGAAGATACTTTTGGATTTTTTTTTTATTTGAAAAAGTTAAATTCTTTAGATGATGATAGTTTGAAGAGTTCTTATAATAAGTTTGAAGGTTTCTCAGACATGACATGATTTCTATATTGATGAAAGAGAATTATTTTCAAAATTAAAAAATTTGAAATATGTAATACCAGAAGAAGTAAAAGAAACAATTGAAGTATTAAATTATATAAAAAGAATGAATTGTTGTTATCCAAATGCATGGATTACTTATAAAATAATGTTGACTATACCAGTTACAGTTGCCTCTGTAGAAAGAAGTTTTTTAAAGTTAAAACTAATAAAATCTTATTTTCAGTGTACAATGTCACAAGAAAGATTGAATCGATTAACTATATAATCTATTGAAAAAAGATATGTTAAAACAACTTGAATATAATAATTTAATTAGTAATTTTGCATTTCAAAACCTGAGAAGAATAAATTTTACATAATACTTTGTTATAAATTTGATTATGTTTTATTTAGATGTTTCATACTTTGTAAAAAAAATGTATGATTTTATTTTTCATGAGTGTAAAATGCCCCACCTTAAGAGTTCGTCTAGGACCCCTGAAATCCAAAACATATAATAAAAGAAAATGAAAAGTACTCACTACCCAGTCTCATATTTTTTTCGTGCCAGAAAAGTATTGAGACATTGCCCCAGAGAGTACAATACTAAAAGTAGATAAAAGTACTCGGTGCCGTTTCCACCAAGCGACTTTAAGGACCACTACTGATGACCACCGAAAGGCATTTCCGCTGCGCTACCAATGGATAATTTCAGCCCTGAGGGTATAGTGTGAGAATTTACACTCATTGCATAAAGTAAACACATAAGAGTTAAATGGGTTTTTACTTTGAAAAGAGAAAACAAGGTTTTGAAGAAAAAAAAAACCATTTTTCCTATTTCTTTGGAGACCATTTTTAAGCCCAAAACTACTCCCATTTCTTTTAAAAACTAACTCAGAGTTCATAAAATTCAAAGTAGATGAATTATGATAGCTTGTTTGCGAAATCCGTCGAGAAATGGCTTTCACCGAGAGGCATTTCCATTGTGCTACCAATGGATAATTTCGACTAAGAGGGTACAATGTGAGAATTTAAACACTCATTTCAGAAAGTAAACACATAAGAGTTAGATGAGTTTAATCTTTTCCCTTTTTCTTTATTTTTTTCTTTATTTTGAAAAGAGAAAACAAGGTTTTGACACCAAAAAGAAAAGACCATTTTTTCTATTTATTTGGAGACCATTTTTAAGCCCAAAATTACTCCCTTTTCTTTTAAAAAATTATTCAAAGTTCATAAAATTTAAAGTAAATAAATTTTAATACTTTATTTATAAAAATCATCTAAAAATGACTTCCATCGAAAACTCGAGACAAACGAAGAAAAACTCGAAAGGTTGGAACTTTGCAAGTAAAAAGGGAGAAAAAGAAAGAACAGGTAAATTGGAAAAGAAAAAGAGGATCGTGGAGAAGAGGAATGTAAATTTTTTTTTTTTTACCTCACTCCTTTAGTACATGGGGGCAACCAAGTTGCCTAGGCTAATAGGGTAGATCGTAGCTTTTGGGATAAACATACATTTAATGCATTTGCATTTTCTTTTCTTTTTAATTAAAAACTCATATTTGTCCAAATAAATTATTATTTAATTATTTTTAAATACTTAAACACACATCCTTCTCAATTGGGTATTTCTAAGAACCTACTAAAATAAATTAATTAGTCTGATAGGTAGGGTATTAAAAATTAAAAATGCCATGAAATTTAGAAAGAAAAATACGTCACAAACTTGATGATTTAAACAAAAATCACATTAATGTTAAAATTCAAAAATTTAAAATAATATTTTGGAAAATTTCTGAGTTTATAGTTGGGATAAATAAATTTAGCTGATAAAAACATTCTAAAGTTCCTAGGCATTCTGACATTTCTAAATACTTAAAAATTAACATTTTATAAACTAGGGATACTTCTGACCATTGTGACAAATACCGTTTTCGGGATATTAACGGCAATTGATAATAACGGGATATTTTTAAATTTTCAGATTTTTATTGGGAATTTAACGGGAAAATCTCGCAGAAATTATAATATTTAAAAAATAAATAAAAAAATTAATGAAATAAAAATGGTATAGAGAATTTACCGGCAATTTACCTGGATATTATCGCGTTATTAACGTTTATTTCGTTTTTAACGCGATTTTATCGGGAATTTACAGGAAATTTATCGTCATGGCGATAAAAAACGTGTTTTTAACGCGATAATGGTATTTTGCCGACAAAAACGCTGTAAATTTGAAAATACCGTCGATATTTGTGACAAGGCTTCCGACGACTCAAAATTCAAATTTCTGAAAATCAGAATGACAGACAGTAAAAAAAATTTAAACTCAGAATTTAAAACTGAGTAAATGTGTGCAATTTGAGAATTTAAATACATCAAATAATTGGTTTTCTAAATACAGATAGTCTTAGGATCTAAATCGAATAAATTTTGGATTAATTACAACTTTGCCACTACATTTAAATGAGTCGGATCAACATGCTTCCGAACTCAGTTCGAGTCAAACTTGGACTCTACACAAAGCTCACTCCGTAACCTCTCAAATTAACGGATCACAAATCACCATTAATGACTGATAATAACACGATTAGACACTAATTTATGCCAGAATTTTACACATGTCCTCTTAAATCTACTCTCAAAACAACTAATTAGGGAGATTTGAACTAAAAGAAGAATGTTACCTCGATGGAAAGGAAATTTGGGCAAAGGAGGGGTTGCTTCGGCAAGAAAAATCCCAAGGAGAAGAAGCTTGATAATGAGAAAACCTTGGTCCACCCAGATGCAATGGAGGAAAGAGGGGAGAAGAGAACCCAATGGCAAAATCCCTCAATTAACCCTAAGAAAATAAGAAAGGAAAGAGGGGAAAAGGGTTTTCATAACCCTAAAACACGAGGCCCTTAAATTCACTCAAAACTGTTCGCTCTGTTGGTCTGACCGTTACTGATATGCACTCCAACCGCCGCTAGTGATATGTAGTCCGACTGCAAGTAAATGCAGTCCGACCAACAGAAACAGAGTGAAACTTATGTCTCTAGAGGTCCAAGCTCAAGAATTTGCAGTCCAACCTTTGATTAGCAGTCCGATCTCTAGCCATTTGCAGTCCGACATCTAAAACTGTAATTTGGCAGTTTTGCACCTCTACGTTAAAACGATCATAATTCATAATTTGAGCAACAGAGTTCAGATTTGAACGTTCTTGTGCTCGTCGGAAATATCTTTCAATGATCTATCCAACCAGACAAATTTTATCCAATTCAGTGTTTGTTTTATACCCAAAATGGGCCCCACAATTGAAGGTTATTTCCAAAACATTCAATTTGAAGGTAACTTGGCCACATTTGTGCTAGGTGTCACTTCCACACACTTTCTATAAGAATTCTCTATAATTTGAGGTGTCGGGTCATTACAATCTCCTTGGCCCATACCAAAAATTTTGGGAACATGAGGGAGGCCTCTTAAAGGTTTAAATAGTTTCCCATCATACCATATGCATAGAGTCATATAATGAAACATTAGTCCTCTTTCTTAGAAAAATGGTAGTTACCATTGCTATCAATCAATCTTCTTATAAAATGATATATAAACATTTGGATGGAGGGCCTCCATAACCAGGGAAGAAGAAATCTAGAATGACTAGTTTATCCCCTACATTTGACAAGGAATCTACAAGATGTTGGACATATTGAATCTCTTTCATGCTTGGTTGAATCCCTTTCTCCCACCATTTCTGTGCCTTACAAATACAAAGGCTCCATGGAATTCCAAATAAATATATTAATTAAAAAAGTATACGAGAACACACGAAAAAAAGAGGAAACCAAAAACTATTAGTCTAATATAGTTAGCCTAAATACAAGATTTTGAAATAAATGAAACTCAAATAAGACCTTTCTTACTAGTCCTTGCACATGAAATATACCCTAACTCCCCATTCACACAATGTGAAAATATGTGATTTATGCATAAAAATGAATATATGGAGAACCCAAAAAGAACCATCACCATTAGGGTTGGCAAACTCCAACATATCAATATGAAACAAGATCAGAGCCAGAAATCCACAATAAAAATCAACGAAGCTCATATCATTAATTTATAAAAGAAAAAGTTCAAGTGAATTTGGGTGTACCAGTACTTTCAAAATCAACAGGGGATCTGAGGAGCGAACCACTCCATTACATAAAAAGGGGCTTTGAAGAGATCGAGCGCAACCTCCACCACCACTGTCACGCATAGGCAACACGAGTAAATGCGAGCCAGATTCAAAGAAGAGAGAGTGTCAGAGTGTGTGACCGTTGTGATAGAGACAGAGAAAGGAGAATGAGGGAGGAGCATCATGAGAGAGAAAGTACAGAGAGAGGAGCGACAAGAGAGAGTGCAGAGAGAACTGACGAGAGAGAACTCATAGCGAGAGAGTGTAGAGAGAGACTCGAGAGCTGTGAGAGAAGGAAAAAGATATGGGAAGAGATTACAGCGATGATTTAAAATCCGACGAGGGGAGTGACCGTCTTTTAGGAGGGGTGGGTTAAATAAGAAACCTGGTCAAACTCATATTATTAATGTAATATTAAATAATTAATTAAAGTTTAATTAATGAGTTAAAATAAAATTTTATATAAAAATTTATTTTATCAATATATATTTTAGTGGTTTAGAGCAATGTTTTAAAAATTAACCCATCTACTAAATCATTTCATAGGAAAGTTGGGTTAAATAAACTCAATCAAATATGTACCAGTCAATATAGATAAATAATATTAAATTAGTAACTATTAAATAAGATAATAAATTATAAATGACTATAAAAAATAAAATACATAAATATTAATAATCCAACATCTATGTTCCAATATAATCCTAAACAAAAATATTTTATAATTTGTGATCTCATACGTCTAATATTTAAATTCAAATTCAAAAATTATAATGTGACCATAATATTTCATTTTACATTTGATAGTTTGAAAACAAAAAGTTTAGTGGTTGCTCAATGGGCTATGTTAGATGGTGAACTTCGAATATCTAAATGATTAGATAGATTACTGTAAAAGTATTAAATTATCCAAGAAGAAGTTTAATAAATTAAATTACTTTTATTTTTTTACATAAAATTATAAATTAAATTGTGATGTCTTGGAATCAACACACCTTCCATCTTTTCAAAAGACAAAAAAAAAGGAAAAGAAAAGTTGAAGATTTATCATACTATTAATATAAAAAATATAATGTTTTGTCAATATTATTTTAATCATTCAAAATATCTTTTAGTATAAATATATTTTGACCTAAAATTTTAAAATATTGAATTTTTCATATATTATAACCCTAAAATCTTTTTTTAATAATAATGAAATTCTTAAGTCCCACTTCCATTTACACGTTGCTGGGTTCTAAGTAACTTCCACGTTGTCCCACATCGGATTGTATGGAAAACTGCTACAAGTTTCACTATATAAATTTGCTTATAAGGTTCCTATGCAATTACCCTCATACTAGTCTAGGCCTTTATGGGCTGGCCTTTCGGGGCTAGCCAGTGACAAGAAGATAAATTTTTTAAAATAAAATTTCTATTAATTTTTTGAATTTTTTTTTTATTTTTATAAAGGTTTTTCTCGAGTCACGGGTCAAGGGTTGTTTTTAAAACTTGGTTAGACTTGTAACGATCCGACTTGAATACAAGCCTTAGGGTCCAACTTAGCAAGAAATTATCCGTTCTGGGCCTCGCACATACACTAGCCCGCACGGTTTTGTTCTTGGACCCTGTCCCACATGGTCCGACCCAGAACGCGTCTTGCTTGAGTACCAAGTTGTGGCCTCAAATAAACCCAAACTCATCTTCCTTCATTACCGATGTGGAAGTCCCACATCGGTTCTGGGCAGGGTATCACAATCACCCCCCTAAAGCCTCGAGCCGTCCCTGGCTCAATCCGATCCAGGTCAACAACTCCAAGGAAGGACAAAAGGCTCACACAGTCCGAGTGTAGAATCTCGGCTTTGATACCAAATTTGTAACGACCCGACCCGAATACAGGGCTTAGGGTCTAACTCAGCAAGAAATTGCCCATTCTGGGCCTCGCACATACACGAGCCCACACGGTTTTGTTCTTGGGCCCAGTCCAAAACGCGTCTTGCTTGAGTACCAAGTTGTGGCCTCAATAAACCCAAACTCATCTTCCTTCATTACCGATGTGGGACTCCCACATCGGTTTTGGGCAGCGTATCACAAGACCCATGGATTTGACCGGGTTTTTGCGGTTTTATATTAAATAAGGGTTTTTTATTAACTTGACCCGTGATTGAGCAGGTTATGGTTGAACCGACTGTTTATGTAATACCTTGCCCCAAATTAGGCGTATGTTAGCTTAAATTAATCTTGTTTAGCATGTTAATCTCGAGGATTACGGTTAGGGCTTCGAGGGAAGCCCAGTTGTGGCCCAATCCGAGCTCGTGAGCTCAGTGATCCAGCTCGTTCAGCTGGAGGGGCATTTTGGTAATTTACCGCTTGTTGTGTTTATTTTATAAAATTTGTTGATGTGTGAATATTATTGGTTGATAATGTTCTCCTTAATAAAGGATTTGCATTTCTGATTTTAAAATAAATTTATTTTCAGAAAATGATATTTAAAATTCGCCCGTCAAAACCCCGAAAGGGAGTATTAATTATTTTAAAAGGTTTGGAAATAAAATAAATTTTGAAACTAGTATCTTGTGTTAGACCATTTTAAGTATGGTCTAGCTATTCCATTCCACCCCAAAATGAGATTTCTAAATTGGTTATTTTAGCATTTGTTTAATTAAGTAAATATTGGTAAATTATGATTTTTATTTAAAACATTGATTTTTAGTAAGAGATAAATTCTAAAATTTTTACAGTGATTAAGATTTTCAAAACCCAACCTATCTGTATGGTTGGATTAATATTTTGAGTTTTTAAATTATCGCTTTTAGTTTTAAAATCGGGTTTTATCAACTAAGGGACCAAATTGCAAAACCAAAACTGTTGGAGGGCTGATTTGCAACCAACCCAGACTTACCGGTTACTGTTGCGGACGTCACCCGCACCTGCATGCAGCTACATGTACTGGTTCGCCGGCCCCAAATTCCGGCGATTTTTCTATAAGTACAGGCCTCCTTCAACCGGATGCACTCCCACTGCATCCCTTCTCTCTCTTTGTCTCTCTCAGCCCAGCTAAAACCCAGACTGCTCGACCCTCTCTGTTCTTTCCCAGTTCAGTAACCGTAGCTTAAGAATGAAGGATTTTCAAATTCTGAATTTTCAAACCAGGAACCGAAGTAAAGGTATCCATTGCATTCCTCTTTCAATTTCGATCGGTTTTGAATCCAGAAAATCAAATTTTGACCATGTTTTCAGTGAGAAAAACCAGTTTGAAATCTAAGGAAAAACCATGGGTTTCATGTACCCGTGAGGATTTGACTTTAAAATCAGATGGCCCAGTGAGCTTCTGAGCTCCAAACCATTCCCTATGGAAAGAGGACTCCCAGAGGAGTCCATCAGACAGGCTGGATGTGAAAATCGAGTTCGGGAAGTCCTCCTTTTCCGGAGTCGCATTTCACTGTCCGACTGCCAGCAGACAGTGAGGAAGACGACTCTCGGAAAGTCCGAGAGCCGATCTTCGGACGGTCCGAACCTTCGGACGATCCGAGCAGTGACCCTCGGACGTTCCGAGCCTCACCCGAAGCCCAGTTACGCCCGAGGCAGGCCAGACCCTTTCGGACGCACCGAACCGAGCTCGGAAGGACCGAACCCACTCGGACGTTTCGAGCCTAGACTTCGGACGTTCAAAGGATCCAGACCCACCCAGACTTGTTTTCGGATTTTAAACGGTTCGGATGGACTTCGGAAGGTCCGAGACCCAACTTTCGGACGATCCGAAGTCAGACCCATGTTCCGAGGTCAGTAACTTAGATTAAGTGTGGTTCGGATGATCCGAAGCCACTGTACCTGGTTCTGAGGGACCCAGTTTTTAAGTGATAAAATATTGTTTGATTGTTGTTTTGTTTAAACCTTATTGATTAATGATGTGTTTGATTGATGTGATATGATTAATGACCCCTTGTTAATTAAAAATGTACTAATCCCTTTTCTCTTATTACTTATAGTGTAAATACTATTGTATCTGCTTCCAGGCCGACCCTATTGGTCAGGCACTAAGTGATTCACTTTCAGGCCGACGCTATATAGTAGGGCACTGGATGACCTCGAGGCCTAACTTAAAATGTCAGATCTGGTCCTATCCAGAAGACAACCGAGAAGTGACCCGAGGATCTAGACCTAACTCAATAAGTCAATCTGGTCAATGCCCATAAGACAATATGAGTTTTGGACTGAGCCCCTTTTTATTTATTATTATATTATGGATTATGATAATTTAAAAATGATAGAAACCAAGTAGGAGACTCAATTCCATGAACCTTGGATATTTTGTGGGAAAACGTATGATTTCCAAATACTACGTATGTGTACGTATTTGTTATGTATATTGATTGTGCACTTGTGTGTTGTTTGAACAGAGACCGCGAAAACCACACATCACGGTGAGGGAACTTAACTCTGCAGATTTTGTAAACATGTTTTATGATGAGATGAGTATTGAGCAGTGAGTGATTTCAGTTTTGATGAACCCACTCATGTGCCTAGACATGATGCACTATGGTAAGAGTGCTGATGATGATTGTGATATTACGATGTTGATCGTATGAGTATGTAAGACTGCTTCCACGTACCTAGGCTATTGAATCAATATCGGTCATATAAGAGATGGTTTATGTCTATTGGAACATGGGCGGACCATGATGTCGTCAGTTGCTGGCTTCAAGGTGTCAGTATCGACTAAGTCAGAACCGGAGATGTACTTACAAGGATGTATTTTGACCATGTCGGGATTTAATACTGGTCTCAGCGTAGTCGACAGGCGTTACGTTGGATGATAGCAGTAATTGATGTTTTGCATGATATTATGCTTAATTGTTATCAAGCATGTGATATTATTGAACTGTTGCTAACCTGTTATTTTACTTAAACTGCATTGTTATATTTCCTTCACTAGGCTAGTTATCTCACCCCACTCATCTTTCAGGGGATGAACCCGAGGAGGAGGACCCTCTTTATCAAGCTTAGGGTGGATAAGCTGATGCAGTGTTTTGGGATTCCCCCGGAGGGGAATGCCCTAATCTTTTCTTGTTGGTTCTTGGAACCAATTGCTTTTGTTAAGTACCGGATGTGGTACTTGGTCTTTGTAAATATTATGTATTGAGACTACTACGTTGCGGTAGTCATTTTGTAGTGATTTTGAATGATGAATCAATGGATGGATTTTATTTGATTATGTTATGTGTCTATGTTAATGTTATATCTATTCTTATGGGGTAGACTTATGGTATATGTTTAAGTCCACATGTTGGGATCATGCGTGACCTCTGGGCCTAACTGTTGATTTGGCCCAGTTAGAATGCTTGTGAATTGGTTTAGTTTATCTTTCAAAAAAAAAAAAAAAAAACCAGTCGCGTTCCGGGCCCATCCTTCGGGTCGGGGCGTGACAGTTCAACCACGGGTCGGGTCGGGTCAGGTTTTACACACTAGATTAGAGCAATGTTATCAGAACCAGATCGTCTAAGGAATCGTTTTCGAGGCATTTTGGGTTCAACCGCAGTCAAAGTCGGTCAAATAGTAATCTAATATAAATATTATATATAACATTAAGTAAGCCACATTTTACCAATAACATTAATATAAATATTAAAAATAACATTCAAACTCTGAGTAATATACCAAAACAGTGAAATATATGGGATAAAAATGGTAATAAACATTTATATTTCAAATATACACATTTTTTAATATTTTGAAGGGGGCGGGGGAGGGGGGGGGGGGACTTCAAATTTGTGAACACAGTTTCTGTGTCAAAATCGTATAAAACTGCGATTTTGACCGGTTTTATGCGGTTTTGACCCATAACCGGTTTTTGATAAGGACCGAACCACAGCCACCGGGTGATTCGACCGCAGTTCTGATAACATTGAATTAGAGACCTGCAATGAGGAAAAGGGAAGAAATGGAGAGAGTAAACGAGAGTAAGGAAACAGAGTTAGAGTTTTACTATATGTTTTATTATGTAAGTGAGTCAAACGGGCTTTCAGACTCTGGCCTGTCCGAAAATTATGGGACCGTATGGGTTTAGTCCATGAGTAATAATTGGACTTGAGGATCCAACCCATTTTCGTTAACAATCGGGCTGGGCCGGACTGTCTACACACCTGATCTGAATCTGTTTAGAGGCCTACCCGAACCTTACGTGATAGTCACGTGATACCATTTACCGCAAAAGATACCTCGGGATTTTCATGGCCGAGATATCTCGACCGATAGCATAGGTCGACAAGAGATAGAAAAGTTCGATCGAATATTGGCTGATTTTTATTTTTTATTAAAAAAATATCGACATATGCACAGTCGATATTTATCGGATGAATATCGGCCTAGATATCAGCCGATATTTGAAATATCGGATTTTTAATTTCTTTTTTTTTTAAACAG